>OX451739.1:1574749578-1575206796 GCA_948472305.1 Vicia faba | reverse complement strand
AGACTGACCCTTGATTAGTTATCATTGTATCAGGGATTCCAAACCTGTATATAATGTGCTTTTGAATGAATTCAATGACATTTTCCTGGTCTACATTGACTAAAAGAATTGCTTCAATCCATTTAGTAAAATAATCAATGCCCACCAATATGTATTTTTGGCTTTTAGATGACGCTGGTCGAATCTCTCCAATAAGATCCAAAGCTCATCCCCTAAAAGGCCAAGGTTTCACAATTGAGTGAAGTTCGCTTACAGGTACGTGTTGGATACTTGTATGTACCTGACATTCTTGACATCCCTTTGCAAACTCAACACAATCTTTCAACATAGTGGGCCAATATAGTCCTTGTCGAAACAATAACCATTTCATTTTATGGCCTACTTGATGTTCTCCACATGCCCCAACATGTGTAGTTGAAAGGGCTATGTATGCCTCCGTTTCATTTAGGAATTTTAATAGCACCCCTTCAGGCGTCTTTTTAAATAATTCGTTTCCCATTAGGGTATAACTCAGCGCCCTATACTTTATCTTTCGCTCTGTCGAAGCTATTGGACTTTGCAAATAATCCACTGTAGGATTTCTCCAATCTTATTCTGTTAGATTATCTATGAACGAAATTTCGAAGTTTTCGTGATTAGGGTACCCCAACTTTGTTGTTTTCAAATCTGTTGGAGACAACTTAGTTAATGTCACTCTTCCTTTGACTTTGATTACTTGTTGTAATTTCTCTTTCGAAATTTTATACCCGAATGCAATATGTGCTAAGTCATTAGCCACTTGATTTTCCAGTCTTGGTATATGTTGAATGTTGAGATTTTCAATGTTTTTCAACAAACGATTAACTATTACAAAATACATGATAAGATTTTCTCTTATGCATTTATATTCTTTTGTAACTTGTTTTATAACTAACTCTGAGTCTTCCATTATTTCGACTCGAGTTGCCTCTAATTCCAACAATATTTCAAGGCCTACGATTAGAGCTTCGTATTCAGCCTCATTGTTCGAACAAGAACCTTCGATCTTGTACTTGAATGTTATTGAAATTTTATTTGGAGAAATGGTTAAAACTCCTACCCCAATTCCATCTTTATGACTAGAACCGTCGAAGTATAACTTCCCGGGTTTGATCTCCAGGTAGTTGATTGATTCCTCATTTATTGAGTGGTCAACTATAAAATCTACTACCACTTGACCTTTTACAACCTTAAGAGGCATAAAGGTTAATGAATACTTAGTTAATGCAAGTTCCCATTTGTCAATTCGACTGTGCAAGATGGGTTTCGACAACATATATTTGAAAACATCAAAATGAGACGAAACATAAACATCAACTGGTTTAATATATTGCTTGAGCTTTATACACGAGAAGTAAAGACATAAACATAGTTTTTAAAATTCGCTATATCTAGTTTCTGCATCGTTTAAAACTCTACTAAGGTAATAAATGGGTCTTTCGACACCATTCTCATCCTCTTGAGCTAACATGCTTCCTAAAGTTTTATCAGATGCAACTATGTACAATCTCATACTTCTATTTCTACAAGGAGGTACCATAATAGGTGGCTTGGCGAGGTATTATTTGATCTTGTCGAAAGCCTCTTGTCGTTCTTTCCCCCACTCGAAGCCTCCTTTGTTGAGTCGAAGTAGTGGTGAGAAGGCTTGCGTTTTTCCACTTAAGTTGGAAATAAATCTCCTCAGGAAATTTATCTTACCAAGTAGAGATTACAACTCCTTCTTGTTAGTTGGCGCTTTCGATTCCAAAATGGCTTTGGTCTTGTTCTAGTTTACTTCAATTCCCTTCTTGTCGACCATAAAGCCTAAGAAGTCCCCTGCTCTTACACCGAAATCGCATTTTAGAGGATTCATTTTCAGACCATAACGTCTCATCCTTTCGAAGGATTGTTGAAGATGGTCTATATGATTCTTCCCTGAAACTCATTTAACAACAATATCATCAATATAAATCTGCATAAAAGTTTCAATAAAATCATGGAAGATAGATTCATTTCTCTTTGATATGTTTCCCCTGCGTTTTTTAGGCCAAAAGGCATCACTACCCATTCGTAAGTGCCTAAAGCCCCAAGGCATCGAAAGGTTGTTTTCGACACATCCTCTTCAGCAATGAAAATTTGATTATACCCTGAGTATCCATCAAGCATACTCATGTATTCGAAGCCAGTAGCATAATCGACAAGCATTTCCGCCACAGGCATTGGATATTCATCTTTGGGTGTTGCAGCGTATAAATCTCTAAAATTGATGCACACCCTCAAGGTACCATTTTTCTTTATAATAGCTACTATATTTGCAATCCATTCGACATACCTGGTTGTTTAGATGAACTTGCATCTCAGCAGTCTTTCGACTTCCGTCTTGATCTTCGACAAGACCTCTGGTGCAAAACGTCTTGGAGTTTGCTTGACAGGCTTTTTCCCAGGCTTTATTGGTAGTTGAAGCTCTACCACTTCCCTGTCGAGACTAGGTATTTCTTCATAATCCCATGCAAAGTAATTTTTGAACTCCTTCAACAATTGGATTATTTCGACCCTGAGCTCTGGATCTATCTTCGTGCTAATGTATGTTGGTCTTTTCACCAATCCTTCGCCCAGATCTATTTCTTCCAAAGGATCTTGCGTTATCATTTTAACACTGTTCGCCAACGGATCCTTTTCAAAACCCAAAGGCTCATCATCATAGATGGCATCTAGCCTCTATTTTTACATTTCTTCCTCCTTCGCGTTAGGTGTTTATGGTTTGAAGTCTTTCCCAAGACCTTCTGGAAGAATACTTGTTCATTAGCTTCAAGAGCCATGTATTTGACTTCATCCTCTAAGGCCGCTATCATTCTACTTTCGGCTACATATGTCGAAATCTTTTGTAAAGCTTGTGATTCAGTCATCATCACCAAATTCACTTCCCCAGCCCGTTGGCCGTATGTCATCAACTCCTCCATAGTCAATGTTTGATAAATATTCTCTATCCCACTGGAAACCATGGTCGGAATACAGGTAGAGGGAGCAAAAGGAATTTGGCGTTGGGGCTAAATCGAACTCAAGAGGACTGCATGGCCCTATGTGAGCCAAGTTTCTGTCGAAGCTATTTTTTCCAACGTTATTAACTTCACCCAAGTAATAACTTTGGTCGGCTTCAATATTCTCTATAATGCCATCAGGGCGCCAAATCGTGACCCGTTGATACATCGAAGATGTCACTGCACCTATGCCATGTATCCACTCTCTACCTAAAAGTAGATTATAGTTGGGCTTCGCTGAAATGACCATGAACATAGTTGGCAGAAGTATTGTTCCCACTTTGAGGTCTAATTGTATAACCCCCATAGTAGTTCCAATACCTCCCTCATAGTTCGATAGAACCATGTTGTGGGGTTTGATATCTCCATCTCCTTTGCGCATTTTCCTCATCATAAATTGGGGAATTATATTTATTGTAGCCCCACAATCAACCAGAATTTTGTTGATTGTTATTTCCCCTATCTTTGCCCTTATGAACAAGGGTTTTAGGTGATTTTTCATCACCTCAGTAGGTGGCTCGAAGAAGGCATTTTACTCTTCGACACAACCATTGTTCATCACATAATAGCACACTGTCCTATGTTTGGCCATTTCCTGTTTGACTTCCCAGTCGGTCTCTTCGACTTCGACTTGGCAGTCGTATTCTCTAGGTAGCACTGATACTACATTCACCATAATGTCTAAAGTAGCATCAGATTCAGAGTTACCTTCGTCATCTGATTTACCTCGATTTGGCCACTCCAATCTTCTGGCAATTGGTTTCCTTTCCAAAGGCTTTCTTTGTTTGCCTTTGTCCATTATTTATGGTACGTTGGTGCTCGACTCTGGTTAAGGCTCCTCTGTAGCCTCTCTTTCTAATTTTTGTTGTCTTTGAAATCTTCTCCACTGGGAGCGAGACATGGGGTTCTTCCCCTTATAGTTGCTCAACACATGAGCCACTTTGTTTGTAGTTGTAGTTTGGAACTCCTTCCTATATTCCAAGGATGACCCTCTTGGCACATCAAATGTTCGTTGTTTCTCTTCACTTGGCCTTTTCCTGTTTGCTGTCTTTAGCCAAGTGTCCACGGGGACATTTGTTGGAGGCCTGAAAGTTGATGGCCTCTTCACCTGGTTCATTGGTCCTCTTCTGGGATCGTATCTAACCTCAAAAACCATGTGGGTTTGGGCATTGGTGGCCCTTTTCTCCTTCACTGCCCTTATGCCCTGTATGTGTTCTGCAACCTTTTTGTCGAAGATGGAGTTGTATCTTGGACACAACATAACCTCATACTTCTTCTTCTGGCATCGTTGCAGAAAGTAAGCCAGATTCTCATTTTCTTTAGGAAATGCATTTTTATTCACTTCCTCTTGTCTGATGGCTTCCTCTAAAGCCTTTTCCTCAGATACTTAGACCATGTTGACTTGTACGTTGCTCTTGGCAGCGAGATTCATTTTTTGCATTTTGGCTTCAAGGTCCTCTGTCGAACCCTTGACGGCAGCCAAATAAGAACCTGTAGTAGTCCTTTTTTTTGAGTCTTCAGTAACTCCTTTGCTTAGGCCTTAAGTAGCCTCCTTGTTTAGGCCTTCAGTAGCCTTTTTGCTTAGCCCTTCAGTATCATTTCTCACCACTTCAGCAGTCTTTCTGGAGATGTTCCCAGTAAAACTGCCAAAAACCGGCATATTGACGAAGTCTTCAGAAGATTCGACCATGTTGATGCCTGCTCGTTCAGCATAGTGGGCATCAACTCTCAGTGGCGTTGCATCAATTTTCATTTGGGGTTTGTCATCAAATTTGAGTATGCCTTCTTTGATCGCTCCTTCAACGAAATCCCTGAAAAGAAAACCTTGTGAAGTTTTATGGCCCAAAAAATTATGATACTTACAAACACCTCTTTTCTTTCTTTGTTCTAAAGGAGGCATTTTTCCCCCTAGGGACACTATCATTTGGCCATCTTTAACTAACAAGTCAAATATCTCGTCACATTTTGTGACGTAGAAACTATATGTTTTCTTTAGGAATCTATCACTGTTCTTTTCAGACTCAGTAGGATTATTCCCATCTGAGGGTAGTAACACTCTACAAGAGTATGAAGGCCCTTGTTTTAATTCTTCTAAACCTATTTCTCTTTCTTCGACGGCTATAGGATCACTAGATTTTTCTAGATCATCATCATCCATTTCGACATAGGCTACCCTTTCTCTTAGATGAGTTTTAGTTGCTTTAGCTTTTTCAATTTTAAGATGTTCTACCTGTCGAACTCTATCGGCCAATTGGGCCATGTCCCTCAGATATTGGGTATCTAGTTTCTTTCTAATAGAATAATCTAGGCCCCCTGCAACCATTTTGACCAATTCATGCTCAGGCACTTGTGTAAAGCATCTGGCTTTGAGTAGTCGAAATCTATTTAGATATTCGTCTATTGGATCGATGAATCTTCTTTTCACGCTTGCCAGTTCTTTCAGACTTATTTTGGTTTGTCCCATGTAAAATTGTTCATGGAACAATCTCTCCAATTGATTCTAATTGTGGATCGAATTGGATGGGAGGGTGCTAAACCCAGTAAAAGCATTTTTTTTAGAGAACTTGGGAAGTATTTAATCCCAAGGCTTTCATTATTTGATATTTCCCCAGCTTCTATTAAATATCTCGTTATATGTGAAGGTGGAGAAAACACTTAGAGGGGTGGGGGGTTGAATACGTTTCTCTTTTTCTTTTTCTTAAATGCTCAACAATAATGGAAAGACAAGGTTATTTTTATCCTGGTTCGTTTGAACTCAAACTACTCCAGTCCACCCGCCAAGGTGATTTCGCCTTTCTCAATAAGGACTTAATCCACTATAATCAACTGATTACAATCACACAATAACTATTGTGACTAAAAATGCACAAGTAATCTTACAAGTGACTCACACCACTAAGACTTAAACTAGTCCTAGTCTACTTGAGAAATCTGACCAACCTTGGTCTCTCAAGGAACAATTACAAGAGATAAATCTTTACAGATAGTAAAACAAAGTTTGCTTCTAAGAAAGCTATATCACAACTGTGATTTTTCACTAAGAATAGTATAGCACAAAGTGTATGAAATTTGTTTGTGAGCCCAAAATATTTTTGCATAGTTCTTGCTTCTTTTGAATTTGATAAGTTCTATTCAAAACTTTAGTTGTTCAATCTCTCAGTATTTTGGTTGAGCAGTTGAGCGTTAGTTGGCTTGCAATTAATGTTCTTCTATATATAGCATGAAGAAACATGACCGTTGCTGCCTTCAAATGGATAGCATTAAATGTTTGCGTGTTTCCTTGCACTATTCCATTTTCCAATGCACTAGCGTAGACACTTTAGTGCATGTAACCGTCTTTGCATTAAATGAGCATACGAAACTTGTAAGAACATGTTTCCTAAAGCTTGACAAGAATTGTTAGATTTAGCATTCTTTCAGAACTTGCTTCACGTCTTGATTTCAGAACATGCTTGCTTATCTTCTAAAAAACACTTTGCTTGCTAAGTACTTCTGATCAGCGCTTGCTTTCAAATATCTTATGAACAACACTTGCTTTCAAATATCTTCTGAACAACACTTGCTTTCAAATATCTTCTGAACAACACTTGCTTTCAAATATATTATGAACAACACTTGCTTTCAAGAAACTTCTGAAACATAGCTTACACAGAAGCTTGCTAAGCGTTAGAAGATGTAAAAAAATAATTATCTTACCAGAGTCAGCATCAGCACTTGAGTTAAAGCAAATGGTTCTTTCATCAAAAAAACTTCTTCATTTATTTTCAGCTCAGCACATCAAGATGCTTTTGTCAGAACATTATCAGAGACAGCATCAACATCAGTACTTATGCTTAAAACAAATATTTCTTTCATCAAAGAACTTCTTCAATTATTTTTAGCTCAGCACTTCAAAATGCTTCTGTCAAAACATTATCTGAAACTGTTAAATACGTTCATCAGAGTATCAAATATATAAAATATAATTTATTGTTATCATCAAAGCTCTGAGATATGATCAGAACCAATCTTGTTCTAACAATCTCCCCTTTTTGATGATGACAAAAATATATTCAGATATAGAAATAAATTTGAATAAGAGATAGGAATCTCCCCCTGAAATAAATATTTTTATAAGAAAAACTTCCTGAGAATTTTCATCAGAGCTTTGGAATTTTTCTTATGAGATTTCTTCATCAGGTTCTTTTGAAGATAATGTTCATTTGAAATAAACTTCCAGAGTTTAAATGATACCTGCAAAGTTCTTTAAATCATATAAAGAAATCTTGTATTTTGTTAGAATCTTTGACTTAGTCCCATAACTGTTAATCAGAGATTAGATCAAAATACTCATTTCTCCCCCCTTTTGGCATAATAAAAAAGTATATAAAAATAGTTGAAGAGCGTAAAAGAAATTTTATAATAAAAGATTCAGAGTTTCAATAAAACAACAAACAAAAACAAGAAATATAATGACACTAAGATTTCTTATAAACAAGGGCCATAAGAAGATTCTTGATCTCTGATGCATATTCCTCTTGTTTCATCATCCAGCTTCTGATTTCTTGGTTTTCCTAATATTGCTTATCCAAGCTCTCATGAATAGCTTCGTTATCCCTCTTAAGCTCATTCAGAGTATCCATTACAAGTGAAGTAGGATCAGAGGAAGTAGAAGCTTCAGCAGATACAACCTTTGGAGTAGCAACCGTTGAGTCAGAACGAACAAAAGTTGACAGAAGAGTTCCCAGATCCATCACAAGAGTTGGCACTGGTTCAGGTGCAGCTTTTGCAGAAGGTTGATTCAACAGAACAATTTCCAGAGGATTCTTCAGATTCATCTTCTGAAATGTCCATTTCATCAACTGGAGCATCAACAATCATCAGAGAAGACTTCTTGTCCCAAATATCAGAAGCTTCTGAATGAAAGGCATGCAGATGCTTGGAGAAGTTCTCAATCACCTGAGAGTGACATAAATCTTGCAGTTTCAGTGATTAAGCATCTAACGTTCTTCTAAATGTTTCCCACAGAAGATCTGTTGCTGCTGGGTTCACACTTCTGGTGCAATCTGCCTTCAGTAGGTCCAACCAAGCTTGAACTTTTGTTAAAAAATTCCGAAAGAATATATTTACATCTGGATGAACAGGTTTAGGAACAACCTTTTTGAAGGTTTTATTTTTCAGAAATTGTAGTGATTCAAAATCAACTACAGTTTTCAAAAAGTCAGCTGGTTCAGGATTTTCTGATTGTTCATGGGTTGTTGATTGGTTAGGTTGGTCAGGTTGGTCAGGTTGTTTAAAAGGGTCAGGTGTTGCTGATTGATCATGAGGTTCAGATGATGCAAGAGTTTCAGAGGGTTCGTGTGTTGGTGATGGTTCAGATGGTTCATGAGTTTGGTGTTCTGGAATGTGAGGAGGTGAAATCACTGGTGAGTCAGGAGTTGGAAGTTGTAGAGATGTGGGTGGTGTGATGTCAGGTGAAATGATTATGGTGTTGTCAGCAGTTGGGGTAGGATTTTGTGTTTGTGTTCTGTTTAAGGCAAAAATGTTTTCAGAAGGTAGGTTGAATGGAGGCTTTAGAGTGGCCAGAGGTTCGTTGATTCCTGGTATTCTCCAAGAGCCAGCATCATACCATCCAGTAGGTCTGGGTGATAATGGTCTGGGAGGAGGTCTAGAAAGGTTTTCAGCAGGTGTTTGAGAGGGTTCTGAGTGAGAGGGTTCTGTTTGTGTTTCAGAATAATCATCAGAGTCAAAATCACTCAAGTCTGATAAAACTTGATTTCTTTGAGGATTTTCAGCAATAGGATCAGAGGGTATGGTCAGGTCTATATCAATATCTATGTCTCCTAGGGTTTGGAGTTCAGCAGATGTAGATATATTTTCAGAATCATAAAGAGATACAGTTTTAGCTAGTGTACCTGATTTTTTCTTCTTCTTCTAAGGTCTGGCAGAAGGTCCTTCAACAACTTTCCTCTTCAAAGGTTGTTGAAGAACAACATCTGGAGCAGCTTCGTGTCTTCCTTGCAGCCAGGCAGGATCAATGGGTGTTCCACTTTCTTTACAGATTTGAATGTAATGCAGGATGATGCATGGGTGATCACCTGAGTTGAACAGTGGAAAATAATCAACTGGAATCCTCCTTCTCTTAACAGTTACTGACACAAAAGGCGTTGGTTCTATCAGCAACTTGTCTATAATCTTCCTCTTCACCAAGTTCTTGCCAGTCAGAGCCTTTCCACAAGTAGGCTCTAACTCCCCCAACAGATTAGCTTCATCCAGGTGAGCAATCAGACCATTCTCAGTCAGAATGTCTGATATCAGTCTCCCCATTGGAATCCAATTCCTTTTGGATTTTGGGTTCTTCATTCTTTCTGCTTCTCTCGTTTCTTTCACATGAGTCCAGAGATGATCAAACAAGAGATAAGGTAAATCAATTTTGATATTTGTTCCAAGACAGAACAACAAGTATTGTTGGTCAGCATTTATATAGTCTGGAGAGCTAGTTTCCTTCCTATGATGAATGAAACCATGGATTATTCTTGCCCATATCTTGTACTTATTTTTCAAGTCTCTGACCTTTGAAGACCCTTGCCCATTTGTAAATATTTCAGCATAAACCTTTGACATTTCCATTCTCCCATTAGCAATTCCAGTTACTCCAGTTCCTTGTGGACCTCTGGAACCTGCATACGAAATTATTGGTCCCGTTTGGGTTGCTGTTAATGTTGGTATCGAACTAACAGTTGACGAGATAATTTCACTAACGGTTGGTATTACCATTGTTCCCGTAGTAATTGGTGGAGGTATTTCTCCATTATTTGGTGATTAGCCATATTGCTTTCACTATTTCTCTTTCTAGTTGTACACTCGTTGGTGGTTACTTTACCACTTCTTAATAGCATGCAAAAAGTCGTAAAAGAAAGAAATTTATGCAAAGAATTTATGTTAAGATAAATAAGCAAAAACAGAAGACAAAGATAAACAAAACAAAAACAATTAGCAACGTCCCACCAGGTGTGCAAATTTGTTCACCGTCTTTTCTGGTAAACAATCGCTGATATTCCAAAAAGGGTAAATTTTTGGTTACTCGCAAGATCGATCAGTTTGATTCTAGGACATATGCTAGATTTTGGTGTTGTTTAGACATAAATGCTAATGTAAGTGAAGAACGCATGTTCGACTGGGAAAGGGATGAGTTTGAGTGTAGAAAGTAAATAGAAAAGGGGTTGAGAAGAGTTTAAATGCAGGAATCTGGGTAAAAGTGCAGGTAAAGTGCAAACAAGATAAACAACCAAGAAATGTAAAGAGAGAAATAAAAGACTTTGATTATAAAATGTGGTGTTTCAAACGTACATTTTCAGTATTATTTCTCACGCAACGGGTACTTGAATAGTATTGAATAATTTGTACGATCCGTTGAATACACGGAAATCTACATAAACTTCCTATATTTATACTAAAATTAGGTAACCGTCGAGGAGTTGCCTTGCTCTAGGATGAAGACAAGTGTCTTCTGCATGCACTTCGACCCCTCTCTTCATGCCACGTTGCTTTCCTTAACTGCCAAGCGAACTGCTTTTCCCTCCTTTCTTCAGATACAAAGTTTCCTTCTGGTCGAAGACCCTGGAATCCTTTCAGTCGAAGGGTGTGAGAACCTTCTGGTCGAAGATTCATTTTAACTTAGAAATTTTTCTAAGTATTTTTCCATTTTTCCGAAGCCTTTCCAACTTAGACTTGTTCAATCTATTTTTGGCCCATAAGACCAACTTGTTGTAGGTGTCGAATTTAGGAGCTAACACAAATGTAATGGGCTTAGCCCAGCCTCCTAAAGGCACCCCCCTAATTTGCTTGCTAGTTCAAAAATCGCACCCCCGGTTTAATTTAATTAAATCATTTTTTTCTATTTTTTTATAATTATTATATTTTAATATTTTTTATTATTATATATTATTATAATTACTTAATTTTTCTTATTATTATAAATTTATTTTCCACTTATTATTATTATATTTTATTTGTTATGCAAATCTTATTTATTTCTTACCCTTGTATAAATAATTATATTATTATTCATTATAGCATATAAAATAATTTATTCAAAAACTCATGCGTTATTTCATATATTTTCGCATTAATTACCTTTTTTTAATCATGCATTAATGAAGATATTTTGCAGCCAATACGATTAAAAAACACTCAACAAATCCTAAAACTATTTTCTCAATAAACTAAGCTAATGAACTGTCTTTTTTGCAAAAGAGTTTCAAGCTAGTTTTGACTTACTACGCACTCAGTCAAAATCTCTGCAGTCACTACTCCCAACCGAGTGCGAAGTGATTCAAAATAGGTTTGAAAACCCCTAAAAAACACCAACCCATACAAACTACGAATTGGGACTCTGATTCCTCATAAGAGGATACGTAGGCAGACAATAAAAAATTGTAGCGAGTTCCCCTATAAAAAGTTTAAACCCTTTCCCCTATTAAAAATTAAAATCCAGTTTACCCCAAACCTAAACCTAGTGTCTAATATCCTTGTGAACAAGGTGGATGAAAGGTGCCTAACACCTTCCTTTCGTCTAATTGAGTCTGAAACCTAGAATCTCTGTCTGCGAATTAGGGTTTTCTGTTAGGTTCCCTTCCCTAGGATAAAAACTAATAATGGCGACTCTTAATTTAAAAACCAGTTGCTATAGCTGGCGACTGTACTGGGGACTCTCCTTAACCCTAAGTTTTAAGTTTAACTTTGGAGGTTTTATATTTTATTTATTTATCGCATTTATCTATTTTATTGCGTTTATTTATTTGTTATCAATTTTTCTTATCATCATATACTTACTGTATGGCGGGGTATTTTTTATTTCCCAAAATATTTTCAATAACCCTTAGAGAGAAGGTTCGTCTATTAGCGTAGGGGGTACATCATCCCTGCAAGTTTATGTGACGACTTCGCCTAGAGTCGGTGAACTTCCGAAAAAGGAATACTTATCAAGAGATATCCTCTTGACGAGTAGGACTTTGGAAGGACACCCATGACTCTTTGTAACGACCTTAACCCTAAAATCTAATGACGAGATCTTTCACGACTTGGAGATGAAAGTCTCAGTCTGTAAAGAGGCTACACCTAAGGGAGGCCCTTGTTCCTTTCCCCTCTGGTGTTATTCATGACACCCTGATAACACCGAATCGCACTATGTTTCTGACTCCAATATCACATGTTTTCCTTAGTTTTATTATTGTTTTTCTATTATTATGCCCTTGTTTCCTTTGTTTTTAGGTCACATGTCCTTTTAGAGCCTTCAGAGAAGACACGAGTGAAAACGCCGGAAAAATAGGGTTTTTCCAAGAAAATACACACATGGCGTCCAGCTTCGCGCCGACTACAGGGAACGCGCTGACATGGCGCACTTTCACCCAGGGGCCAACTGCCATGTTCCCATGATCTCTCCATTTTCACTCACCGCACCCGCGGGGAGGGTGGCCGCGCCCGTGGCCTTCACAAACCATTTCCCGCTCATAAGGAGTTGAGGGGCATGCTCGTCTTTACAGAGTTTCAGGATCTTCTATAAATAGCAAGTTCATTTCATTTTCGTTTTCATCCAAACTTAGATGCAAACTTAGATCCAGTCAAGTTACTGCTTAGGCATATATTACTACTTTGTAAAGTGATAATCTTCTCACATCGGGAAGTTATCACACTTGAGTGTGCGAGTTTGTATTCAAGTTTGGAGCACTTTGGTTGAAGTTTATCATACTATCTTTTACATTTCCATGAATTGTATCAGATTCAAGCCTCCGATTGGAGCAAGGTTCTAATTTAATTGCTTTCATTTAATTTATGCTCTTACCATAATCTACATGTTTTATAGACTCTAAATGCTCTTACCATAGTCTACACGTTTTATAGACTCTAAATGCTCTTACTATAGTCTACATGTTTTATAGACTCTAAATGCTCTTACCATAGTCTACACGTTTTATAGACTCTAAATGCTCTTACCATAGTCTACATGTTTTATAGACTCTAAATGCTCTTACCATAGTCTACACGTTTTATAGACTCTAAACGCTCTTACCATAGTCTACACGTTTTATAGACTTTAAACGCTCTTATCATAGTCTACATGTTTTATTGACTTTAAATGCTTACCATGTCTAGCTAAATTTATTAGGGTTAGAATGTAAGGATCGAATCATAACTATGTTCTGCATGCCATGCTAATAGAAATACCTTTGGGATGTTTTAGTTTTTAATACTGGTTTAAATGTGTTTAAAAGTTTATGGGTAAGATCGAAAGCCGTCCATACTTGAGATTAAGCCAGATTAGTTCTTGACCAAACGAAAAGAGCGAAAGCAGTTCGTTTGGTTAAGTAAGATTACTTGATATAATTTTAGAAAACGATTTTGAAACTATTTGCGGACGCGTTTGTGGGATTAAAATCTGATTCTTGGTCAAAAGCCAAGGATCTCTTTAAGTTAAGTTTTCCAAATTAAAACACTTTTTCACTAAGTCAAAATAACTTGTTTCTTAAAAATAGGTTTACTTCTTTAACGCGTTAGGCACCCTTTATAAGTGACAATAAATGAATTTAATTTAAAGAGTAATTTTGGTTCTTAGTATGCGAAAGCTACAAGTTCATGTTAAACAGTTCTTTGCTATAAATGGAAAATATTTCCCAAAAGTAAATACTATACATGCATGCTAGGACACTGTCTGATCTCGTGATTTACATTCAATCTCGTTTGTTTTATCTCTTTAATTTTATTCGCTTTTATTTCCTTGTACTGAACTCAATCCCTTACTGATCTGCCTTAGATAAACACCTTAACAATAGAGTCGATAGATTGACAATTGGTCTCCATGGTTCGATAATCTTATATATTACTTCGATAGGCTGTGCACTTGCAGTTATAATTTAGACTATACAGTAAAAGCCCATCAAGTTTTTGGCGCCGTTGCTGGGGACCAACTTTGCCAAATTTCGTACCCTTTTTGTTATCCCGTTTAGACTAAGGCTACTTATTTAGCCGGTAGATGTGTAGAAATCATAGCACCGGTAACCTAATAGATCCTTTAGTAGAACCTGAACTTTTCGCTCGAGCCCGTCTCTTTATACAAAAGTTGAAGAAAGCTATGGCTGAGGAGCGTAATCAAAGACCGCTTAAGGAATTTGCCCAACCATCTAACAAGGAACCTAGTTCTAGTATAGTAAATCCAGCTATAACAACTAACAACTTTGAACTAAAACCCTCGCTATTACAATTAGTTTAACAAAACCAATTCGCTGGTCTCGCTACCGAGAACCCGAATCAACACTTGAAGGCATTTATCCAATTAGTTGACACCCTCAAAGCAAATGGTGCCACATCTGAAGCAATATGCCTAAGATTGTTTCCATTCTCTCTAAGAGGGAAAGCTCACGATTGGTTAGATTCCCTCCCTGCCAATTCGATAACAACTTGGGAGGACCTTAGAAGAGTGTTCCTTGCCCGGTATTTTCCCCTAGCAAAACCGCTATTCTTAGAAACCTGATCACTAGATTCACCCAAAACCAGGGAGAATCTCTATTTGAAGCTTGGGAAAGATATAAAGACCTTTTAAGAGCTTGTCCATACCATGGACTAGAGCAATGGTTGATCATTCACACCTTCTATAATGGACTCCATTATAATACCAAAATGTCTATCGACGCCGCCGCAGGTGGTGCGCTGATGAACAAACCTTACCCTGAAGCTTGTGCCCTGATCGAAGATATGGCCCAAAACCATTACCAATGGGGGGTAGAACGAGCGACATTGGAGAAGAAGGAGACCCAAGGAGGGGTGCATGGGATAAGTAGCATGAACATGGTGCAAGCTAAAATGGACGCCCTAGCCTTAAGAGTAGATAACATATCCCAAAACCCTGCCACAGTAGCTGCACTCCACTCGGAATGCGAACTCTGTGGAACCCAAGGACATCCAACTTCAGATTGTTACCTGTTGAATGTGTCTAGCTCAGAACAAGTCAATTACACCCAAGGAAACCCGTTCTCGAACACCTATAACCCTGGATGGAGGAATCACCCGAATTTTTCCAATAAAAACAACAATCAAATCCAACATCCTGGAACACCCAGACCGCAAGGTTTTCAACCTCAAAGATCAAACCAACCTATGCAAGCTGTGCCACCAAGACCAAATCTTAGGGAAACCCTAGATACTTCTATCGCAACCCAGACTCAGCAAAACAAAGAATTTATGAACCAAAACGCCCATACAAACGAACTAGTAACACAACTAGCAACTAAGTTTGACCAAATGATGACCCATCATAAGATGCTCGAGACTCAGATCTCGCAAGTAGCTCAAACACAAGCCACGCAAACCACACCTGGAGGACAATTCCCTGGACAAACTCAACCTAATCCTAAAGGACAAGCGAATGCCATCACTCTAAGAAGTGGAACCGCTTAAGATGAACCGAAACTTCCAACGATGTGTGTACCCGAAAAACCAAAAAAAAGATAGCATACCTGAGGACCAAGTAGAGAAACCAGAGGAACCAAGAACCCAACAGAACCAGGTGGAAGAATCGAAAGATAAAACTTATACACCACCTCCACCCTATAAACCTCCAATACCATACCCACAAAGACTTAAACAAACCAAGATAGAAAGCCAATACCAAAAATTCATCAAAGTAATAGAGAAACTCCATGTAGAAATTCCCTTTACCGAAGCGATTACCCAAATACCATCATATGCTAAATTCTTAAAAGACATCATGTCAAACAAACGCAGACTCGACGATCTTAAACCCCTAGAATGTCATTCCACCTCTGAAAATAAACTTGCAAAAAAGGACAAAGATCCTGGAAGTTTTTCTATTCCTTGCATCCTAGGAAATCATATGATCGACAAAGCTTTCTTAGACCTAGGAGCAAGCGTAAGCTTAATGCCTTTGGCAGTCTGCAAGAGGTTAAACTTAGGAGAACTACAACCAACCAAAATGTCTTTACAACTAGCTGATAGATCTGTCAAGTACCCCACAGGGATATTAGAGGATATACCAGTTAGAATAGGTCAGTTGTATATCCCAACCGATTTCATGGTAATGGATATTAAAGAAGATGACGAAATCCTGATTCTCTTAGGAAGACCATTCTTGTCAACCGCCGGAGCTATAATCGACGTTAAGAAAGGAAAACTTACCTTCGAAGTAGGAGATGAAAAGATAGAATTTATCCTCTCTAAATTCCTTATGGAACCTATGATAGGAGATGCATGTTATGCAATTGACATCATTGATGAATGCGTAAACGAACTTGAGCAAGATGAATCCTTAATTAAACTACCACCAACACCCATTCTAGAGAATGATGGATATAAAGAACCTTACATTGATGACAACCTCTTTGAATGTTTAGCTCTTACACCCGATCCTATGCCGTGTCTTAAAAAGCCATCTCTAGAACTCAAAGAACTACCCAAGAATCTAAGATATGAGTTTTTGGACGAAGAGATGAATTGCCCAGTTATAATTAACGCCACTCTAGGCCAAAACGAAAAAAATCAACTCTTAGATACCTTGCGAAGATACCCTTCAGCATTAGGATATAAAATCTCTGACTTGAAAGGGATAAGCCCGTCCGTATGCATGCATCAGATCATGCTAGAAGAAAATTCGAAACCCTCTAGAGAGCATCAGAGAAGAATAAATCCTATTATGATTGATGTAGTTAAGAAATAAGTTCTTAAGTTACTGGAAGCTGGTATAATATATCAGATATCGGATAATGAGTGGGTAAGTCCTGTACATGTGGTGCCGAAGAAAAGAGGCATCACGGTTGTTGAAAATGATAAGGGAGATAAAGTAGCAAAACGAACAGAAGGAGGATGGCGTATGTGCATCGATTACAGAAAGCTAAATAAGGCGACTAGGAAAGATCATTTCCCACTTCCATTTATAGATCAGATGCTCGAACGTCTAGCTAGGCAATTGTATTTCTGTTATCTAGATGGATATTCCGTATTTTTCCAAATCCCTATTGTGATCGGTGGATTTAGAACTGACTGTTTAAAGCTGGTTCGCGAAATGTCGCGGAAGCAAGAGTCGCCACCGTCTTTTATTTTCTCCAACATGGACAGGACAAAAGCACAGCAAAATTCCTTATGAGATAGTTTCTCGGTTCGGGAGGTAGATTTATAGAAAGGGAAGGTGTTAGCACCCTTTCTATCCATGGTTATCCATGGGCTCTTAGATACTTGCTCATTTGTGTTTTCAAAAGTGTTTGCTTTTCAATAGTGAGTGAGTTTGAAAAAGTTTCTTTGAAAGATTTCAGATCGACTCTTGTATCAGTCCTCAAGAGTGTTTGAAAAATTGTTTTGAAAGCTTTTTGAAAGTGTCGGTGTGAAAAGGTTTTTGTTCTGTTTTTGAATAGAGCAAGTATCTACGAGTCATCCACCTACCCTAAGGAATTAGGCTGTGTAAATATCCTTAAGGTAGTGCCATCCCACCATTGAGAGGTAGGTAGCACCACCGTTGGAGGTGTTCAGGTCAATTCGTTTGTAGGGACAGTGTGGTCACCAGAGCAACAGTAGGATACCTTAGAAGCTACCCCTATGCCATTGATCTTTTTATTCCGAGGCAACCGTTTCGAGGCAACTATTCCGAGGCAACCGTTTCGAGGCAACTTGTTTTAAGGCAACTAGATCAATGGACATAAGGACTTACTAAGACGTCCTATACTCGACGACCACGTTTCGAGGGCAAGGCAACAGTGAGGCGTACCCTAAGAGTGGTGTGTGAATTTGTGTGTTATTTTCATGTTAATATTTGTCTTTGATCATGCATTAGGTGAGCTACGCTTGTTTTTAATTTAGGCCATACATTCTTTCATGCAAAGTTTAGCAGTTTTAAGAGTGCGGAAATTTAAATGCGGAAAGTAAAATCCTACGCTATTACAAGGCGCGGGTCTATACGTCGCCAAATTAACAAAGACCCGTTTGAATAAAAATGCGGAAAGTAAAATAAATTCCTAATTACTATTACAAGGCTTGAGCACTTAAATAATATTAAAAAGGAAAATAAGAATAAATGCGCGAAAAGAATAAAAAATGGAACGTTCGAGGGCGTTGGACCCTTTTGTAATTAAATTGAAATTAAAAGTTAATTAATTATTAAATTAAAGAAAAGAAATGTTTTTTAGGTTTTTGAGTTTTTAATGGAATAAGAAATTAAAATTGAAGAGAAACCCTAATTCTAAATTGTTTTTAATTATTAATGAAAAAGATTCAAGTTTGACCTAATTTACTAATTATTTAATATACATATTTATTTACAAAAATACATTAGTAATTAATAATAATGACAATAAGAAAAAAATTGTTTATTAAGAAAAGGATGAAAATGTTAAAAAAAACCTAATTTCTACATTTTTTAGTTATTTAAGAAAAGATTAAAATTGAAAACCCTAAATTAAACTAAATTGATTATTAAAAATTTATTTACAAAAATAATGGTGAAATTAATATTAATAACAATAAAACATTTTTTGATTTTTCTGTATTTATTATTGTGAAAATTATTGTATGGAATTTAGAGAAAACAATTTAAAATAAATAAAAGAATAGAAAGGAAAAATTAATAAAAAATTAAACTTGAGCAAACCATGGGGGTATTCAGACCCAAAGGGAGGTTTTATTTGATAAGTTTGGCCCAAGAATGCAAGGCCTTTTTGACTTTCTGGAATTACGTATGGAATGGTTGACCAGCGTACATGGTGGACTTCCACGTTATGGCCTTTGGATGAGATCTCCTGGGCGCGTGGCAAGCAAGCATATGAGGATGCATGATGGTCTTTGGATGAAGCGCTGCGTGGAAACATGTTATGGAGAAAAATCTGAAATATAAGAGGGGGACCTGGGAATCGAACCCAGGTCCCAGTACCTGCATGACAACTCAACTGCCAACTGAACCAACGCGCGTGTTTGTTAATATTATGGAACATAATTAATATAAAAGAAAAGCAAGCGTTATTGGTAGAAAGCAAAAGCGCGCTAAATTATTTGAATGGTCCATTAGTAACAAGCCACACATGCTTCTTCCCCGTTTTGCCTGCAAATAGAAAATAGATAGCGGGGGTTTTAAACCCCCACTAAATGGAACCTGCAAAAAATAGTGAATACGCCCATGGTTAACATAAAAAGGGCGCGAGGTATTGGATAGACTCTTCTTGTTGTCACGAACTCAATGGTACCAGTTTGAAGGGATAATTTTTCCATATTAAGGAACCCCTAATTCAAAGCTTCTGAAACCCTAAAATGCATTAATGGTGGATCACGATACAGGCATTGTCAGTTCAATCAAAGGGCACCATTAGCTTCAGAACATTCATATTAGTATAAATCAATAGTTAAAAATCACAAATGATGCATGGAAACTGAAACACGATTATGGAAAATTTCAAGAAAAGTATGATGTCGTTCTACCAATTCTAGAGGTCTGGAGACTTGGTTTCGATTGCAATCGCTTCCTGGATGTCTCAGCAATGTATTGGAATAGCTTTTAGGCTTTCAAATGCCTTCTAACTAGGTTTTCAGTTTTCAATATTTCGTGAAAAAATGCAATGTTGTTCTATGGTTTTGAGCGCAGCTTTTTGTGTCTGTTAGGATTAGGTCATGTTATGCATATGTATCTGAAGCTTTCTAGGTCAAAAACCAAGCCCATAATCCATTGAATCAATGTTTTGAATATTTGATTTTCCATATCTTTTTTTCAATCTTTTCTATGCCAATCATTGCCAATCATGTAGAGTCTTTCCTTTTTGAATGATGCACGAAATATTTAGTTCATAATGGAAGAATTTGCTGCACAAAAAGATTTAAAACCATTGTTTAGTATTTTTCTCATAATTAATTTTAATTAAATGAATTAATAAGATTAAAAATTCAATTAATTAATTAAAAATAAGAAAATAACTCCCTTTTAGCTTAATGGGTCGTGCATAGCCTTTGGGTAATGATTCATGGAAGAATTTGAGGCCCATTAGCATTTTTGAAGCCTTTTGTGCAAAGTTGACTTTTCAAAATTCCCAAAAATTTCCCAACTTCTACAAGGCATATCTTGCTCAATTTTGAAGCTATGATCATGTTCTTGGACATTTTGGAAAGGTATTGAAGTCCTCTAACCAATGCCTTTGGTCCCATGTCATTTTGATTTACCAATATCAAGTTATGGTCTTTGACTTAAAGTGCCTTTTTGTTGACTTTTGAAAATGACCTATAATGTTGAAATTGATAACTATTTGTGAGAGCATTTCTTGGACTTGAAGTGTGAAGATGAGTTGTAGGAAATGTAATTCTATTCAAAATGAGCTTTGGATGGGATTTTTATGATAAACCATGAAGAAGTTATGCCCTGGTCAATTTGCAGTTGACTTTTTCAACTGTCCAAAAATAGAAACTTTTGCATCTTGAGACTTTTTGAGCCATGCTTTGAGAATCATGATCAAGAATTGATCAAATGATGTTTGTGGCTTCAAAATAAGATGTTGACCAAATTTTTTGACTTTTGACTGTCAAATGACCATTTTGCCCCTGCAGTTGACTGGGGAGCATTTAGGGTTTTTGACTGTGCAATTTGATGCTGTGAGTCTTGAAACTTGGCATATGGATGCTTGACAATGTTTATAGGCATGTGGGACTTGATTGGACCCTTGGAAACCTCAATTTCTTTGCCAGAACCAAAACCCTGATTTTGACTGTGTTAGGAGGCATTGGACTGTGCAACCCTTGGGGAGATTTTGAACCTTGATCTTGGCAAATCTTGAAGAATAGGGGAGGGCAAATTTTGGGGTACAACAGTTGCCCCTGTTCAATCTTCTTAGACCTGAGGATGTAGATTGGCTGGCGTGCCTTTCGTAATCCGAGGGTGGAAGATGATTGAACACTAGAGTGCCCAGAAATTTGCGCTCACATGTTAGCAGTGTGATGGCGGGAATGGGCTTACAGATGCCATTTAGAGAGATGCTGGATAGGGGGATGGGCTTATAGATGCCATTTGGAGACTGTTGGTACGTGGATGGGCTTACAGATTCCATCGGGAGGTTGTTGATCGCGTAAGAGATTCCTTAGCGAGAACTTGCGTATTTGAAAAAGAAAGATAATTACCTGGCCTGTTACAGGAGTTGATCCTTAAACTCTTTATGTAGACGTGCCCTGGCTAGATACAGGAATCGAATCTTTAAACTCTTCAGACGTGCCCTGGCGAGATACAGGAATTGAGTCCGGAGAATACAGTCGTCAACAGATACACCCTGGCAAGATACAGGAATCAGATCTTCGAACTCTTCAGACGTGCCCTGGCAAGATTCAGGAATCGAGTCCGGAACTTCAAAAGGTTTTTGTTGATAATGATGTGATGAATGAATCAGGGACGGTTACTACCTCAACGAGACGATGAGAGAACCTTGAACGATTTCTACCTCAATGGGACGATGAGAGAACCTTGGACGATTACTACCTCAACGGGACGATGAGAGAACCTTGGGTGATTACTACCTCAACGGGACGATGAGAGAACCTTGGACGATTACTACCTCAACGGGACGATGAGAGAACCTTGGGTGATTACTACCTCAACGGGACGATGAGAGAACCTTGGGCGATTACTACCTCAACGGGACGATGAGAGAACCTTTGGGCGATTACTACCTCAACGGGACAATGAGAGAACCTTGGACGATTACTACCTCAACGGGACGATGAGAGAACCTTCAGGCAATTACTACCTCAACGGGACGATGAGAGAACCTTGGGTGATTACTACCTCAACGGGACGATGAGAGAACCTTGGGCGATTACTACCTCAATAGGACGATGAGAGAATCTTGGGCGATTACTACCTCAGCAGAATGATGAGAGAATCTTTGGCGACTTCAACCTCAGCAGAATGATGAGAGAATCTTTGGCGACTTCAACCTCAGCAGAATGATGAGAGAATCTTAGGCGACTTCAACCTCAAACGGTAAAGACTTTTATCTGTTGATCGTTCTCTCCTGAAAAAGTAACGAGTTAGTTGTATGCAATGTCATAATGTATGAATTTCCTGATTTTAAGATGTTCTCAAAAAAATAGATGAGATTTGTGTTGTATGATGCGTATGCATGCTATAATGTATGAAGATGTAATGCTTATGAAGGTATCTTTGTCTAGGAAAATAAATCCTTGACGGGTGCCGGGAAGTTAACTCCTGGGCTGATGTTGAAGAGAGAGTTCTTTGTTTCTGCTGGGGATGGTAGTTGCAAGAATACCAGTAGGAGAAGATGACTCCGTTGGGGAATAAACTTGGCGAATAGATTACTCTGCGGGGAGATACTCTGTGGGGAAAGAGAGGTACTTCGCTGAGGTTTTGATGATAACTCCGTTGGGGATATCATTGTTGAGCTTTGTTGGAAGATCAGATGAACTCCGCTGGGGATAGGAAGACTTCGCCGAGGACGATCTTTCCGTGGCCATTAGCGGAGGATAACCCAGTTATATCCTGGTGGGGAAATAACCTTTGAATAAAGCCGGGGGAGTGTTCGTGCTATACAGGGGATAAGCTTCCAGAATCTACTGGGGATAAGCTTCCTGCTGGGGAGATGGATTCCACTTTCCTGGGGAAACTTTTAGACTGGACTCTCCTGGGGAAATTTTTGAGATGTACTGGGGATAATCCAACTTCCTTAAGGCTGACTGAGTAGGCTAACTCTGCTTGGGGAGTTTGTGTAAGGTTGCCTGATGGTGAGCTCTTGTAAAACTGCATCTTTGGAGGGAGGAAACCTGTGTGGGGTTTACTGATAATGAGTCCGTATAAGACTGCATCTGAAATGGAGAAGGAACCTGTGTAGGGTTACTTTGATGACGAGTCAGTGTAAAACCGTATCTAGAGCTGAGAAGGAAACCTGTGTAGGGTTTACTGATGACGAGTCCGTGTAAAACTACGTCTAGAGTTTGAGAAGGGAACCTATGTGGGGTTACTTTGACGATGAGCCCGTGTAAAACTGCATCCTGGAAGAAGTAAAACCTGGGTAGGGTTTCTGATGACGAGTCCGTGTAAAACTGCATCTCTGGGGAGAGAGAACCTGTGTAGGGTTTCTTCGGGATAAGTTCGTGTAAAACTTTGGGAGGAACCGGTGTAGGGTTACCTTGAGATAAGTTCGTGTAAGACTTCTGGAGGAACCGGGGTAAGGTTACTGCAGGATAAGTTCGTGTAAAACTTTGGGAGGAACCGGTGTAGGGTTACCATGAGATAAGTCCGTGTAAGACTTTTGGAGGAACCGGGGTGAGGTTACTGCAGGGTAAGTTCGTGTAAAACTTCTTGATGAACCGGGGTAAGGTCATCTTGAGATAAGTCCGTGTAAGACTTCTGGAGGAACCGGGGTAAGGTTACTGCAGGGTAAGTTCGTGTAAAACTTCTGGATGAACCGAGGTAAGGTCATCTTGAGATAAGTCCGTGTAAGACTTCTGGGGGAACCGGGGTAAGGTTACTGCAAGATAAGTTCGTGTAAAACTTCTTGATGAACCGGGGTAAGGTCATCTTGAGATAAGTCCGTGTAAGACTTCTTCTGAAAGAAAAGGAACCGGTGTAGGGTTACTTTGATGATAAGTCCGTGTGAGACTTCTTCTGAAAGAAAAGGAACCGGTGTAGGGTTACTTTGATGATAAGTCCGTGTGAGACTTCTTCTGAAAGAAAAGGAACCGGTGTAGGGTTACTTTGATGATAAGTCCGTGTGAGACTTCTTCTGAAAGAAAAGGAACCGGTGTAGGGTTACTTTGATGATAAGTCCGTGTGAGACTTCTTCTGAAAGAAAAGGAACCGGTGTAGGGTTACTTTGATGATAAGTCCGTGTGAGACTTCTTCTGAAAGAAAAGGAACCGGTGTAGGGTTACTTTGATGATAAGTCCGTGTGAGACTTCCTCTGAAAGAAAAGGAACTGGTGTAGGGTTACTTTGATGATAAGTCCGTGTGAGACTTCTTCTGAAAGAAAAGGAACCGGTGTAGGGTTACTTTGATGATAATCAAGTAGATAATTGTCTTGTTTGGTTTCGGATATTAACCCACGATCAATCGTCCACAGAATTTTCTGGCTTGTTACCAGTGTTGATCTGAAGCTGTAAAGGTAGATGGTAATCATCTTTTGATTGACCTTTCCTTGGTACTTTGGTTGATAGAGCAACTGGATCGCCTGGACGACTTACTATTGCCCCTGTTGCTGAGGTGAGGGAAGAAGATACCTGTGGAGGTGCTTGATGACTGCCGATTGACAACTCTTCTTTTGGTAGGCAAGTGACGAGATGCCGGGACATAGTCGTACGCTTTGATCCCTAACTTTTTCCTGGACCGCCCTTTCGGGTTTTCAGTCCACCGGGATACCCATTTTTGCCCAAGCCGCCTTTTCAGGTTTTCGACTTGCCGGGTGTACAGATTTTTTCATTTCATCCCTTATTTTTGCCCGAACCCTTTTGGTTCGCCGAGAAGCCCTTATTTTTGCCTAGGTGTGTCAACCTAGCGGGTCTTTGATTATGCGTAGTACTTTTTTCGACTATGTCCATGCTCTCAGGATATAGGGAGTTGTCACTGTCAGTAGTATTGCGTTGCCGTACCACTAGAAGATGTCTGATCAGGCAAGATTCATTATCGGAATGCCCCAGGTGATCCAGATGGAGATTTGCCCCAAGCTGGTTGGCCTTTTGAGAGATTCTCTGAATCTTGACTTGACCGCCCCAGATTATGGACAATGCTCATGCCACGCCCCTTGATTAGAGGTGCTTTTGTTCACTAGATATTCTTCGTGCGAATTTCTATGCTGTTCAAACAAATAGTCATATGCAAGCAATGTTATATCAGAAATGCAAAGCTTTATGTCTGTCTTGAAATTTTTGAAAATGCATTTTTCAATAAAAGCAAGTGAGTTTTTTTTTGTAAACTGTGATGTCAACTCGTTATTTTACCGCAAGCCTTAAGGAGTCAGGATACCTTTGTAACAGTATGCTTCCGAACTAACCCATGCTTCAGCTAGGACTTTTTAAGGGTTATAACGTGGCCTGGATCACGGTTTAAGAAACAAAGGATAAAGGCTCAAATTATATTTGTACCCACCCGCTCTTCGTGATGTTCTTCAAACCTAAACTCAGTTGATCGTGCGTTAGACCTTGTTGAGTCTTTGCTTTGATATACCGGTGATGGTTCGGATGTTGACATTTTATTTTGACCAGGCAATCATTTCCTTTTTTGTTGAGGGTTTGTATGACCTCTTTCTTTTTGATTTTATGATCCCTATTTTTTGCCTGAACTGTTTCTTTTGGAATTACAGTCAGCGGGATGCCCCAGTTTTGTAAGTCTCCTTCATAGGTTTTGACTTATTGGGCTTTAGTTTTTTTTTTTTTTGCCCGTCTTTATGATTATTCGGAACCATCATTGTCTTTTGTTTTGTAAGGACCTCTTTGGTGCCATTCGTTATGCACTTGGATCAACTGAGAGAACTACCCATGCCCCAGGTTATGATTAAGGGTTTTAATTTTCGAAAAGAAAAACTCCAACTTCTTTGGCTCAAACGGGTTGACGAGGGATTATCTTCCTTATAACTCCAGTGTTTAGGAATTGAAACAATGCCTGTACCTCATCAGCGGGGTCTGTTCAAAAGCATACTGTAGATTATGGTATCGTTTTTGTCATCCTCCCTCAAGAGGCTTAGAATTGTTAACCGAGCGTTGAACATCACAAAAATATGAAAACAGTTTTAAGCATAGTAAACATAATTACTTCAAAACAGACACGTGTAATGCATTAATGAAATAACAAAGTTTGACATAAATAAAATGTTTGAACAATCAAAGAAAAATACAACTTGAACATTTGAATGAACAAAAGACATTCTCGATGATTTGGTGCAGGATCAGTGTTCAAACTTGACCTCCTTGGCGTCAATCAAATCCTGGATCTTGTTCTTCAAGGTCCAACAGTCGTCGGTGTCATGTCCAGGACTGTCAGAATGGTAGGCACATCTCACACCCGGGTTGTACTTGGAAGAGGAAGTATCAGGATTTTGAGGAGGATCCTTTAGTGTGATCAGTTTTGCCTTCAGCAATTGCTGTAATGCCTGAGACAAAGACATGTTGATGTTACTATACTTCCTATCTTGATACTTTATCCTACGCCTATTTCAATTTCTTTGTTGAACAGGCGCGGGATCAGAGATCTGGATTGCCCCTACATCATGACGACCCTTTTTACCATGTATAGCATTGGACTCCTTCTTCCCACTGTGGGGCTTTTTCTGAGCATCAGCAGGTGCGGTTTCTTGAATCTTCCCCGACTTGATACCAGCTTCAATTCTCTCCCCAGTCAAGATAAGATCTGTGAACCCAGCAGAAGAATTCCCAATCAGATGGTTGTAGAATGGACCAGACAAAGTCCCCAAGAACATGTCAACGAACTCCCGGTCAGTTAGAGGTGGTTGTACCCTTCCAGCAAGGTCTCTCCATTTTTGGGCGTACTCCTTAAAACCTTCACCCGTCCCCAGTGACATACCCTGGAGTTGGGTACGCGTAGGAGCGAGGTCGGCATTATACTGGTATTGCTTGTAGAATGCATTGGCCAAGTCTTCCCAGCTGCGAATGTTGGCTCCATTCAGTTGATAGAACCAATCGAGTTGAGTTCCCGACAGACTATCCTGGAAAAAGTGAATCCACAAATTCTTGTCAGCCGTGTAGGGCTGGATCCTCCTTATATATGATCTGAGAAGCAACTTAGGACAGGAAGCCCCGTCATATTTAACAAAAGCAGGTGCCTTGAATTTATGTGGGATTACTACCCCAGAAGACAGACCTAGATCTTAGAAGTCCAGGCCAGGCACCTTTTGTATTTCCATATCACTTAGCCTGTCTTCTAACTGTTTACACCTGTCCTCAGCTGGAGGGTACTATTCATCATTGAAATCGGTCTCGTTGTCGGAGACCACTGGACTAGGAACCTCTCTCTCATGGGGACTGTCTTTCCCAACAGATGGGGTAGTCTGCTCAGCTTCGTTTTGTGATCCATTCCCAGATTTGCGTCTAGGGTTGAACAACACCGTCCTCTTCTTCTTCTTTTTCAAAAGCAGGGTCTTCAGATCTTTTTGCCCCTGGGCCAAACTCATGATCAACTCTTGGAACTGGGCGTTCTGAGCCTGGAGGGCCTTGATGGATTGCTCAATAGATGATTCAGGATTCATGACGATCGGCTGAAATAAACAGCGAAGAAGGTAAGCAACCTGTAAAAGGGATACCTGTAATGCAATGATATGTATGTATGCATGCAATGTTTTCAAGGATCTCGCGGGGTAAACAAGAAAATTGTTAGAGTTGGGATCCGATAGCTTGATTGAAGGAACTGCATGTTGTTGAGAGTCCTTCTTCAAGGGTCAAGGCTCACCATATCGAGTGGGTCATAGCCCCTGACAACCTTGGCTAGAGGAAAATAAATCCCCTTTTCCCCTTGCTGGACAGTTGGTTCATCATGACCTGCATCACAAACCTTTGAGATCCTTGAAATGGGTTAGTCCTTATGCAGGATGTATGCAATGGTATGATGTTATGCTATGCATGGGGTAAAGTAGGTAAACCCTGTTATGAGTCCCAATTAAGGACTGTAAACAAAACCTGCAAGAAACTCAAGTGTCAGATAACAAGCATGCAAATAGTCAAGTTGGAAGGCACACAAGTCACACAAGAGAGCCCTTAGAGTTAAGGCCAGCATGGGGTATAGGTATTACCCTCTTGAAGTTGGTGGGCTCGAAACCTGTCCTATCAGAAGTAACCGGGTTCTAAGGGTCCCAATATCATTGGATTGTTTTCTGTGTTCATCGTTTCGATTTAGCCACTGAACTGGCGACCGAAATATTCCAAGAAAACAACCCTCAATTGAGTGTAGTATCGAGTATCAACCAACCTCGGACTGCACCAAAGTCAGTTATCTCACTACCCTAAAGAGGCCAAGATGGTTCAATTAAGGTTCCTAAGGCCAGTTGATGCTTCACGACACCACGCCGCGGCCCCGTACTCTCCTTGACTGGACTCAAGGGTTACCGGTACTCACCAAAGTGCCACATCAACGTAGCAGAATGCTTCAACCATGTCGGTATACCCCATACAGTTCCCTCACAGTCTTGTTGCTACTTTCTAAGAAGATTTCCCCCAGATCCGAGTTAGGATCTATAGAACTCCCAAGACAGTACCCACAATAATAAAGCAAACAATTCAGACAATTGAAAACACAAGTGATCTTAGTCCTAAGGTACACCTCACTTTTAAGTTTCCCCAGCAGAGTCGCCAGTTCTGTGATCGGTGGATTTAGAACTGACTGTTTAAAGCTGGTTCGCGAAATGTCGCGGAAGCAAGAGTCGCCACCGTCTTTTATTTTCTCCAACATGGACAGGACAAAAGCACAGCAAAATTCCTTATGAGATAGTTTCTCGGTTCGGGAGGTAGATTTATAGAAAGGGAAGGTGTTGGCACCCTTTCTATCCATGGTTATCCATGGGCTCTTAGATACTTGCTCATTTGTGTTTTCAAAAGTGTTTGCTTTTCAATTGTGAGTGAGTTTGAAAAAGTTTCTTTGAAAGATTTCAGATCGACTCTTGTATCAGTCCTCAAGAGTGTTTGAAAAATTGTTTTGAAAGCTTTTTGAAAGTGTCGGTGTGAAAAGGTTTTTGTTCTGTTTTTGAATAGAGCAAGTATCTACGAGTCATCCACCTACCCTAAGGAATTAGGCTGTGTAAATGTCCTTAAGGTAGTGCCATCCCACCATTGAGAGGTAGGTAGCACCACCGTTGGAGGTGTTCGGGTCAATTTGTTTGTAGGGACAGTGTGGTCACCAGAGCAACAGTAGGATACCTTAGAAGCTACCCCTATGCCATTGATCTTTTTATTCCGAGGCAACCGTTTCGAGGCAACTATTCCGAGGCAACCGTTTCGAGGCAACTTGTTTTAAGGCAACTAGATCAATGGACATAAGGACTTACTAAGACGTCCTATACTCGACGACCACGTTTCGAGGGCAAGGCAACAGTGAGGCGTACCCTAAGAGTGGTGTGTGAATTTGTGTGTTATTTTCATGTTAATATTTGTCTTTGATCATGCATTAGGTGAGCTACGCTTGTTTTTAATTTAGGCCATACATTCTTTCATGCAAAGTTTAGCAGTTTTAAGAGTGCGGAAATTTAAATGCGGAAAGTAAAATCCTACGCTATTACAAGGCGCGAGTCTATACATCGCCAAATTAACAAAGACCCGTTTGAATAAAAATGCGGAAAGTAAAATAAATTCCTAATTACTATTACAAGGCTTGAGCAATTACATAATATTAAAAAGGAAAATAAGAATAAATGCGCGAAAAGAATAAAAAATGGAACGTTCGAGGGCGTTGGACCCTTTTGTAATTAAATTGAAATTAAAAGTTAATTAATTATTAAATTAAAGAAAAGAAATGTTTTTTAGGTTTTTGAGTTTTTAATGGAATAAGAAATTAAAATTGAAGAGAAACCCTAATTCTAAATTGTTTTTAATTATTAATGAAAAAATTCAAGTTTGACCTAATTTACTAATTATTTAATATACATATTTATTTACAAAAATACATTAGTAATTAATAATAATGACAATAAGAAAAAAATTGTTTATTAAGAAAAGGATGAAAATGTTAAAAAAAACCTAATTTCTACATTTTTTAGTTATTTAAGAAAAGATTAAAATTGAAAACCCTAAATTAAACTAAATTGATTATTAAAAATTTATTTACAAAAATAATGGTGAAATTAATATTAATAACAATAAAACATTTTTTGATTTTTCTGTATTTATTATTGTGAAAATTATTTTATGGAATTTAGAGAAAACAATTTAAAATAAATAAAAGAATAGAAAGGAAAAATTAATAAAAAATTAAACTTGAGCAAACCATGGGGGTATTCAGACCCAAAGGGAGGTTTTATTTGAGAAATTTGGCCCAAGAATGCAAGGCCTTTTTGACTTTCTGGAATCACGTATGGAATGGTTGACCAGCGTACATGGTGGACCTCCACGTTATGGCCTTTGGATGAGATCTCCTGGGCACGTGGCAAGCAAGCATATGAGGATGCATGATGGTCTTTGGATGAAGCGCTGCGTGGAAACATGTTATGGAGAAAAATATGAAATATAAGAGGGGGACCTGGGAATCGAACCCAGGTCCCAGTACCTGCATGACAACTCAACTGCCAACTGAACCAACGCGCGTGTTTGTTAATATTATGGAACATAATTAGATTTTTTTGATTAATAACCATGTATTAAAAAAATATTTCGCAAATAACCGGGTTTCGGAAAAAATTACGCAAATAACCATGTTTCAGATGGCTCCATAAAGGAGGAGCCATCTCAATTGGCGCATGCACCTAAGGTTTTTCCCTAGGCGCCATCTCACTTGGCGCCTCCCTTGGCTTTTAGCCAAGTGAGATGGCGCATGCTCCTTAAAAATGAGAGGAGGCGCCATCTCACTTGGCGCCTAGGGCAAAACTAGGGCAAAATGCTGTTTTATAAATAATTCGTCCGTTTCTTTGAAATTTCTCACACTTTCTCGCACTGTATTTTTATTTTGTACTCCGTTATTTGCGTAATGACGTCGCCTATGATTTTTAGCAGAGATGGTTACGTTATATTCTCCGCCACGAAACCTGCGATGAAAATGAAATTCTGGCACATTCACTCCATGGAGCGTCTGAAGCGGGAGTTGATGCGGTGGCTAGATGGAGACATCGCGGAGGGGGAAAAAATTCGAAGGATCCAACGAAAACGAACAACAACCTCGCATGCGACAGGAAGACCTAATGTGTGGTTGGAGGAAGTCAAAACAGACAGTGATGTAATGCTGATGATGCATGGGTCAGATGAAATTGTGTTAACAGTTGTAATTTCCTAGATTGAATATCGTTAATCATTGTTGTACGCGAAAACCCTAATGTAATTTCCTATATTGAATTTCTTAAATTGTGTTAACAGTTTTATTAACGGAAAACCCTAATGTTTACAACACAAATATTGAAAAGATTTATTGTATTACAATATCTATGTGGTCGAGCCAGACGCCCGATTCAGACAGTTTTTGCGATTGTGTCCGACCTGACGGCATAAACCACACTTTCTTTCCAACCTGTCAAGATCGTCCATTTCTGTTGTGATGCGCCTGCTTTTGGGACGACCCTTCTTGTTCCTTCGCATTTGGTCATTGTGCCAAACTATATCGTCGTTGTATTCAGGCCAATAGTCCGGTTTTGCCACCAAAGGAAAGTTGTTGTTGTAAACAGTGAGCAACGTTTCAGATTTATAAACGTTTGAGAGCAGTTGAAGCGCGTCTTGATGGGTATGAGCACAAGCGGCAATGACATGAGAGCAAGGCATACGAAATGCTTGAAACCTGCCACAATCGCACCATTGAGAAGGTAAAATGACCCTGTATTCTTGTCTTGCCAGGCCTTCATTATGGTCGATTGTCTCTTTCACAATGAAGTTGTGGCTGTGTCGGTCAAACCGTGTAACCATGTGAGTGTTGGCTTTAGCACTTTCAGCCTTAATGTATTTCATACAGCTTTCACTCCATAGTTGTCCGGATTGCAAGACCGCATACCACATTTCACCTCTTTTGGCAAATAACACAACCATCCTAAAATACGTGGATTTTACCAAGGCAGTGATTGGGAGGTTTCGTATGCCCTTGAGTACCCCATTCATTGATTCAATAAGATTTGTTGTCATATGCCCCCATCTTTGGCCATTGTCGTATGACCTAGTCCACTTTTCGACCGGTATATTGTCGATCCACGTACCGGCTTCTGGATTAGACAAACGGATCTTGTTGCGGTAATATTTGAATGTGGGTTGTGTCAATGCATATCCCGCATTCATCACCGCTTTCCTCAATGTTTTGTCCTTGACCTCCCTCGAGAAATTCTGGACGATATGCCTGATACAATAGACATGCGTAGAAGGAGGGTCATGCCAACCATTTGCCGGATTATTATAGGCACTTTCAATGGAGGCATGTCTGTCCGAGATCAAACAGAGATCTAGTTGAGGAGCCACGTGTGTACGAAGATTTTTTAGAAAAAAGCTCCAAGCACCACCGGTCTCCCCCTCGACAAGGGCAAACGCAACGGGGAAAATGTTATTGTTGCCATCTTATGCAACTGCCATCAATAGCGTGCCTTTGTACTTCCCATACAACCAAGTCCCGTCAATTTGTAGAATTGGTTTGCATGATGCAAACCCTGTGATGCATGGTTGAAATTCCCAAAACACGCGACTGAATATTCCGTTGCCATGCAGTAGACTAACATCTTGGGCGTACGCTGGCAATGTTTCCAGAACATAAACACTACCTGGAGAATATGTCTTGAGTGCATTTAGGTAGCGGGGAAGTTCTCGGTATGACTCCTCCCAGTTTCCGTACACCCTTTCAATCGCCTTAGTCTTTTCTAACCACGCCTTACGGTAAGACGAAGTGTAGTTAAAAACCGTGGTGATGTGGGAGATGATTGTTTTCACCTTCAAAGATGGGTCGTTGCTGACCAGGGGTAGGATTTCTTGACAGATTAGATCATGGTTGAGTTTTCGGTGGTCTTGTGATTGAGTGGAACTTACACAAGTGTGGGTAGTCATGGAACCTATGACCCCGCAGTCACCCCTTAATCTGTATGACGCTGTCAGCTTGAACATACAGTCATGGTGGACACACTTAATCTTGTACCTTTCCGGGTTTACACGATCCACCTTAATTATGTGAATTAATGTTATGTTCAACGTAAGGCAAAAAATTTCAATTAAGTAAGGGATGCAACCCCCCAAGGCTGCCAATAATATTACATGCAATAATGAAACCCCATAGGCTGCCACCTATCCTGGCCCTATTCTGCACACATAAATGTTTTGTGTAAGACTCCACCCATCAACTCCAATGGCCTTGCATGCAACAAAGAAAGGAATCCCAAAGGCTGTCACGTAGCCTGAGCCTATGCTGTAACAAATGACACCTCTTATTCGCCAAATGGGGTGGCGACACCATTCATTTTTGTACTCTTTCGCCAAGTCCAATGGCGCCTCCCTTACTGTCCAATCGTGATACATGCATGGGCTTATGATACCCCATAGGCTGCCACCTATCCTGACCCTATTCTGCACACATAAATGTTTTGTGTAAGACTCCACCCATCAACTCCAATGGCCTTGCATGCAACAAAGAAAGGAATCCCAAAGGCTGTCACGTAGCCTGAGCCTATGCTGTAACAAATGACACCTCTTATTCGCCAAATGGGGTGGCGACACCATTCATTTTTGTACTCTTTCACCAAGTCCAATGGCGCCTCCCTTACTGTCCAATCGTGATACATGCATGGGCTTATGATACCCCATAGGCTGCCACCTATCCTGGCCCTATTCTGCACACATAAATGTTTTGTGTAAGACTCCACCCATCAACTCCAATGGCCTTGCATGCAATAAAGAAAGGAATCCCAAAGGCTGTCACGTAGCCTGAGCCTATGCTGTAACAAATGACACCTCTTATTCGCCAAATGGGGTGGCGACACCATTCATTTTTGTAAATGCATGCATGCATATGTGTAACACCCTAAGCATGCAAATGTGACACTTCGCAGGCATGCAAGCACAAGCAACCACTACATCAAACTTATTTGCCTATAAATACATACCTTATGAAACATCTCTCACACCCACACAACTCTCACTCTCTGCTACAAAATATTTCTTAAGTCTATCATACTCTCTATTTCTTCCTAAGTCTTTCATACTCTCAAGCATTCTGAACAATGACTCTTCTAACAATGGGAGATACTCACAGAGGCACAAGGGAAAACATTGCTGCATTTGTAAGTCTCTTCTTTGGTTATACATTTTTCATACTTCAAATAACGTGTTGTTCATCTTAATTAATCTTACACTTGTTTAATTATGATCTCAGGACACAAAAAGATTCAGAATCCGTTCGCACAACTACCTGGCTCCCGACCCATTTATCGTCCCTTATCTGGAATATGCAGGTTTTGGACATGTGATAAAGATCTCCAACTGCACCATTGACTCAAAATTCATTCTTGCAATGTTGGAAAGGTGGAGACCGGAGACCCATACATTTCACCTACCAATAGGTGAATGTACCATCACGCTCGAGGATGTGTACATGCTACTGGGCCTCCCTATCGACGGTAAGGCGGTGAACGGGTCGGTTCAACAACCCAACTCACAGTGTGAAGAACTGTTGGGTAGGGATATGGTAGAAGGTGGTGGAGGAAGAGGGCAGGGAATACTACTCACTGACCTGAAACGTAATTATGCAAGTATGGAATTAAATGAAAATTCCTCAGAGAATGACCGAGTAGTAAAAGCCAGAACGTATCTTATGATACTTTTTGGTACATTTTTATTTCCCGAAAGTACGGGAAATAGTGTAAATTTCATGTACTTACATTTACTAACAAATTTTAAAAAAACTAGAAAATATAGTTGGGGTTCTGCAGTATTAGCCCACCTGTACAGTTCCTTGTGCAAAAACGCAGTCAAGGAAAAATGTACATTTTATGGGTGCGCATTTTTACTACAAGCCTGGGGTTGGTGGAGGATGGAGTCCTTAAACCCCATCAACAACAACACTTTTGGTTTTCCGTACGCAACAAAGTAAGTCATTAAGTTATAGCATTTATAACTATTCTGCTCTTTCCAAAATATATGCTAAAAATAACATGTTTCTTATTTCCTTTAGGTACTGCGTGAGGGGTATGGATTACGGCAAGAATCCAAGATTCAATGTCGCACTCTACCGGAATCTGTTGGATCACTTAGGCCCAGATGACGTACGTCGTAGCTTTTAACTTTTGTTCATTTTAATTATTTATACATTACTTTTGCGCTAACCTGATTTAAATTTTATCGCAGTTCGTCTGGAGACCATATTTGGGTTTGGGCCATGCTCCAAACCCAGAGGATGCAGCAACTTGGACTGCAAAGACTGCACTCATTCGGTTCAACATTGTGGAGATGCACCACAGCGACCGTGTGAAGATGCAGTTCGGAATGCATCAAGAGATACCAAGTGATCCAACATATTTGTCCCCCTGGCATCTTAAAAGGGTCGACGCCCAGTGGGGTCTTACCAACTGGAAAGACTTTGCTCCGAAATGGTGTAAAATGTGGCAAAGGCGTCACTGCTACATCTTGCAATCCCCGGTTTTCCTTACTCAAGGTAACATGCAACACACTGATCAATATATGTCGTGGTACATGTCGGTTAGTAACCCAGAAATGCACGTGTCTCATCCGAGGTACTTGGTAGACCCACGCACATAATGGGCACAACCCTCGATTCCCCATCAACAAACCCAAAATCCATCAACCTCAAACCAACCCCCAAGAAGAAACAGACCAACAAACACACAACCACATTCCCCACCACAACACAACTACAATCAAATGCCGTACTACCAACCACAATCACCACCAAACTACCAATACCCGGATATGCCTCAAACCCAACCACAATACCAACCCCAATACCAGCACACCCATATACCCCAGACACAATTTCAGTCTTACACATATCCCAATATGGCGCCCTCAACATCCAGCCTTAGCCCTGATATGGGAATGTCAGAAGATTATGACCAAGCCGACCAAACCTACCATCAACAACCATTTCACCAAACAACCCAACATCCACAATACCAAACACCCCAAGATCCATTTCCTTTCTACCCCCCATACTCAGACGACCAATGCTACCGACCAACCATGGAACCCCACCCACCGCCAACACGACCAAACTTTGAGGGTATGGGTAACCGACTGTACCAGAGCGGATCTTCGAGATATGGAGATCTTACTGATTTTATGGATTCGGATCGCATTGACTTCGCTGGGCCATCGACCTTGCCGCAGCAGGAAACGTGACGACACCCAGCAAGAGAAAGGCGAGGACGGGGATGCGGAACCGGGGGTCATTACCGGGTTCCGGGGGATCACTGATGTATCTTTTTTTTTCCCAGTATTTTTTGTATCCATTTTTTTTACTGTTCTTTTAATGTAATACAGTTGAATGTAATTATTTTTTTTATAATAAAAAGTCCATTTTGTTGATCTCTGTCCAATAGGCAACGCACAGGAAAGAAAATAAATAAAAAAATTTATCCTAAATTTGTACATAGGCGCCATCTCACTTGGCTTAGGGCATGCCCTAAGCACTTAGGCGCCAAGTGAGATGGCGCCTCCCTTAAAAAATGAGGTGCATGCGCCAATTGAGATGGCTCCTCCTTTGTGGAGCCATCTCAAACATGGTTATTTGCGTAATTTTTTCCGAAACCCGGTTATTTACGAAATATTTTTTTAATACATGGTTATTAATAAAAAAATTCACATAATTAATATAAAAGAAAAGCAAGCGTTATTGGTAGAAAGAAAAAGCGTGCTAAATTAGTTGAATGGTCCAATAGTAACAAGCCACGCATGCTTCTTCTCCGTTTTGCCTGCAAATAGAAAATAGATAGCGGGGGTTTTAAACCCCCACTAAATGGAACCTGCAAAAAATAGTGAATACGCCCATGGTTAACATAAAAAGGGTGCGAGGTATTGGATAGACTCGTCTTGTTGTCACGAACTCAATGGTACCAGTTTGAAGGGATAATTTTTCCATATTAAGGAACCCCTAATTCAAAGCTTCTGAAACCCTAAAATGCATTAATGGTGGATCACGATACATGCATTGTCAGTTCAATCAAAGGACACCATTAGCTTCAGAACATTCATATTAGTATAAATCAATAGTTAAAAATCACAAATGATGCATGGAAACTGAAACACGATTATGGAAAATTTCAAGAAAAGTATGATGTCGTTCTACCAATTCTAGAGGTCTGGAGACTTGGTTTCGATTGCAATCGCTTCCTGGATGTCTCAGCAATGTATTGGAATAGCTTTTAGGCTTTCAAATGCCTTCTAACTAGGTTTTCAGTTTTCAATATTTCGTGAAAAAATGCAATGTTGTTCTATGGTTTTGAGCGCAGCTTTTTGTGTCTGTTAGGATTAGGTCATGTTATGCATATGTATCTGAAGCTTTCTAGGTCAAAAACCAAGCCCATAATCCATTGAATCAATGTTTTGAATATTTGATTTTCCATATCTTTTTTTCAATCTTTTCTATGCCAATCATTGCCAATCATGTAGAATCTTTCCTTTTTGAATGATGCACGAAATATTTAGTTCATAATGGAAGAATTTGCTGCACAAAAAGATTTAAAACCATTGTTTAGTATTTTTCTCGTAATTAATTTTAATTAAATGAATTAATAAGATTAAAAATTCAATTAATTAATTAAAAATAAGAAAATAACTCCCTTTTAGCTTAATGGGTCGTGCATAGCCTTCGGGTAATGATTCATGGAAGAATTTGAGGCCCATTAGCATTTTTGAAGCCTTTTGTGCAAAGTTGACTTTTCCAAATTCCCAAAAATTTCCCAACTTCTACAAGGCATATCTTGCTCAATTTTGAAGCTATGATCATGTTCTTAGACATTTTGGAAAGGTCTTGAAGTCCTCTAACCAATTCCTTTGGTCCCATGTCATTTTGATTTACCAATCTCAAGTTATGGTCTTTGACTTAAAGTGCCTTTTTGTTGACTTTTGAAAATGACCTATAATGTTGAAATTGATAACTTTTTGTGAGAGCATTTCTTGGACTTGAAGTGTGAAGATGAGTTGTAGAAAATGTCATTCTCTTCAAAATGAGCTTTGGATGGGATTTTTATGATAAACCATGAAGAAGTTATGCCCTGGTCAATTTGCAGTTGACTTTTTCAACTGTCCAAAAATAGAAACTTTTGCATCTTGAGACTTTTTGAGCCATGCATTGAGAATCATGATCAAGAATTGATCAAGTGATGTTTGTGGCTTCAAAATAAGATGTTGACCAAAATATTTGACTTTTGACTGTCAAATGACCATTTTGCCCCTGCAGTTGACTGGGGAGCATTTAGGGTTTTTGACTGTGCAATTTGATGCTGTGAGTCTTGAAACTTGGCATATGGATGCTTGACAATGTTTATAGGCATGTGGGACTTGATTGGACCCTTTGAAACCTCAATTTCTTTGCTAGTACCAAAACCCTAATTTTGACTGTGTTAGGAGGCATTGGACTGTGCAACCCTTGGGGAGATTTTGAACCTTGATCTTGGCAAATCTTGAAGAATATGGGAGGGAAAATTTTGGGGTACAACACCTATTCACCCAAAGGACCAAGAAAAAACTACATTCACCTATCCTTATGGAACGTTTGCCTATAGGCGGATGCCCTTTGGACTCTGTAATGCACCTGTCACCTTCCAACGTTGTATGATGTCCATTTTCGCAGATTATCTCGACGGAATTATGGAAGTATTCATGGATGATTTTTTTGTATGTGGATTCGATTTCAAAAATTTTCCCTCGAACCTTGAGAAAATCTTAGAAAGATGTGTGGAAGTGAACCTTGTGTTGAATTGGGAGAAGTGTCACTTTATGGTCAATGAAGGAATAGTTTTAGGGCATATCATCTCCAAGAGAGGGATAGAAGTTGACAAAGCCAAAATAGAAGTTATAGAGAACCTCAACCCACCTAAAACCGTTAGGGAAGTATGAAGTTTTCTAGGACATGCTGGATTCTACCGACGCTTTATAAAAGACTTCTCCAAAATAACAAAACCCTTAACTAACCTTCTTATGAAAGATGTTGAATTTGACTTTAATGAGAAGTGTCTTGAAGCCTTCAACATTCTAAAACAAGCGCTGATTTCAGCTCCTGTCATTCAACCCCCTGACTGGGAGCAACCATTTGAAATCATGTGCGATGCTAGTGACTATGCAGTTGGGGCTGTCTTAGGGCAAAGAAAAGACAAGAAATTACATGTCATTTACTATGCCAGTAGAATCCTAGATATCGCCCAACTTAACTACACAACTACAGAGAATGAATTGCTAGCTGTAGTATTCGCAATTGATAAGTTCTGATCTTATTTAGTAGGAGCTAAGATTGTAGTTTATACTGATCACGCAGCAATCCGATATCTATTAAATAAAAAAGACGCTAAGCCGAGATTGCTCAGGTGGATTCTCTTACTCCAAGAATTTGACTTAGACATTAAGGATAAGAGAGGCACTGAGAATTTAGTAGCCGATCATCTATCTAGGCTAGAACATTTGAAACCAGATCTAATACCAATAGACGATCACTTCACTTACGACGGACTGATAGCTAGGATAAACACAATGAGCGAGGATGACTCTGAAACCTATAAAGAATTTAAACCGGAAAAAGTCTCAATGACAAGAAACGTACCTTGGTACGCAGACATTGTGAACTATCTAGCTGTTGACATCATACCCCCAGACTTAAGTTTTCAACAAAAGAAAAAGTTCTTCAATGACATCAAAAGCTTTTATTGGGACGAACCACTCTTATTCAAAAGAGGAATAGACAACATCTTTAGACGATGTGTTCCAGAGGAGGAAGTGGAAAGCGTCATCAAACATTGTCATGCCGCGCCTTATGGTGGACACGCAAGCACATCAAAGACATGTGCCAAAATCTTTCAAGCAGGCCTTTACTGGCCAACTTTATGGTGAGATATCCACACTTACATCACCAAGTGTGACCGGTGTCAACGCACTGGGAACATTTCAAGGCGTGACAAAATGCCATTAAGAAATATTCAAGAGGTAGAACTCTTTGACGTATGGGGTATAGATTTCATGGGGCCTTTTCCATCATCAATGGGAAATAAATATATTCTTGTGGTAGTTGACTATGTGTCCAAGTGGATAGAAGCAATAGCGGCCCCCACAAACGACACGAGAGTAGTGATCAAATTGTTCAAGAACATCATATTCCCTAGATTTGGAACACCCCGTCTAGTCATAAGTGATGGAGGATCGCACTTTATATCCAAGATATTCAATAAACTTTTAAACAAATACGGAGTCAAACATAGAGTAGCAACACCATATCACCCTCAAACTAGTGGCCAAGTGGAGGTATCGAATAGGGAAATCAAACAAATCCTAGAAAAAAACCGTGTCAATATCCAGAAAGGATTGGTCTGGAAAGCTGAAAGATGCACTTTGGGCCTATAGAACAGCTTACAAAACCCATATTGGAACTACCCCATATCAATTGGTCTATGGAAAATCCCGCCACTTACCTTTCTAGTTAGAACACAAAGCCTATTGGGCTATAAAATCCTTGAATTTAGACTACCTAAGAGCTGGAGGGAAACGAATTCTGGACATACATAAGTTGGAAGAACTCCGCCTAAATGCTTATGAGAATGCCATCATCTATAAAGAAAGAACAAAGATATGGCACGACAAGAAAATTACTAAGAAAGAATTCAATGTAGGCGATCCTGTTCTTCTGTTTAATTCCAGATTACGACTTTTTCCTGGCAAGTTACGTTCAAGATGGACAGGTCCATTCGAGGTATCAAAAGTGTTAGTATCAGGAGATGTAGAAATCAAGAATAACTCAAGGGATCCTTTCGTGGTAAATGGACAACGCCTGAAGTTGTATAGAGGAGGTGACCTGCCTATTGACTACTCTAGTCAGACTCTGATGGACCCACCAATCCCAACGTGAAAAGTGAGATCTTATCGTCAAGCTAACGACGTTAAACAAAGCGCGGTGTGGGAGGCAACCCACGATTTTTTTTCTTTATTTTTAATTTTTAAATTATAATTTTTCTTTTATGTAATTAAATTTGTAATTTTGGACTGACTCATCTATCTTTTTCAGGACCAAGTGCTCTTATATCACCTTTTTTAGATGGATTTCGTTGATGCACTCGATGTTATCTTCAGAGACGACGCTCAGAGGGAGAGATTTGCTACACTGTCTGCTCGACCGATGCTTCTGACTAGATACCCTGATTCTGCTTGCATGGATGCACTAGGCATTGAGGCCAGTATCCGTTATATGTGCCATCAGGTCAGTTGGGATGCATATGCTGACGAGATCCACGTGACCTACAGGAACCTCACCTTGGAGTTCCTCAGCTCACTAGAGTATGAGCCCTATGTTGGCACCAGAGAGGACCGTGGGCGGATTAGTTTTCGCATGTTTGGAGCAGAGTATGCTTTTACTTTGAGACAGTTTGGAGATCTGCTTGGATTCGAGACTGCACTTACTGCCATCCCTGAGCTTCCTCTAGGGTATTTCATGAGCAGTGATATAGACAGATTCTGGAGAGCTATTACCGATGGGGGCAGCCTCGACCCATCTGAGCAACTGTTTAAGAGGATTCATAACCCAGCTTTCAGGTACTTTGAGATGATTCTTTGTCATACCTTCTTCGGGAGGAGCTATTGCGATCATTTAGTGACTGCAGAGGAGATACTATTTTTATACTGCGCTAGTCAGTCGCGTCCCATTGCGAGTGGAGATTTCTTGATAGAAAGTCTAGATATGGCTGCATCATCCTCTGAGGGATACTTGCACGCTGGTGGGAATGTGACACTGATTGCATCTGCTCTGGGCTTGGATAGCCAGTTACTCTGCCTGACACCATACTGTGGTAGTACACGCATCGACATTGACTTCTGCTTAGACCATGGCCTTATGCGCCAAGCTTCTTTTCATCCATATCAGTACATGCTCCTTATTGACGATCAGACTGTCTACTATTTCACCCTTCCTGATCCACATATGACCTGCGTCTCCAACTGGGCAGACTAGAACTACACTTTAGAGGGTTGGGGCGAGACAATTATAGACATCACTGACCTGCCAGAGCCAGAGTATTCACCAGAGTCAGAGCCAGAGTCAGACAACCTGATCACTGAGGATCCGGTTACAGAGAATCCTACTCCAGAGTACACGCCTGCACCTGAGGTTGAGCATACCATTGTTTATACTAATAACTTGACCTTACAGGAGCCCGACATGAGAGCGTAGATGGCAGCCATGAGAGCTGAGATGGCTACACTTCGCTAGGAGGTGGCTGATCTCACCCTACAGGTAGAGCTAGATGGTGCCACATATGCTGGATCGGCGATTTGACACACGAGATTGCTGAGCTCAGACGCCAGGTGGCTGAGCTGCGAGGACGTGACTTTGCTGATATCTGATCATGAGACGTCCACCATTGCTATTATTATTATTATACTATTTTTTTTATTTCTCAGACTTACTTTTTCTGTTTTTTAGTTCAGTTGCACTTTGTACTCACTTACATTTACATATATATTGTGTGTTTATTTTATTTTCTCTTAACTTGTTTTATTTTATTTTGCAAAAATTAGAAAATAAAATGTATGTGTATGATATACACATATATTTTACAAAAAAAATATATTTTCACCTTAAAACGCTAGGTACACCCCAAGTGACAAGAGCAAGCCACCATTTTTGAAGCCCAATTGCCCAAAGAACAAAATTCGGCCCAGCTAGAAATTCAACAGGCCGCACCCGCGGAGGGAGGGACCGCGCCCGCGGACCTCCAACGGTAATAAACGGCTACTTTTCGGAAAACTCACCATTTACTCCATTTTCCTATTTAAACCCCATTTTCTTCCTCATTTTACCCACATTTTCATACCCTACCTTCCATAATTTCTCCACTTCAACTAATTCTCTATTATATTTCTTTTCCCACTACAAACCTTCCAAATCTATAAAAATCACTATTTTCTTCCTCCACCATACTATTTTTCTTTCTCCAAATCGTTCAAAACAATCAAAATGGACTTCAATGGGTATGTTCTTCAAAGCGGCAAACCGAGATCCACACAAAGGAAGCTGCTCAAAAAGCTACAGTCTACGGCAATTTACTCAACCAGGTATATTGACGAAGACTGTCTCTACACTTTAGGTATTTATCATAGTGTTTTTTCATTTATTAGATAAAATAGGCATGCATAATATTTTCTCTGCAAAAGAACCTACCTACCCAAGGTTGACATATGATTTTTTAAGTTCACTTATTTATAATGTCACACCTAACAATGCTAGTACCGTAGGTGGGGTACAATTTAGAATGTTTAACCGTGAATATAGTTACTCCACCAATGGTTTAGCTGAGTTGTTAGGGATGCCTTTTGGGGAAGGTGCTATTTGTGAAGCACCCTTGGATACGGAATGGACAACCGCTGGCTATGCTTTCTGAAAAAACTTACAAACCAAGAAGCAAATTCTTTTGATGGCCTGCTAGCCTCGAGTGTCCATAATCCGACCATCCGTGTCTTCCGATACCTTTTAGCATCCACCATCTTTGCTTGGGAAAACCCGAACAAGGTGAATGCTAAAGAGTTAATTATTATGCAAGCATGCCTCACCGACACCAAAATTAACCTGGTGCCCTTTATGATTGCTCACATGAGCTATGTCCGAAAAAAGGGGGCACCGATTTCTTTTGGTGGCCTGGTTACTACTATCGCTCGTGCCCTTGGCTTGGCCACCGAGCTTGCTACTTTGGAGCCACTTCCTCCTCGTACTGCAGGCCTGAAATTTTTGAAAGATATGCGCCTCTGCAAAGTGAGAAGGGAAGGTGGCTATTACCTTATGATTGGTAATGCTACTGTACCAAGTGTTGTCCTCCCCTGTACCCGTCGCACTGACGTTAGATTGGAGCGTAATTGGACCTATGATTTAAGTGCTCCCGCTTTCACTGGTCCGTTACCTCCGAATGTTCCTTTAGAGGAGGGGAACAACACTGATGACGAGTATGACTTTCAAACAGAGTCACCTCCTCGATTTACACCATCACACACTGCACCATCTTCTTCTAACCCTCCTGCAGGTATCGTCCCGAGCTTTCATGTCACTGAGGACATGTGGAGAGAGCATATGGCTAGAGAGGAGAGGCGTGATGCCCTCCTTTCTACGATCCAGCAACAAGTTGCCGACAACATGGCTTTCATGCAGGCGTCTCTAATTCAAAATGCCCGCTCTCTGATTACCATCATGGAAAGTCAATTGGCTTTCCAGAACCGGCAACACCGTCAGCAGACTAGCTTCGCTACTCTCTTCCAATTAATGGAGGCCACACAAACTGCAAATGCTGCTCTCACTGAGTGCATGGTACATTTTAGCCTCGATAGAGATCGCCGCCGTCGTAGTCGTAGCCGCCATTCTGAACGTTCACCTCAGGATGGCGAGGGTACTAGTGGACCTCACTAGTTTTACCAGGTATCTCCTACCTAAACTTGTTTTGGAACATTAGGGACAATGTCCAATTCAAGTGTGGGAGGAGCATTTTATCGCTTTTATTTCCTTTTCGTTATTTCTTTTTTTGTTATTTCCCTTTTCAGTACTTTATTTTTCAGTATCTTTTAGTTATTTCCCTTTTAGTAGTTTAGCCGTTAAATAAAATACATGTGATTGACGAGTCATTTTACGCAGTGTGTTCTCCACCACTTCCTAGCCTTGAGAAATTTTTTTTGCTAAAAATGAATACAACATGTTTTTAGTTTTTTGAGCCATAAGTAAAGTTTTAGGTTTAGGATAGAGTGTGATTAGTCTTAGGTACCATTTTTGAAAAATCAACATCATCTTTTACACCATAGACCTTGTAAATATTAGAATTAATTCCGTCTTCTCCCCATGCTATGATTTTAATTTTACAAAACGGGTCCTAAGTAGTTTATTCTCGTAGTCGGCTCCGGCCTAAGCATGCGCTACGTGTAGGATCGATGAAAATAAGTGAATGATCTTTTTGCCTTGAATATATATATATATATATATATATATATATATATATATATATATATATATATATATATATATATATATATATATATATATATATATATATATATATATATATATATATATATATATATATATATATATATATATATATATATATATATATATATATATATATATATATATATATATATATATATATATATATATATATATATATATATATATATATATATATATATATAAGCAAAAATGTATGGTTACGACCATGAATTGGGTGATCCTCACACGATCATTTAATTCCACTGGTCGCGAACATCCACAAAAAATAAAAAGTGAAATAATAATAAAAGGAATTATCCATTATGGCTGGTTCAGAGGTATCTGGTGCTGAACTCGGTAGGGCAGATTACGATCTGATCCCCCACAGCTATAATTGGGTAATAACGGGATTACACCAATTCTTGTACTAGAATCGCATTGCAAAGATCAGAATCACTAACCGGTCACTACACTATGAGTATGTACAGATAACGGGCTTAATGTGATTACACCTGAATGAAAAGGACCTTACCTAGAAGAGAAGTCTTAGCATAGTGGGAGTAATAGGAGTTGACTTGTGTAGGAATAAGGTTTGTGTCCGCATTCTGCAGTAAAGTGTCACTTCGATGTTCTTAGTTCAAATAGTTGGTACCTGTCAAACACACTTTCACTTGAACCTTATTGCTTTAGCTCGATAACTAGAAAAAACACTTGTATCCCTTTGACTACTTCTGAGAGTTTTGCTTGAGGACAAGCAAAGGTTTAAGTGTGGGAGAATTTGATAACACCGAATCGCACTATGTTTCTGACTCGAATATCACATGTTTTCCTTAGTTTTATTATTGTTTTTCTAGTATTATGCCCTTGTTTCCTTTGTTTTCAGGTCACATGTCCTTTCAGAGCCTTCAAAGAAGAAACGAGCGAAAACGCCAGAAAAATAGGGTTTTTCCAAGAAAATACACACATGGCATCCAGCTCTGCGCCGGCTACAGGGAACGCGCTGACATGGCGCACTTTCACCCAGGGGCCAACTGCCACATTCCCATGATCTCTACATTTTCACTCACCGCACCCGCGAGGAGGGTGCCCGCGCCCGCGACCTTCACAAACCATTTCCCCCTCAGAAGGAGTTGAGGGGCATGCTCGTCTTTACAGAGTTTCAGGATCTTCTATAAATAGCAAGTTCATTTCATTTTCGTTTTCATCCAAACTTAGATGCAAACTTAGATCCAGTCAAGTTACTGCTTAGACATATATTACTACTTTGTAAAGTGATAATCTTCTCACATCGGGAAGCTATCACACTTGAGTGTGCGAGTTTGTATTCAAGTTTGGAGCACTTTGGTTGAAGTTTATCATACTATCTTTTACATTTCCACGACTTGTATCAGATTCAAGCCTCCGATTAGAGCAAGGTTCTAATTTAATTGCTTTCATTTATTTTATGCTCTTACCATAGTCTACATGTTTTATAGACTCTAAATGCTCTTACCATAGTCTACATGTTTTATAGACTCTAAATGCTCTTACCATAGTCTACATGTTTTATAGACTCTAAATGCTCTTACCATAGTCTACACGTTTTATAGACTCTAAATGCTCTTACCATAGTCTACATGTTTTATAGACTCTAAATGCTCTTACCATAGTCTACACGTTTTATAGACTCTAAACGCTCTTACCATAGTCTACACGTTTTATAGACTTTAAACGCTCTTATCATAGTCTACATGTTTTATAGACTTTAAATGCTTACCATGTCTAGCTAAATTTATTAGGGTTAGAATGTAAGGATCAAATCATAACTATGTTCTGCATGCCATGCTAATAGAAATACCTTTGGGATGTTTTAGTTTTTAATACTAGTTTAAATGTGTTTAAACGTTTATGGGTAAGATCGAAAGCCGTCCATACTTGAGATTAAGCCAGATTAGTTCTTGACCAAACGAAAAGAGCGAAAGCAGTTCGTTTGGTTAAGTAGGATTGCTTGATATAATTTTAGAAAACTATTTTGAAACTATTTGCGGACGCGTTTGTGGGATTAAAATCTGATTCTTGGTCAAAAGCCAATGATCTCTTTAAGTTAAGTTTTCCAAATTAAAACACTTTTTCACTAAGTCAAAATAACTTGTTTCTTAAAAATAGGTTTACTTCTTTAACGCGTTAGGCACCCTTTATAAGTGACAATAAAGGAATTTAATTTAAAGAGTAAACTCGATTCTTAGTATGCGAAAGCTACAAGTTTCTGTTAAACAGTTCTTTGCTATAAATGGAAAATATTGCCCAAAAGTAAATACTATACATGCATGCTAGGACACTGTATGATCTCATGATTTACATTCAATCCCGTTTGTTTTATCTCTTTAATTTTATTCACTTTTATTTCCCTGTACTGAACTCAATCCCTTATTGATCTGCCTTAGATAAACACCTTAACAATAGAGTCAATAGATTGACAATTGGTCTCTGTGGTTCGATAATCTTATATATTACTTCGATAGGCTGTGCACTTGCAGTTATAATTTAGACTATACAATAAAAGCCCGTCACACCCTTTAAGGAAGCCACCTTTTGGGAGGGTAGATCAACTGTAGGTCAAGACTAAGGAACCTACCTTTTAAGGGTACTTATTAAAAGTCCCGTCACTCAACCTTACACCCATGCATTCATATATTTCATGTATTCGTCATACATTCATCATATATTTGTCACCCGTTTCCTTGTCTTATTCACGGGGTACAAAAAAAAATAATAAAATCAAGATCTCGGTGGTTGTCTTTAAAAATGGATACCGGAGGAAACAACTTGTCCGCGTCAACACGCCAAACATGCCTGAAATCAAGGCCACAAAAGGGAAATAACATGTTGAAGACTTTCTCAAGTTTTGTCCAGTAACAGGGGATGGTTTCAAGACCAGATGTCCGCAGGCGCACTTAGAAGACTTATTTCCTTTTTGTTTGATTTCACACAAATAAAGTTTTGGTTTAAGATTGTATAATTTTCCACATCACGTTTGCATGTCCATTTTAAAGATAGTCGATAGGTAAAATAATAAGCAGAAGACAAATACATACCCAAGTGAATAAGACATTCAAAACAAATAACCATTTCATATTCATACGTATTCATTCACACACATGCATTCATGAACACCTGCATATCATAAAAAAACTCATCTTTCAAAAAACATCTCTCCAGTTGAACCATTGGTAGAAGAAGGTCTCCACCTCCTTGGCCTCCATATCAAACAAGGGCTTATCAACAGAAAGCAATGGAGAAAATCGAGGAAACTCAGGCTGCATTCAAAGAGGATATCGACCAAGTAAAGGGCGACATAAGTTCAATGAAAGGAGATTTGAGTCAAGTTCTTCTGGATTTGAAGAACATTATTGACATGCAAGACCAAATTCCCAGGGTAGCTTTCGAGGAAGTAGCCTAGACTATTGGTGCATCAAGCGGTCACCAACTAAGGAAAGAGTCAGAGGCAGGACTCCAGAAGTCCGTCATGGCCCAACAAGAAGCTGAAACTGAATGGTTTATCCCACTGCCGCCGAAAGCAGGGGCATCTCGTACCCTACAGATTTCGACCAATGATGTAGAAAATTACTTGGACCTACAATACAGAGACCACGACCTAGAGGATGCCAACCAAGCACCCTCAAAGACGACTGATACTCATGATGTTGATAATCCACTAGTGATGAATCAATACAATGCTCTGGAGGAAAGACTAAAAGCTGTGGAGGGTTTCGATGCTTTCGAAGTAGATGCTCTCGAAATGGGCCTAGTTCCTGATGTGGTGATTCCACCAAAGTTAAAAGTACCTAACTTTGAAAAATAAAAGGGGCTCACTTTCCCAAGAAATCATCTTCACATGTATTGCAGGAAGATGCATGCCCATGCCCATGATCAGAAGTTGATGATTCAATATTTTCAAGATAGCCTGAGTGGGGCATCTTCAGACTGGTATATGCAATTGGAGAGAACGCATATTCAAACCTGGGCAGATTTCGCTAATGATTTTATAAAGAATTACAAATATAACCTGGACATGGCGCCTACCCACATGCAACTCCATAATTTGTACCCAAAGAAAGATGAGTCCTTCAAGGAGTATGCTCAGAGATGGAGGGAGTTAGAATCCCGTGTGCAACCACCACTATTAGAGAAGGAGTTAGTAGACACGTTCATGGGAACTTTGCACGGGCCATATTATGAGATGATGTTTGGAAATATCTCTTCGGGGTTCTCATACCTAGTAACCATCGGAGAAAGAATCAAGACTGGGATAAAAAGTGGGAAGATATCAAGGGGACCATCAAATGCTCCCTACATTTCAAAACGGTCTGCTTCAAACTTCACCAAAGGAAAAGAGGGAGAAATTAATGCTGCAACGGCACAACCCAGGTGTGATACGGTGGGAGAACTGACTGTGTTTTGCGTTTGTTTTCGCAAATGTTTCGGTTGAGCAAGAGTCGCCACCGACTTTTTATTTTATCCTAAGGAAAGGTTAAAAAGCACAGCAAAAACCTTTTGAGATGTTTTCTTGAGTTCGGGGAGTAGATTATAGAAAGGGAAGGTATTAGCACCCTTTCTATCCATGGTTATCCATGGGCTCTTAGTTACTTGCTTAGATCACTTGCCTTTTGTTTTCAATTGTTTTAAATGGTGCTTGTGTGTGTGGGTTTGAAAATATTTTGAAAAGAAGCCAATGTGGTGGCAACCTTTGTAATGATCCATGTGGGGATGTATACAAAGGTGTATGTCTTTTGAAAAGGTTTTCATTTGTTTTTGAAAGTTGCTTTTGAAAGTGTTGTGAGGTGTGTTTTAGAAAATAGGCAAGTGTTTTGTTTTTGCAAGTTTGATTCAAGTAACTAAGAGTTTATCTACTCCTAAATTTCTCAAAGTTTATTGCTATGTTTTAACCCTTTTAATGAGTTTGTTCCACCATTGTATTTGGTGGACAATCTCATGTTAGGATGTGAAAGGGACGGGCGCGGGTCATCGTTTGGACCATAATTGCAATGGTGCCAAGTATCTTTGGGCATTTCTTTAAGGGACTTGATCATTTGTTTTGGCAATATTTTGAAAATGTTATCGAGGGACTATGATCATTTGATTTGTTTGTTTTGCCCAAAGAGACCTAACGTGCAATATGGCCCAATTTTGAAAGGCAACAAGTGGAGTACCCTAGGGGGGTGCAAGTGTGATTTGTGTGTCCATTTTCATGCTTGTTTGTCTTGAGATTAGGTCATAACTATTTTGTTCGTTTTATTCGCATATAAACCCTAATTCTAGCATTATATATTTAGAAAGCGATAAAGTGCGAAATTTAAACTCCTACGCTATTACAACACAATAATATAGGAAGGGGGGTACAATGTTTCAAATGGGGATTTTGACAAGGAATTTAAAAACCTAAAACTATTACATCAAGATTTGAATTATTTACAATTTAATTAATGTACAATAGTTAAAAATGGAATAAAATATGCAAGAATGCAAAAAGGAGGTTTTTTATATGTATGAAAAAAAGATTATTTATGTAAAAATAAAAAGAAAATAAAAAGATATTATTCTTGGAGTATTTTTAAATTTAGGGCAAAACCCTAATTTTCATTAAATGAAATGTATTATTATTGATATATACAATATTTTATCATTTATACACAAAAATAAAATAAGAAAAGAAATGTATTTGTAAAAAATGATTTTTTAGTGTTTAATATTAATAAAATAAAATATGTATATTTTTAGTATTTTATTCTAAGTATATTAATAAATATATATATTTATGTATTAAGTTCTAAATATGTATTATATATATATAAATAATAATAATTTTTAATATTAAAAAAAGGTTTTTTTTTATGTAAAATATTTTCAGAGGGTATAATAAAATAAAAATGAAAATAAAAGTATTTCTACCTATTTCTCAATATTTTAATGAAATGTATATATTTATTTATCTAAGTATTAATCAAAAGAAAATCATATAAATACCTAATAAATTAAAAAATGGTGAGAAAAAATATTTTTATATTTTTTATGTCATGAGAAAAAATAAACAAAGTCAATCAAAAAAGAAAAAGGTCAAAAAGTCAAAGAAATAAGCAAATGGGCCTTGGGGGTGTGAAAGCAAAAGAGTGGTGCAAATAAGAAAAGTATTCCAGGCCCAGCCCAGAACCAGTCATCTTCAACCTCTGAACAACATCACTCACGCGTTTTCTATCTCTTGATTCCTGGACTTTCAAGCAAAACTCATAACATGAAAAGTGTAGAGCATGAGAAGACGAATTCAACCATGTAAAGAACTTGACTTAACTCTCTAAGATGAGGGAGAATTTCTTCTCCCCCAATTTCTGACCTAACTTTTATGCCATGTTCAGACTCAAAATTCTTGCAGCACACATAATATAAATGAAATCTAACTATATGGGCATGTTCAGGGCTATGATTGTGACATATTTTCTTCACAAACCTAAAGCTAACAATGCCTAATAAGAGAGATAGAACTTCATGAAGATACCTGTTCAGTTGGAATCGTGCTTTGCAATGGAGGAGTTTTCAGAGCAAGATGATGATTTGTATAGCTTCCTTGAAGTGTAAGGATGCTATTCCAAGTTCTACTTTGTCTTGAAACTCCCTGAATCGTGCTAGAGAACTTCAACTGCAAAACAGAAAAACAAAAATGGTGAAGTGGATTAGAGGTGTTACAGATCGTGCTTTTGCTTTTGGTTAGCTTGCATAGATGGTATGGAAGGTGTGTGAACTGGTTTGGGCAAGAGAGCTCAAGAGAAATGAGAGATAGCACTCAAACTGCAGGGTCTGCCCTATTTTTGCAGTTTTAGAGTGATTCTGAGATGGAGGGTGTTTTGAAGGCAAAGGGCTCGTGTATTAGCCTGGTTGTGTTGTGTGGAATGTGTTTGATAACTTTGTCTAAGTGTTCTTTTGCTGATATGGAAGTTGGTATGAGTTATGCAATGTTTCTTCAACTTTAAGCAACAAATGCCAACTTGTGTTTCTAGGTCAGTAGAGGACCCCTAATCCTGCTGCAAAGCTTCTCTTGATCAGAGTAATTTGTTCATAGTCTTGTGCCAATCAGATTTGCAATGTACTTGTTGGATTTTCAATTTGACATAAAGTGTGACTTTTCAAAAATGGCTATTTTGCTTTATCTAAAAATGGATTAAACCTTCATACAATGCTTTAGCTCAAAGAACATGGTCTTGGCACAAAGAATATGCATTAAATTATTGAGTGTAACTTGGTTTAAGGACCTGTAATCTAGCCTAAAGCATGCTGAGTTCAAATTGCAAGATTATGGACATGTAATTTGGTCATGAACAAAGTGAGTTTTTGCCATATTGTGAAATTCGATTCTCCCTAACCATGAGGTTGTTTGAGAAGTTCTTGGACATTTTGGAAAGCTTGGAATGTGTACTACAATCCATATTTGAAATGCAATTTGAAATTCCAAGTGGAAGTGTATGGAAAATGGCCTTGAAGTGGGGTAGAAAACCTTGTCAAAATAGGTCAAAAATTCACTAAGTTAAGAATGGTTTAGTGCCCTTATTCAAAAATTTGTAACTTGAGATACAAGCTTCAAATGAGAAAACTTTGTGAATCAAAGTTGTAGATTATGCAACAAGCTACAACTTTCATGTTTTGACTTTTGTTTGAATCCAAATGAATCTTGGTGAAAAAGTGGGGCAAAGTTAGGAAAAAATTAGGGTTTTCCATAACTTAGAAAAATTTCAAGTTATGAAAAATTCCATTTTAAACCCTAATTTGCATTTCTTGGTTTCTTGGTGAACAAGTTTCATGATTTGGCATGTTTTGATTAAAAATGGATCTTGACCCTTGATTTTAACCAAAAAGTCAAAGTTTGACTTTTCAGTGTACAGTCAAAATTGATCAATTGACTGGGAAATTCAACTGTCAATCTTGTGTACTTGGGATCTTTTGAGTTTGTTGAGCATGTCAAGACAATTCCATGGGATCCTTGAGTCCATATGTGATCTTGGTTTTCCATTGGCTAGGTCAAACAGTCAAAAATTGCCTTTGTGCAGTCAAAACCCTAAAAATGACCATTTTGCCCTTTTGGTGATCTGATCAAATTTCTTGTGGAATTGTGATCCAAACTTGATCAAATGGTCCATATGAGTTCATAATGTTGATGTGGGTCAATTTCCATGAGATTTGACTGTCAATTGGCCACAATTGACTTTTTTCCCCAATACAGCTGATTTCTAGGTCATCTGTCCAATTGACTGGGCAAAACTTGGAATCAAGACTTGAAACTTGGTATGGATAAACTTGGGAGTCCAATATGAAGCATGAAAGTCATCTTAGGCATTTTAGGTCAAAACATCTTTGTTTAAACACAAACCCTAATTTGGGTCCATCAGTGCAAGGAGAAATCTTGAGCAGAGGAAACCCTAATTAGATCTTGATCTTCAAAGGTCTGGTGATGAGAAAATGTTGAGGAAATGGGAGGGAAAATTTTGGGGTACAACAGTTGCCCCTGTTCAATCTTCTTGGACCTGAAGAGTTAGATTGGCAAGTTTGCCTTTCGTGACTCGAGGGTAAAAGGAGATTGGACACTAGAGTGCCCGGAAATTTGCACTCGCATGTTGGAGTATCAACAATGTGATGTCGGGAATGGGCTTATAGATGCCATCTGAAGATGTGGTGGATAGGGAGATGGGCTTATAGATGCCATCTGAAGATGTGACAGAACCTTGTCGGGAATGGGCTTATAGATGCCATTTGGAAGTGTTGATTGCGTAAGAGATTCCTTAGCGAGAACTTGTGTATTTGGGAAAGACAGATGTTTTCCTGGCTTGTTACAGGTGTTTGATCTTCCATCTCTTTATGCAGATATGCCCTGGCTAGATACAGGTGTCGAGTCTACAAATGGTTGCTCACAGATGTGCCCTGGCTGGATACAGGAATCGAATCCGGAAATAGTTGTCAACAGATATGCCCTGGCTGGATACAGGAATCGAATCTTCGAACTCTTCAGACGTGCCCTGGCTAGATACAGGAGTCGAGTCTGGAAATGTGGTCAACAGATATGCCCTGGCTGGATACAGGAATCGAATCTGGAAGTGTTGTAGTTGACAGATGTGCCCTGGCTGGATACAGGAATCGAATCTTCGAACTCTTCAGACGTGCCCTGGCTAGATACAGGAGTCGAGTCTGGAAACTGATCACTCTCAGATGTGCCCTAGCTAGATACAGGTATCGAATCTGGAATTTGTGACAGTTGAAGGTAGTTGTCTTTAGGGTTGTCTTTTTCCCTGAAAAGGCCAAAACGTAAGTTGTATACAATGTCATGATGTATGATATGCATGATGCTATGTTGTTCAACATGAGATAGTGTGAGCATGCACTTTATCATGTATGTAAGCAGGATGTATGAAATGTGAAATGTCTATGAGTGTATTTTTGTCTTAGGAAAATGAATCCTTGACGATCAGCCGGGGAATTGCTCTGTGGAATAGATACTTTGCGGAAGTTTGACGAGAGGCCTGCTGAGGACTTCAATGATGGATTCTGCTGGGAGTAATGATGATAAACTCTGCTTGGGGAATACCAAAGATAAACTCCGCTGGGGATTGAAAGAACCTTGTCGAGGGCGATCTTCCATGGCAAATAGCTGAGGATAACCCAGTTATAAGCCCTTGTGAGGGATAACTCTGAATAAAGCTCGGGAGAGACATCCGTATTCTGCAGGGAACAAGCTTCCAGAATCTACTGGGGATAAGCTTTTAGATCTGTCGGGGAAAGTTGGCGACTTCACTGGGGGAAGTATTGCTGAATCTTGCCTTACTCTGCGGGGAGCTGAGATCATTTGGTCACATTCTTCAGTCGAATCCACCTTGGTACCTTGGCGGACAAAGCAACCAGACTGCATCAGACAATTTCACATTGCCCCTGTTTCTGATGTCACCTGTAATTAATCTTTCGTTTCATGTGCAAATATTTATGAATCAGCAATTTAATGTCAAATGCATATATCAAAAATGAACATTGGACGTTCTTCGCAAGACAAAACAGAAAAAGGAAAAACAATAGCAATTTGTATGGACTAGTGAATTCGTATTTGATTTGAATTTTGCCTGTGAATAGGCGTTTTTTGTACAAGAGGCTGACATCCTAGTAAGAGAATGCCGCCGAATTAATCACAGAATTGACAATTTTGAAAAGAAAACAAAACAGCTATGTGAACAATCCTACTGGGTTCCAACTCTGCTATTGCCTTTATGTCTTCAAGCGTCTCATCGCTTTGCTGCCTAGTTGAAGATGAAGCTGATTGGTCGATGCCGAAGTCTGAGCCAGATAGTTGATGCCGAATTCCGGATGCGAAGTGATCCAATGAGACATAGTGTTACGCTTTATCCCTAACTTTTGCCTGGACCGCCCTTTCGGGTTTTCAGTCCACCGGGATACCCATTTTTGCCCAAGCCGCCTTTTCAGGTTTTCGACTTGCCGGGTGTACGGATTTTTTTTCATTTCATCCCTTATTTTTGCCCGAACCCTTTTGGTTCGCCGGGAAGCCCTTATCTTTGCCTAGGTATGTCAACCTAGCGGGTCTTTTATTTATGCGTAGTATTTTTTCACTATGTCTGCATTGGCGGGGTGAGGAAGGTCGTCACCATCCATGGTGGTTAGGATCATGGCTCCTCCTGAGAACACATGTTTAACCACAAATGGCCCTTCGTAAGTAGGGGTCCATTTGCCCCGGGGATCACTTTGAGGAAGGATGATGCGTTTGATTACCAGGTCCCCAACTTGATACTCTCGTGGTTTGACTTTCTTGTTAAATGCCCTGATCATCCGTTTTTGATACGTTTGACCATGACACATAGCGGTGAGTCTCTTTTTGTCAATCAGGTTTAATTGATCAAGTCGAGTCTGGATCCAGTCATCTTCACTCAGGTCTGCATCCTTCATTATCCGGAGAGAGGGTATCTGGACTTCAATTGGCAAGACTGCCTCCATGCCATAGACCAAAGAGAAGGGAGTTGCCCCGGTTGACGTCCTTGCTGAGGTACGGTACCCATGAAGAGCGAACGGTAACATCTCGTGCCAATCTTTATAGGTCACTGTCATCTTCTGCACAATTTTCTTAATATTCTTATTAGCTGCCTCTACAGCCCCATTCATCTTCGGCCGGTAGGGAGAAGAATTGTGGTGCTGTATCTTGAATTGTTCACAGAGTTCAGTGATCATCTTGTTGTTGAGATTGGTACCATTGTCCGTAATGATTCTTTCCGGGACACCGTACCGACAGATCAGATTATGCCGGATAAAACGTGCCACGACGCTCTTGGTTACCGTGGCGTAGGAAGCTGCCTCAACCCACTTCGTGAAGTAATCGATCGCCACCAAGATGAAGCGATGCCCATTGGATGCCGTCGGTCGGATCTCACCGATCATATCAATCCCCCACATTGCAAAAGGCCAAGGTGCCGTCAGGACATTCAGAGGAACTGGAGGAATATGCACCTTGTCTGCATAGATCTGGCATTTATGACAAGTTCGAGAGTGTAGGTAACAATCGGCTTCCATGTGGACCAGAAATATCCTGCCCGAAGGATTTTCTTAGCCATGGTGTGCCCACTGGAATGCGTCCCGAATGTACCTTCATGCAGTTCCAACATGATCTTCTCTGCTTCGGCCTTATCCACACAACGTAGTAGAGTTGAATCATGATTCCGCTTGTAGATAATGCCGTTGCTGAGGAAGAATTTCGCCGCAAACCTTCTCATGAACTTCTTGTCATTGACAGATGCGCCTTCAGGGTATTCCTGAGCTTCCAAGTACCTCTTCACCTCATGATACCAAGGTTTTTTAGTCACCTTCTCAGCCTCAAGCTCGCAGCAGTATGCCGGTTCGTCCAACTTCCAGATAATGATCCGGGGAGCCTCATTGTCCCATTTAACTTTGAACATTGAAGACATCGTAGCTAGTGCATCTGCTAGCTGATTCTCCTCTCTTGGGAAGTGCTCAAAAGTTATCTCTTCAAAGTGGGGAAGCAAGGTTAACACATACTCCTTGTAAGGAATAAGATTTGGGTGTTTCGTATCCCACTCGCCTTTGATCTGATTGATCACGAGAGTGGAATCTCCGAAGACACTCAGAAATTTGATCCTTAAGTCGATCGCAGCTTGCAGACCCATGATACATGCTTCATATTCTGCCATGTTGTTGGTGCAGTTGAAGCACAATCGGGCGATGAGTGGAGTATGAGTTCCTTTAGGAGATATGATTACAGCGCCGACGCCGTTACCCAAAGCATTGGAGGCTCCATCAAAATGCATAGACCATCAGGATCCTTCCTCAGGTCCTTCATCCGGTGCAGGTACTTCACAGTCAGTTACCACCATGATGTCTTCGTCCGGAAAATCAAAGTTCAATGATTGGTAATCGTCCACAGGTTGGTGTGCCAAATGATCTGCCAATACACTTCCCTTAATAGCTTTCTGAGTTGTATACTGGATGTCATATTCTGTCAAGATCATTTGCCATCTCGCTATTCTTCCAGACAGAGCAGGCTTTTCAAATATGTACTTGACGGGATCCATCTTTGAAATTAACAGAGTAGTGTGAGTCAGCATATACTGTCTCAGCCGGCGAGCAGCCCATACTAGAGCGCAGCAAGTTTTCTCAAGCAGTGAGTAACGAGACTCACAGTCGGTAAACTTTTTGCTCAAGTAATAAATAGCGTGCTCTTTTCGGCCAGACTCGTCATGCTGCCCCAGCACACACCCCATTGAATTTTCAAGTACTGTCAAGTATAATATTAGAGGTCTTCCTTCCACTGGTGGCATGAGAATGGGCGACCCTTGGAGATATTCTTTTATCCTTTCAAAGGCGGCCTGACATTCATCGTTCCAGCGTACTACTTGATCTTTCTTCAGTAATTTGAAGATTGGCTCACAAGTAGCAGTCATATGTGAGATGAATCGGGCAATGTAATTCAGTCGTCCCAGGAAGCCTCTGACTTCTTTCTCTGTCTTCGGAGTCGGAATCTCTTGTATGGCTTTAACCTTGGCGGGGTCCACTTGAATACCCTTATCACTTACAATGAAGCCTAGCAATTTTCCGGACCTTACCCCAAAGGTGCATTTATTGGGATTCAATCTCAGCTTGTACAACTTGAGTCGGTCAAACAGCTTCCTCAGATGGTCAAGATGCTCCTCCTCAGTTTGAGACCTTGCTATCATGTCATCAACATATACCTCAATCTCATGATGGATCATATCATGAAATAAAGCAACCATGGCGAGTTGGTAGGTTGCCCCAGCATTTTTCAACCCGAATGGCATGACCTTGTAACAGAAGGTGCCCCACTGAGTCACAAAGGTAGTCTTTTCCATATCCTCCGGAGCCATCTTGATCTGATTATACCCTGAAAAACCATCCATGAAGGAGAACACCTTGTGCTAAGCAGTGTTGTCAACGAGGACATCAATGTGAGGTAGAGGAAAATCATCCTTGGGGCTGGCCCTGTTCAAATCCCTGTAGTCGACACACATCCTGACTTTACCGTCCTTCTTCGGTACTGGCACCACATTAGCAACCCATTGAGGGTAAGAAGTTACCGCAAGAAACCCGGCATCAAATTGCTTCATAACCTCAGCCTTGATCTTTTCAGACATCTCTGGGCACATACGGCGGACCTTTTGCTTTACCGGAGGGCAGTCTCCCTTGGTTGGCAGGTGATGAACTAAAATGTCAGCATCCAAACCAGGCATATCTTCATAGGACCAAGCAAATATCTCCATGTAATCCCGTAGCATCTGGATCAATCGTTGCTTCACGCTGAGCTCTAGATTGGCACCAATCTTGACCTCTTTCCTATCTGTCTCAGTACCCAGGTTAATTGTTTCCACCGACTCTTCATGTGGTTGAATAGCCCTCTCTTCCTGGAGTAGCAGTCTTGTGAGTTCACCAGGAACTTCGCAATCATCTTCACCTTCGTCTTCGGCCAAGTTGATCGGATTCTCGAAGTCATAACTGGCGGTAGCAGAGCTGTTACCAGTGAGATCCAGGGTGGATTGAAACCTGTATAAGTGAGTGTGTGTAAATATAGCTGTTTTGCAATATATAACACAAAGAAAAAAGAGCACAAGATTTGAAATGCAACAAACGTCCAATGTTTTGATTGATGATATATGGAAATGTCATACAAAAAGCCCTCACAAATGGAGCTACGATGCCCCGGGTAGGACACCGAGCCAATAAAAGTTTTAACACATTGTTTGTTACAAATTGGAAATCAAAAGAAATTAATTACTGCGTGACAAATGTGATAGGTGTAAAATCCTTTGCCGTCCAGTTGCTTGGTCCGTTGCTGGTAGTCGGGTAGATCCAACTGTCAAACTCTGCTTCCTCTGCATCCTCCTCAACAGCATTCACCCTTGGGTTGGAGATAAACACCGGAGCCTTTCCGATCCTTTTCTTGCGCACAGCCCTCTGAGCCTCTGCAGTAAAGCCCAGCCCAAACTTGTCATTCTTTTGAGTGAAGTCAGGAAGCTGACCCCAGTTTGCACAATTGCCTTTCTCGATTACAGCCCGGGCATCCTTCAAGGACGCCATCTTCAACGGAAAATCTTCTTCAACTACTGCCTCAGCTGATGCCAACACTGGAGGTACTTCCTCAAAATGCTGAAAGGGGGTTTCAATAAACTCCCCGTCCATCTCGATATACCGGAATGAATTCAAGTGACTCACCATGTATTCCTCCTCACCCTGCACAGTAACAATCTTCCCTTTGACAGGGTATTTGAGCTTTTGGTGTAAAGTGGATGTCACTGCCCCAGCTTTGTGAATCCAAGGTCGACCCAACAAGCAGGAGTAAGATGGACGAATATCCATTACATAGAACGTTGAGCCAAAAACTTGGGAACCCACACGAATAGGGATGTCTACCTCACCGTGCACCATCCTCTTAGAACCGTCGAAGGCTCTAACAATGATGTTACTAGGTTTCAACTCCAAACCCTCACAATCTAAATGATCCAATGCCTTCTTGGGTAAAACATTCAGGGAAGAGCCGGTATCCACTAACACATGTGCGAGAGTAGTGCCCCTGCATTCTATGGAAACATGCAGGGCATCATTGTGATTTTTCCCTTTGGCGGTAAGGTCAGCATCTGAGAACCCCAAGCCATTGTCAGCCGTCAAATTAGCCACACAGTCGGTGAATTGATCCGCGGAAGTCTCTTGCGGCACATGGGCCGTTTTCAGAAATGAAATCAGGGCTTTTGCATGGGCCTCTGAGCATAGCAGTAGTGATAGCATAGAGATTTTGGAGGGAGTATGCCCCAACTGTTCAACAACATTAAAGTCACTCTTTTTGATAATTTTAAGAATTTCCTCCATTTCTTGTTGGGAGGCTTCCACAACAGTCTTCTTTGGTGCCTCCGTCCTGGCAGGCAAATCGGTAGCAACTTCTTTGCCCCGAGTATCAGAAGAATCGGCGGCAGTAGTAGACACAGGAACTTGAACTGGAACATGCACACTTGCGGGTGTGATGGTGAGAGGTTTTCGGATAACTGGCGGTGCAATGTCAGGCGAGAAGAGCCTGCCACTACGGGTAATCTTGGCGGGACTAGTGATGTTACTGATACTGGTATTGGTGTTGAACTCCTGCTTCACCCCAAGCACATACACATCGGCTCCATAATGCCATGGAACAGCTTTATCAGACTCATACGGGAGAGGCCCCGGGACAATAATAGTGATGGGTGCAACAGACATAATTTGGACTGGTTTCTTTACGGGAGCTTTGGCAGGATTGTAAATTGTGACAACAGATATTTCTTCAATGGAAACAGACGGAACAACAGTTTTCTTGAATAGAATTTCCTTGCTATCCATCAGGCTTTGGATGCCTGATTTCAGCAGTGGACAACCGGTAGGGATAACAGCACACAGAAGGCAACCCTTACTACAACCCAGAAATAAACCGGCTAGTAGTAAGTTCCTCTTAACAGTCAAAAGAGGGGTAACAACTTCATTCACCGAAACAGCATACAATTCTTCCTCAATGGCATTTACCCTATGCTGGGGCATAGGAGAACATTTGGTCTCTCAGGCGCTTCAAACTGAATTTCCTTCGCGTCGATAAGATCTTGCACTTTGTTTCTCAAGGCCCAGCAATCATCAGTAGTGTGCCCGGGACTATCAGAATGATAAGCACACCGGGCATTTGGGTTATACTTAGGAGACGCAGTGTTGACGACCTTAGGAGCTTCTTTGGTGGTCACCAAATTGGTGGATAGCAGTTGAGGTAAAATTTGAGATAAGGTCATACTCAGCCGAGTATACTGCCTCTTGGGCCTTTCGCCTCTTTGTTGATTGTACTGCTGAGGAGCAGCAACAGGTTTTGAAATGACCAGAGCATTGACGGCTTGGCGACTTTCTGGCTTGACTTGTCTTCTAGGACCATAGACGGCACTTGCTTCTTTCTTAAAAGGCCTCTTCTCAGCACTTGCAACAACACCTTTCTGAATCTTTCCTGACTTGATGCCAGCTTCTATTCTTTCGCCCGTTAAGATCAAATCGGTAAGCCCCGCGGAAGAGTTACCAATTAGATGATTGAAAAATGGCCCAGATAGGGTCCCTAGAAACATATCAACCAGCTCACGATCGGTTAAAGGAGGTTGCACCCTGCCAGCCAAATCCCTCCATTTTTGTGCGTATTCTTTGAATCCTTCGCTTGTTCCTAACGACATACCCTAAAGTTGGGTACGAGTAGGGGCAAGGTCAGAATTGTATTGGTATTGTTTGTAGAAAGCGGTGGCCAAATCTTCCCAATTCCGGACACTGGTTCCTTCTAGCTGATAAAACCACTCCAACTGAGCTCCAGAAAGGCTGTCTTGAAAGAAATGAATCCAGAGGTTTTTATCTGCCGTATAGGGTTGGATCTTTCTTACGTAGGACCTAAGATGCATTTTGGGACAGGACAGCCCATCATACCTCACAAACATTGGCACTTTGAATTTTGGGGGAATCACAATCCCGACAACCAAACCCAAGTCTTCAAAATCCAAAACCGGTACCCTTTGTAGTTCCATGGCGGCCAATCTGTCTTCTAACCCTTTGTATTTATCATCAGCTGGAGGGTATTGCTGATCAGTATAATCTTCATCCTCTTCAACCTCTTCTTCTTCCGCATCAGACTTGGAAGGCACCGCAACTCCATCTCTCTTACTAGTCCCTTCATCAGAAGTAGGAGGAAATTCAAGCACTCTTCGAGCTTCCCCGTCGAATCTTCTCCCCAAAGTAGCCACCCGAGTCTCTTTTTCTTCTTTTTCACTGGGTCTTTGTTTCCCAATTGAGTCTTGATATCTTCCTGACCCTTAGCCAAGGTCATCAGGAGTTGCTGGAATTGTGCATTCTGAGCCTGTAGGTCTTTGATTGTTTGCTCGAGATCCATCCTACTAAAATAAACAGCAAACAGATAAGGAAACCTGGAATGAGACCTGCTTATGCATATGATGAATGGTATGCTTATGTATGCAATGCATTCAAGGATTTAGGACATTCAAAATTGTTTTAGACAAAGAAGAACGCACGTCATATTAATAAGAAGAAATTTGTCAGTACATAAATGCCCCATGGGCCAAATATTACAAAATAAACTTCTTAAGGCAGAAAGACATTGCGCATCCTCTTTGGCGCGATGTAGGTATTGAGGGCCTCTTGCTCGTGGAGTCGGCGGGTAAGCTCTAGAACCTTCTTTTCACTGGCATAGTAGCTAGCTTCGAAAGTGTTCCGTTCCTCCTTGAGCTGAATCCAACTTTTCTGCATTTCCTCCCACGATGTAGGCATGTCTGGATGTAGGATGGTGTAGGGAACCTCTCCTTCATGGACGGGCTCTTTAATCATTGGGAGTACATGAGGACAAGGCATCATTAGACTTTGTGCTCGGGCTCGTACCCACTTGAGATAGGGCTCAAGAGGGATGGAGTTCTTGTGTCCCAGAGTCTTGCTATCAACCTTGTTGACTTTTCCCCAAGCTCTGATGAATCTTTGGCGAAGTCCTTGCGCATCGTTGTCGAAGTCAAAAACTAGGCTAGGAATCAACATATCATGAGGGCCATCCCTCCGTGCATATCCAAATTGCCTCAAAGCTAGACAAGGGTTGTAGGTGATACCCCCTCTAATTCTAAGTAAAGGAACATTAGGAAATTCTCCGCAACGATCGACAATGATGACATTTTCTCTAGACCGAGAACACCAATGCACATCAGAATGAGTAAGAGTCATCAATCGTTGGGACCACCTTGTACCTTGGTCATTCTTCAAGACAGATTGTGGAAGGTGCGAAATAAACCACCTTGCGAGGATAGGAGTACAGCACATGAGAACACCCCTCTTTCTCATTGTTCGTGTGTAAAATGAGTGAAGAATGTCCCCAAGCAATGTCGGTATTGGATTTCTGGACAAGAAGATTTTGACAGCATTGACATCTACCAATTGGTCAGGATTTGGGAACAAGACCAACCCATAGATAAGGAGTGCCATAATCTCTTCAAAGGCTTGCAGGTCTAATGAGTTCCAACATTCTTGTGCCTTCTCAAACAAGAATTTTGCTAAGAATCCTTTGACGCCGCTTCTGGTTTCCCAATGCCCCTTGATGTCGGATGGTTGTAGATGTAATGCTCGAGCAACATCTTCCGGCTTTGGTTCCTTTTCCGTACCGTTGAAGGGTAGTTGATTAAGGATAGGAATTCTCAGGAGTTGAGAAAACTCCTCCAAAGTGGGTACCAATTGATAATCAGGGAAAGTGAAACAGTGGTGAAGAGGGTCAAAGAACTGGAATAGCACTTTCATCATGTCTTCTTCAATGTTGGTGTTGACTAGACTGAGCAGTCTACCATGTCTTTCACTGAAGGATGAGTTTTCCGGGATCCTTGAGGTGATCTCCTTGAGTTGAGGAGAGATTCTCACAAGGTTGACTTGAATGGTATTTCTGCGAGGAATTTCCATGTCCTACAAAACAAGAACAAAGATGAAGATCCAAAACCCTTGAAATGGTTAGTGAATGCATATGATGTTTGATGATGTTTATGATGTATGCACAAAACATCTGTACAAGCAAATCACACCAAACCCTAGTTTCAGGCTTGCATGGGGTTTCATAGGTAAGTACCCTCTTGAGTGTAGTTGGCTTAAAAACCTGTCCTATAAATAGTAACCGGGTTCTAAGGAGCTCAATATCACTGGATTGTTTTCATTGTTCATTGTTTTGGTTTAGCCACTTAACTAGCGACCAAAATATTCCAAGAACACAACCCTCAATGAGTGTAGTATCGAGTATCTACCAACTTTGGACTGCACCAAAGCCGGTCATCTCACTACCCCTAATAAAAGGCCAAGATGGTCAAGTAAGGTTCTAGGTCATTAGTGCTTAGTGACATCACTCAGCGGCCCCGTACTCTCCTTGATTGAACTCAAGGGTTACCGGTACTCACAAATATGTCGCACTAATATAGCTATTGCTTCGACCGTGTCGGTATACCCCGCACAGTTTCCACAACGTATTGCTATCTATGAATGTTTCCCAAAATCCGGGTGTAGGATTGCAAACCCAAACAATAGAGCCAAGATATAAAGCAAACAATTCAAACAATTAGTCATGCAAGAGGGTGATCTAAGCCCTAAGGTTACTCCACTTTTAAAATTGTCCCCAGCAGAGTCGCCAGTTCTGTGATACGGTGGGAGAACTGACTGTGTTTTGCGTTTGTTTTCGCAAATGTTTCGGTTGAGCAAGAGTCGCCACCGACTTTTTATTTTATCCTAAGGAAAGGTTAAAAAGCACAGCAAAAACCTTTTGAGATGTTTTCTTGAGTTCGGGGAGTAGATTATAGAAAGGGAAGGTATTAGCATCCTTTCTATCCATGGTTATCCATGGGCTCTTAGTTACTTGCTTAGATCACTTGCCTTTTGTTTTCAATTGTTTTAAATGGTGCTTGTGTGTGTGGGTTTGAAAATATTTTGAAAAGAAGCCAATGTGGTGGCAACCTTTGTAATGATCCATGTGGGGATGTATACAAAGGTGTATGTCTTTTGAAAAGGTTTTCATTTGTTTTTGAAAGTTGTTTTTGAAAGTGTTGTGAGGTGTGTTTTAGAAAATAGGCAAGTGTTTTGTTTTTGCAAGTTTGATTCAAGTAACTAAGAGTTTATCTACTCCTAAATTTCTCAAAGTTTATTGCTATGTTTTAACCCTTTTAATGAGTTTGTTCCACCATTGTATTTGGTGGACAATCTCATGTTAGGATGCGAAAGGGACGGGCGCGGGTCATCGTTTGGACCATAATTGCAATGGTGCCAAGTATCTTTGGGCATTTCTTTAAGGGACTTGATCATTTGTTTTGGCAATATTTTGAAAATGTTATCGAGGGACTATGATCATTTGATTTGTTTGTTTTGCCCAAAGAGACCTAACGTGCAATATGGCCCAATTTTGAAAGGCAACAAGTGGAGTACCCTAGGGGGTGCAAGTGTGATTTGTGTGTCCATTTTCATGCTTGTTTGTCTTGAGATTAGGTCATAACTATTTTGTTCGTTTTATTCGCATATAAACCCTAATTCTAGCATTATATATTTAGAAAGCGATAAAGTGCGAAATTTAAACTCCTACGCTATTACAACACAATAATATAGGGAGGGGGGTACAATGTTTCAAATGGGGATTTTGACAAGGAATTTAAAAACCTAAAACTATTACATCAAGATTTGAATTATTTACAATTTAATTAATGTACAATAGTTAAAAAATGGAATAAAATATGCAAGAATGCAAAAAGGAGGTTTTTTATATGTATGAAAAAAAGATTATTTATGTAAAAATAAAAAGAAAATAAAAAGATATTATTCTTGGAGTATTTTTAAATTTAGGGCAAAACCCTAATTTTCATTAAATGAAATGTATTATTATTGATATATACAATATTTTATCATTTATACACAAAAATAAAATAAGAAAAGAAATGTATTTGTAAAAAATGATTTTTTAGTGTTTAATATTAATAAAATAAAATATGTATATTTTTAGTATTTTATTCTAAGTATATTAATAAATATATATATTTATGTATTAAGTTCTAAATATGTATTATATATATAAATAATAATAATTTTTAATATTAAAAAAAGGTATTTTTTTTATGTAAAATATTTTCAGAGGGTATAATAAAATAAAAATGAAAATAAAAGTATTTCTACCTATTTCTCAATATTTTAATGAAATGTATATATTTATTTATCTAAGTATTAATCAAAAGAAAATCATATAAATACCTAATAAATTAAAAAATGGTGAGAAAAAATATTTTTATATTTTTTATGTCATGAGAAAAAATAAACAAAGTCAATCAAAAAAGAAAAAGGTCAAAAAGTCAAAGAAATAAGCAAATGGGCCTTGGGGGTGTGAAAGCAAAAGAGTGGTGCAAATAAGAAAAGTATTCCAGGCCCAGCCCAGAACCAGTCATCTTCAACCTCTGAACAACATCACTCACGCGTTTTCTATCTCTTGATTCCTGGACTTTCAAGCAAAACTCATAACATGAAAAGTGTAGAGCATGAGAAGACGAATTCAACCATGTAAAGAACTTGACTTAACTCTCTAAGATGAGGGAGAATTTCTTCTCCCCCAATTTCTGACCTAACTTTTATGCCATGTTCAGACTCAAAATTCTTGCAGCACACATAATATAAATGAAATCTAACTATATGGGCATGTTCAGGGCTATGATTGTGACATATTTTCTTCACAAACCTAAAGCTAACAATGCCTAATAAGAGAGATAGAACTTCATGAAGATACCTGTTCAGTTGGAATCGTGCTTTGCAATGGAGGAGTTTTCAGAGCAAGATGATGATTTGTATAGCTTCCTTGAAGTGTAAGGATGCTATTCCAAGTTCTACTTTGTCTTGAAACTCCCTGAATCGTGCTAGAGAACTTCAACTGCAAAACAGAAAAACAAAAATGGTGAAGTGGCTTAGAGGTGTTACAGATCGTGCTTTTGCTTTTGGTTAGCTTGTATAGATGGTGTGGAAGGTGTGTGAACTGGTTTGGGCAAGAGAGCTCAAGAGAAATGAGAGATAGCACTCAAACTGCAGGGCCTGCCCTGTTTTTGCAGTTTTAGAGTGATTCTGAGATGGAGGGTGTTTTGAAGGCAAAGGGCTCGTGTAATAGCCTGGTTGTGTTGTGTGGAATGTGTTTGATAACTTTGTCTAAGTGTTCTTTTGCTGATATGGAAGTTGGTATGAGTTATGCAATGTTTCTTCAACTTTAAGCAACAAATGCCAACTTGTGTTTCTAGGTCAGTAGAGGACCCCTAATCCTGCTGCAAAGCTTCTCTTGATCAGAGTAATTTGTTCATAATCTTGTGCCAATCAGATTTGCAATGTACTTGTTGGATTTCCAATTTGACATAAAGTGTGACTTTTCAAAAATGGCTATTTTGCTTTATCTAAAAATGGATTAAACCTTCATACAATGCTTTAGCTCAAAGAACATGGTCTTGGCACAAAGAATATGCATTAAATTATTGAGTGTAACTTGGTTTAAGGACCTGTAATCTAGCCTAAAGCATGCTGAGTTTAAATTGCAAGATTATGGACATGTAATTTGGTCATGAACAAAGTGAGTTTTTGCCATATTGTGAAATTCGATTCTCCCTAACCATGAGGTGGTTTGAGAAGTTCTTGGACATTTTGGAAAGCTTGGAATGTGTACTACAATCCATCTTTGAAATGCAATTTGAAATTCTAAGTGGAAGTGTATGGAAAATGGCCTTGAAGTGGGGTAGAAAACCTTGTCAAAATAGGTCAAAAATTCACTAAGTTAAGAATGGTTTAGTGCCCTTATTCAAAAAGGGAAGGTGTTAGCACCCTTTCTATCTGTAGTTTTCTACGGGCTCTTAGGTACTTGTTCATTTTTTCAAATTGCTTGTATGTGTTTGTCTTGAAAATGTTTTACTTCGTGATAACCCTTATATCAGTCCTCAAGGATATGACGAAGTTTGTTTTGAAAATTTGTTTGAAAGGTGTTTGTGTGAAAAGTTTTAATTGAGCAAGTACTTAAGATGCTACCTACTCGAAAAAGATTGTTTATTCTCGTTTCCTTTAGACAATTCTATCCTACTATTAAGGGGTAGGTAGCATCGTCGTTGGAGTTGTAAGGGACATTCGAAAGGGACAAGTACAATCAATAAAGCAATAGTTAGAAAACTTTAGTAGTAACCCTAAAATCTTAAGATCTTTCGGAGGCAACATCTCCGAGGCAACATTTCCGAGGCAACATTCGAATGGGACAATTTGATCTTTTTAGACTGGAGGGCAACCACTAAAATCTCCTATGCTTAATGATTGTTTACCAAAGGCAACCGAAGTGAGGTAAACCCTAGGAGTGAAATATGTGCATATGATTTGTTTCAGTTATTTAATCTTTGCACATTAGGTGATCTACCGTTTTAATTTTAGATATTCTTGCCATACAATCCTATTAGCATACATCTAGACAGTTAAATATTTGCAGGAATTAAAAATGCAAAAAAATAAACCTAAATATTACAGGGCTTTGACAGTTACATAATTGTCTTGACGAGAAATAAAAGTGCGGAATTTAAAACCATAATTAAAACTATTATAAACTCGAAACAGTTACAATAATAATAAAAATGTGCGCGGCAAATTAAATACGAAGAGAAATTGAAAACCCTAAAATCTAATTGAAATATAATTAATTTATTTTTGGGAAACGAATTAATTAAATTATGTACGACAAAAGCCCTAATTCTAATTATTTTTTATTACCCAAAGAAGCTGAAATTAACCTAATCTAGCTAAATTAAATAATTTCAAGAAAAATAAAATATTTTGTAAAAAAAGATTTTGTGTATTTTTTTTGTTTTTTATTTGAGAAAAGAACTTTAATTGTAAAATTAAAAACCTAGTTTCTATTTGATTTTAATTATGAAAAAAGAAATTAAATTTACCTAATTTACTAATTATATTAAATACATATTTTATTAAAAAAAAGCTTTTTTTTGGTGTTTTGCGATTTATTGATTTTATGATTAATAAAAAAAGGTGATTAACTTGGTGAAAAATAATTAAACAAAATAATTAAAATAAAAGAAATAAATAAAGAAAAGAAAATGGGTCTGTGTTGAATAGCTACCCTGGGGGCGCCAATCTGAATTTTCTAAGGCCTAAAACGCTCCAAGCCCAATCAGCCTTGGATTCCTTGCAGCGTTGACCTGAGGGTGCATCATGATCCCTCAATGCCTATGCATTGATTTGAATGGATGATGAGTCCACTGGCTGGAGATTGGTGGAGTATGGTAGGCGTTTAGAATGACAATGCATTGGATCTGTTGAAAGAAAGTGAAATAAAGAAAATTTGTTGGGACCTGGGATTGAACCGAGGTCCTTATACTCCCCACTAACGCGCTTCACCATCTGAGCTGTCTTGCTTTGTTGTATAAACAATGGAAACAAAATATAATATAGAAAAAATAGGTGGGTTAGTTGGAAAGAGAAAAAACACGCGTGAAATTCAAATGGCCCAATGGAATCACGCCACATATCTTCTTCTTCCTAGGACCTTCGTATTAGGTATATACCTTTTACCTACAGTCACAAGTCTGTAGCCATAGCCCCTGCAAATTTCCAAAATGCACAAGACACATGATAAATGATTTCTAACTATATAGATCCATTCGTTTTGATCACGTGAACATCATGGTACCCTTCTTTTTGGCTAATTTCACCTGTGGACAAAACCCCTAAACTGCACATACAAACCTAACAATGGCAAAGGCACGTACATGCTTCAAAAATGCAATTAAATTATCCAGTTAGCTTGCAAACACGATGAGGATCACAAATATATAACTTAAACATGCTAATGATGCATGAAATACAGTAATCGATTTTTAAACTATGGGCAAACCGTGTGAATGCTAGGGCAAGATTCTAGTCATGAGAATGCGTGCAACTGATCGTATTAGCTTCTGGGAAGGTCCATGAAACGATTGGAAACGTTAAAGTGGCTTGAATTGGCCCGTGGATTGAAAACCGATTCACACTTTTCTTTGAATATTTTTGAATTTGCTCTGCCTCTTTCACGATTTCTAACCCTTGTTTTTTGCTTTGTTCTTGTCCAATATATACCTAGGGATGAATTAGGGTTACAAACTTGGATTGAATTTTGAAGTTTGATGCGATTTGATTTGATTCTTTAGCCATATGCAAACTTGCTATTTTGAGCCAAATCTTCCCTTTCTTGTACCAATTATGCTTGATTCGTTTTTTCCTTGATAATTCAGCATATTTTGATTGCCAACCTGCCCAAAAACCAAATCAAATAATATCTTTGCCATTATTCACCAATCATTTGATTTAATTCACTTTTTAAGTAATAAAAAATCAAAATAAATTGCAAAATGAAGCAAATAATGTGTGGGTGAATATTTTAGTCGTGGACCACATTATAAATGAGGTGCAAGCATAAAAAGTTTGGCCCATTTAGCAAAAAATGCACTTTTGAGCACATTTGACTTTTGACAATTTTGCAAAAAGGGTCAACTTTGACAAGGCATATCTCTTCCAATTTTAACCCTAGAGAGGTGTTCTTGGACTTTTTAGAAAGCTTAGGATGTCTCCTAAGCAACCCTTTTGGTATCATCTCAATTGATTCTTCCATGTTCATGTAAGAAGCTTTGATCCAAAAGGTGTTTTTGTTGACTTTTCAAAAGGATCCATATTTTGTAGAAATTCATATCTTTTTATGAGTGCACATTTTTAACTTGTGAGATGAAGATGAATTGTAGGGAACTGCATCCTCTTCAAAATGAGCTTTGGATGGAAAATTTATGATAAAGCATGTGGAAGTTATGCTTGGTCAAAGTTGAGTTGACTTTTACTAAAACCCTAATTTAGCAACTTTTGGGTTTTGATGAATTTGGAGAATTCCTTGAGGAATCATGATCAACCCTTGATAAAATGATGAAAGTAACTTCAAAATGTTAATGTTGACCAAAAATCTTGAAGTTTGACTGTATGTGGGTCACAGTTGACTTTTGACCTAATACAATCGATTCTCAAGCATCTGAGCAGTTGACTGAGCAAACCTCTTGTGCAAGGCATGGAACTTGACATGTAGGGTCTTGAGAACTTATTAAGACCATGGAGAGCATATGAGGCCTCTGTGGTTCACCCATCTTGATGAAAATGGAAACCCTAATTTGAGGTACACTGCCTTAGGAGAGAGTTTGTCTAGTCCACTCTTGGGCAACCTTGAGCAAATTGAGGATCTCTAGGAGCATGTATTGAGTAAAATGAGAGGGAAAATTTTTAGGTACAACAGCTGCCCCTGTTCAATCTTATTAAACCTGAGGATGTAGATTGGTTGTTCTGCCTTTCGTGATCTGAAGGTAGAAGATGATTGAACACTAGAGTGCCCAGAAATTTGCACTCGTATGAAGTAATATTGATTGGTGATATCGGGAATGGGCTTACAGATTCCATTTGGAAGTAGATAGAGAATCTTCGAAGATGGGCTTAAAGATTCCATCCAGAAAAGATATCGGTTGCATAAGAGATTCCTTTGCGAGAATTCATGCACCTGTCGTTGAGGAGGACTTCACCGGGGAATGTTGATTTATGTCTTGGGAAATAGAGTATAGGAGCTTCAGCTATCCATTACTCTACTGGGGAATTAACTCCGACTTGAGGAAGCGTAAGTGAACTGCATATCTGATCAGGGTATATGCTGCACTGCGACTTACTGGGGAAATGCGAAACCAATCGTATTTGATCGGGTCCCGGTCTTACAGTGTTGTGGACTGTGTTCTGGAGATAAGAGATAAGGAACCTGGATAGTAAGGTTATAAGAAGGAACCTGGATAGTAAGGTTATAAGAAGGAACCTGGATAGTAGGGTTACTTCGATATGAAAGCCTGGATAGTAGGCCTGTGAGAAGGAATCTAGATAGTAGGGTTACTTCGATATGAAAGCCTGAATAGTAGGGCTGTGAGAAGGAACCTGGATAGTAGGGTTACTTCGATATGAAAGCCTGTATAGTAGGGCTTTAAGAAGGAACCTGGATAGTGGGGTTACTTCGATATGAAAGTCTGAATAGCAGGGCTGTAAGAAGGAACCTGGATAGTAGGGTTACTTCGATATGAAAGCCTGGATAGTAGGACTGTGAGAAGGAACCTGGATAGTAAGGTTACTTCGATATGAAAGCCTGGATAGTAGGGCTGTGAGAAGGAACCTGGATAGTAGGGTTACTTCGATATGAAAGCCTGGATAGTAGGGCTGTGAGAAGGAACATGGATAGTAAGGTTACTTCAATATGAAATCCTGGATAGTAGGGCTGTGAGAAGGAACCTGGATAGTAGGGTTGCTTCGATATGAAAGCCTGGATAGTAGGGATGTGAGAAGGAACCTAGATAGTAGGGTTACTTCGATATGAAAACCTGGATAACAGGGCTGTGAGAAGGAACCTGGATAGTAGGGTTACTTCGATATGAAAGCCTGGATAATAGGGCCGTGAGAAGGAACCTGGATAGTAGGGTTACTTTGATATGAAAGCCTGTATAGTAGGGCTGTGAGAAGGAACCTGGATAGTAGGGTTACTTCGATATGAAAGCATGGATAGTAGGGCTGTGAGAAGGAACCTAGGTACTAGGGTTACTTTGATATGAAAGCCTAGATAGTAGGGCTGTAAGAAGGAACCTGGATAGTAGGGTTACTTTGATATGAAATCCTGGATGGTAGGGCTTGTGTGAAGAAACCTGGATAGTAGGGTTACTTCGATATGAAAGCCTGGATGGTAGGGCTTGTGGGAAGAAACCTGGATAGTAGGGTTACTTCGAAATGAAAGCCAGGATAGTGGGGCTGTGAGAAGGAACCTATATAGTAGGGTTACTTCGAAGTGATAGTATAGATTAGTTGACCCATTTGATTTCGAGATCTGAGTTTCCATTGGTCGTCTGTAGATGTGATCTGTATAACTGCTGAATTTGTTGAAGCTAATCCTCTTTTCCTGAAAAGATATCAGGGTTAGTTATATGCGATGCATGAAATGCAGGGTGAGATGATGTTCTCAAAATAAATGAAATTATGTTGTATATGATATGTATGCGTATGTCATGATGTATGTTCATGAAAGGGTATCGAGGTATGCTCGTGTCTTGGAAAATAAATCCCTGACAGTTGCTGGAGATTTGTAAATATTCTGTCGGGAAGAGATGTCGGAGAATAACTCTGCGGGGACCAAACTTAGGGGAAGGAGATACTCTGCTGGTAGGCCCACTGATATGGAGGAATAAACTTAGCTAGGTATGACATTCTGTTGCTGGAGATTATGAGCTCTATTGGAGAAATAAACTCTGCTTGGGGGATGAATTTTATTGACTCGCTTGCGATTATAAACCTTGGCTGGGGATAGTTATGTACTGTTTCAGGGAAGCTGACATCAATGCCTTTAAATACTCTTACTTTGTGGGGAGTGTATGTACCAATAATTAGGTTCCCAAGCTGGCTCTATCCCGTTGCCTGCTGGGAAGAGGAACCGTCGGGCTTGGCACTTCTTGTTTTTTCCATATTTATGGAATTACGAGTAATTGCCTTTGTTTCTTAAGTAAATATTTATGAGCGGCAATCATTTTCAAATGCATATGTCAAAAATAAATCATTGTACGTTCTTGCAAAACAAAACAGAAAAAGAAAAAACAAATTGAAGTTTTGTGAAAATGACTTGTATTGATTTTTGAAGTTGGCCTATAATAGGCGTTTTGTATAAAGAGGCTGACGTCCTAGTAAGAGAACGCCGCCGAAAGATAGAATTATACAATTTGTGTAAAAGGAAGAAAAACAGCTATGTGAAACAACCCCATTGGGTTCCAACTCTGCTATTGCCTTTATATCTTCAAGCGTCTCATCACTTTGCTACTTGGCCGAAGGTTGATCAGATTTGTTGGCGCCGTCTGAGCTTGATATTCGATACTGAAGTCTGGTCGCAAAATGATCCAATGAGATATAGTGATACGCTTCAATCCCTAACTTTTTCCTGGACCTCCTTTTCAGGTTTTCAGTCCACCGGGATACCCCTTTTTTCCCAAGCCACCCTTTCGGGTTTTTGACTTGCCGGGTGTACAGATTTTTTCATTTTCATCCCTTACTTTTTCCCGAATCCTTTTGATTCGTCGGCAAGCCCTTATTTTTGCCTAGGTCAGTCAACCTAGCGGGTCTTTGATTAGGCGTAGTATCTTTTCACTATGTCTGCATTGACAGGGTGAGGAAGGTCGTCACCATCCATGGTGGTTAGAATCATAGCTCCTCCCGAGAAAATGTCCTTAACCACAAATGGCCCTTCGTACACGGGGGTCCATTTGCCCTTGGGATCACTTTGCGGTAGTATGATGCGTTTGATCACCAGATCTCCGACTTGATATTCTTGGCGTCTAACTTTCTTGTTAAAAGCCTTGATCATTCGCTTTTGATACATCCGACCATGGCATATAGCAGTAAGTCTCTTTTCATCGATTAGATTTAGGTGATCAAGTCGGGTTTGGATCCAGTCGTCTTCGTTCAAACTCGCATCCTTCATAATCCTGAGAGAAGGTATCTGGACTTTGATGGGTAGGACTGCCTCCATGCCATATACCAGAGAGTAGGGTGTTGCCCCTGTTGACGTCCGTGCTGAGGTATGGTACCCATGAAGAGTGAATGGTAACATCTCATGCCAGTCTTTATACGTCACTGTCATCTTCTGTACAATCTTCTTGATGTTCTTGTTAGCTGCTTCAATAGCCACATTCATCTTCGGCCGTTAGGGAGAAGAGTTATGATGTTGTATCTTGAACTATTTACAAAGCTCGGTGATCATTGTATTGTTGAGATTCGTACCATTGTCAGTAATAATTCTCTCTTGTACACCATATCGACAGATCAGATTGTGTCGGATAAATCGTGTTACGACGTTCTTGGTTACTGTAGCAAAGGAAGCTGCCTCAACCCACTTCGTGAAGTAATCAATGGCTACTAAGATGAAGCGATGTCCATGGGAAGTGGTGGGCCTGTTTTCTCCAATCCTGTCGACGCCCCACATTGCAAAGGGCCACGGAGCTGTCAAGACATTCAGAGGAACCGGAGGTGCATACACCTTATCAACATAGACTTGACACTTATGACAGGTTTGAGAGTGTTGATAACAATCTGCCTCCATAGTGGACCAATAATATCCTACCCGTAGGATCTTCTTAGTCATGGTGTGTCCACTAGAATGGGTTTCGAAGGTGCCTTCATGTAGATCTGTCATGATCCTCTCTGCTTCGCTCTTGTCTACACACCGTAGTAGTGTGTAGTCATGGTTGTGTTTATAGAGGATTCTGTTACTGAGGAAGAATTTTGCAATAAACCTTCTCAGAAACTTCTTATCATTGACAGATGCCCCTTCGGGATACTCTTGAGCCTCGATATACCTTTTAACTTCGTGAAACCAGGGTTTGTCTGCCACTTCTTCGATATCAATCTCACAGCAGTGTGCTGGTTCATCTAACCTCTCAATGGTAATCTTGGGAGCTTCATTGTCCCACCTAACCTTGAACATAGAAGACATGGTAGCTAGCGCGTCCGCTAACTGGTTCTCCTCTCGTGGGAAATGTTCGAAGGTTACCTCTTCAAAGTGTGGGAGCAATGTCAGTACATACTCTTTGTAAGGAATGAGATTCGGGTGCTTCGTATTCCACTCGCCTTTGATCTGACTTATCACCATAGCGGAATCCCCTAATACACTTAAGAACTTAATCCTCAGGTCAATAGCGGCTCGCAGACCCATGATACATGCTTCATACTCCGCCATGTTATTGGTGCAGTTAAAACATAATTGGGCAGTGAATGGAGTATGACAGACCTCGGGAGATATGATTACAGCGCCAATGTCGTTACCCAGTGCGTTTGAAGCTCCATCAAAATACATAGACCATCGGGATCCTTCCTCAGGTCCTTCATCCGGTCCAGGTTCTTCGTAGTCACTCACCAATATAATATTCTCATCCGGGAACTCGAAATTCATGGACTGATAGTCATTCTCGGCCTGATGAGCCAAATGATCAGCCAACACACTCCCCTTTATTGCTTTTTGGGTTGTATATTGTATGTTGTATTCAGTTAATATCATTTTCCACCTTGCTATCCTTCCGGAGAGAGCGGGCTTCTATAAATATACTTGATCGGATCCATCTTTGATATCAACAAGGTAGTGTAAGTCAGCATATACTGTCTCAGTCGACGAGCAGCCCATGCCAAAGCACAACAAGTTTTCTCGAGCAATGAGTATCGTGTCTCACAGTCGGTAAATTTTTTGCTAAGGTAATAACTTACGTGCTCTTTTCGACCAGACTCGTCATGCTGCCCCAACACACACCCCGTTGAATTATCTAGCACTGTCAAGTATAATATCAAAGGTCTTCCTTCAACCGGAGGCATCAGAATTGGCGGTTCTTGGAGGTATTATTTGATTCTTTCGAAGGAAGTCTGGCATTCGTCATTCCACTTTACCACTTGATCTTTCTTTAAAAGCTTGATGATTGGTTCACAAGTAGCAGTCAGATGTGAAATGAACCTGGCGATATAATTCAGACGTCCCAAGAAACCTCTAACCTCTTTCTTTGTGCGGGGAGCCGGCATCTCTTGTATGGCCTTTACCTTCGCAGGGTCTACCTGAATACCCTTGTCACTGACGATGAAACCCAGAAGCTTACCAGAACTTACCCCGAAGGTACACTTGTTCGGATTCAACCTTAGCATGTATGTCTTCAACCTGTCAAACAATTTCTGGAGATGATCAAGGTGCTCTTCCTCAGTCTGAGACCTGGCTATCATGTCATCAACATAAACTTTGATCTCATGGTGAATCATATCGTGGAACAAACCGACCATGGCGCGCTGATAGGTTGCCCCCGCGTTCTTCAACCCAAAAGGCATCACCTTGTAGCAGAAGGTGCCCCACTGTGTAATAAAGGTTGTCTTCTCCATGTTTTCAGGAGCCATCTTGATCTGGTTGTAGCCAGAGAAACCATCCATGAAGGAGAAGATTTTATGTTGCAGTGTTGTCGACCAGAACGTCAATGTGAGGAAGTGGGAAGTCATCCTTGGGGCTTGCTCTGTTCAGATCTCTGTAATCCACACACATCCGTACCTTACCGTCCTTTTTAGGTACCGAAACAATGTTGGAAACCCACTGTGGATATGAAGTGAAAACTAAGAATCCTGTGTCGAACTATTTCATAACCTCTGCCTTGATCTTCTATGACATTTCGGGACGCATACGGCATACCTTCTGCTTAACCGGAGGACAATCTTCTTTAGTCGGCAGGCGATATACCACAATATCAGTGTCCAAACCAGGCATGTCTTCATAGGACCAGGAGAAGATCTCAACATAGTCGCGCAACATCTATATTAACCTCTGTTTGACGCTAAGCTCCAAATTTGCACCTATTTTAACCTCTTTTCTGTCTTCCTCAGTACCCAAGTTCACTGTCTCAATCGGCTCTTCATGGGGTTGTATGGCCCTTTCTTCCTGTTGTAGTAGTCTAGCAAGTTCTCTAGGTACCTCACAATCATCCTCACCTTCTTCCTCGACTTGGTTGATCGGATTTTTGAAGTTATAACTGGAAATAGCAGAGCTGTTATCAATGGGATCCAAAGTGGATATGGATCTGCATTATGATACGTGAGTGTGTGTAAGAGAATAGCTGTTTTGATAAAGTGAAAAACAGAAAAGAAAAACAGAGAGAACAAATTTTGTATGCATGAAACGTCCAATGCTTTATTAATGATATATGAAATGACAAATAATAGCCCTCACAAGCAAAGCCAAGGTGCCTCGGGCAAGGTACCCGGCCGTAAAGTTTCAAATTTTTTATAAATCTTAAAACAAATAAGTTAATTATTGTGGAATAAAAGAAACAGGTATAAAATACCTAGCCGTACAGTTACTCGGTCCACCGTTGGTAGTTGGGTAGATCCAGTTGTCTATGTCTGAATCCTCATTGCTGTCTTCAATGGCATTAAACCCGCGATTGCTGATGTGTAGGGGAGGTCTTCCAGCCCGAGCACGTCTAACAGCCCTTTGAGCCCCTGTAGTAAAGCCCAAACCAAATTTGTCAGTTTTCAGAGTGAAATCAGGGAGATGACCCCACACCCACCTTCTTCAACCATATCCCTGGCATCCTTGAGGGAAGCCATCTTCAAAGGAGGTTTGTTGGTAGTAGCTTCAGTTGTGGCTAAGATCTGAGGGACCTCTTCGAAGTTCTGACAAGGAGTTTCTATGAATTCTCCGTCCATCTCTAAGTAGCATAAGGAATTGAGGTGGCTCACCATGTACTCTTCTTCACCCCGCACGGTGACAATCTTTCCTTTCACCGGATACTTCATCATTTGGTGGAGTGTGGAAGTGACTGCCCCAGCCTCGTGGATCCAAGGGCGACCCGGCAGATAAGAATATGACGGTCTGATATCCATCACATAGAAGGTGAACCCAAAAGTCTGAGAACCCGCTTTGACAGGGACGTCCACCTTCCCGTGCACCATTCTCTTCGATCTGTCAAAAGCCCTTACCACAATGTTACTAGGATTTAGAGTCAAGCCCTTGCAATCCAACCGGTCCAACGCCTTCTTCGACAGAACATTCAATGAAGACCTAGTATCTACCAGCACATGAGCCATAGTGGTGCCCCTGCATTCAATTGAGACATGTAGAGCATCATTATGCTTCCTTCCTTTCAGTGTCAAATCTGCATCTGAAAAACCCAGCCCATTATCAGCAGTCAGGCTGGCCACACAATCTTTGAAATGATAAGCTGAAGTCTCTTTCGGCACATGCACAGTTTTGAGGAATGCAATTAAAGCCTTCGCATGGGCCTCAGAGCATAACAACAGGGATAACATGGATATCTTTGATGGGGTCTGCCCCAGCTGCTCTACCACATTATAGTCGCTCTTCTTAATGATTTTCAGTATTTCCTCCATTTCTTGCTTAGAGGCTTCCACAACAATTTTCTTAGGCGCCTCCGTCCGGGCAGGCTCACCTATAATTTCCTTGCCGCGGGTATCAGACGATTCGCCGACAGGGGTAATAACTGGAGTAAGAACAAGAATTGTAGTTGATGTACTAGCAGGAACAACAGATGGAATGACAATAGGTTTGTTGACAGTCTTAGGGGAAATTTCGGGAGAGAAGACCCTTCCACTTCAGGTAACTTTTCTGGTTCCGACAATGTTACCAATATCAGGATCAACTTCTTCATCTTTCAAATCTTGTTTGATGCCATGATAGTACACATCGACACCGAAATTCCAGGGGACAACTTTGTCCGAGGCATACGAGACAGGACCAGGAACAATGATTATCAACAAAGTAATTCTTGGAGCGGATGTAATCCTAACAGGTCTTCTCGAGGAGACCTTGGAAAGATTGGCGGAAATGGTTATAATAGCAACGTCTTCAGATGGAATAGCGGGAACCAAAGTTTTCTCAAACAAGATTTCTTTGCTATCTATCAGGCGTTGAACACCTAATTTCAGCAAACGACAACCAGAAGGTAGAAACGAACACATGTGGCAACCTTCACCACAACCCAGAAATAAACCGGCCAACAACAAATTCTTCTTGACAGTCATGAGAGGAGTAGAAACTTCATCAACAGAGGTAACAAACAAATCAGTGTCAACAGCATTAACTCCACGACCATGTTTAGGCATCGGAGCAGTTATGACGTTGGGCTTCTCCAGAGCATCAAAATCTATTTCCTTGGCTTCAATCAAGTCTTGTATTTTGTTCCTCAGAGCCCAGCAGTCATTTGTATTATGGCCAGAACTCTCAGAATGATAGGCACACTGGGAATTTGGATTATATCGGGGAGATATAGTATTTGGATTCTTGGGAGCCTCTTTCAAGGTTGCCAAGTTGGATCTCAGCAGATGAGGTAGCACTTCATCCAATGCCATGTCGATGCGAGTAAACTGTCGTTGTGGTCTTTCCACCATTTGTTGATTATTGCATTGTGGAGCAACTGTAGGTCTAGATATCATCACGACACTTACTGTCTGACGATGTTCAACCCTATTTTGGCCCCTCGAGCTATAGATGGCATTGGCTTCCTTCTTACCAGCGAAAGGCTTCTTTACTGCACTTGAAGAGGCCTCCTTCTATATTTTTCCGCTTCGAATCCCAGCTTCTACTCTTTCTCCAGTTAGGATCAGCTTGGTGAAACCAGCTGATGAGCTGCCGATCAAATGATTGAAAAATGGACCAGATAGCGTCCCCAGAAACATATCAACCAGCTCCCTATCAGACAACAGGGGTTGAACTCTCCCAGCCAAATCTCTCCATTTCTGTGCATAATCTTTAAAGCCTTCACTTGCACCCATGGACATACTCTGGAGTTGAGTACGAGTAGGGGAAAGGTCGGCATTATACTGATACTGCTTGTAGAAAGCAGCAGCCAGATCTTCCTAGTTTCGGATATTGGCTCCCTCCAGCTGGTAGAACCATTCAAGCTGAGTCCCTGACAGACTATCTTGAAAGAAGTGAACCCACATATTTCTATCAGCGGTGTGGGGCTGGATCTTTCTGACATAATAACAAAGATGGAGTTTTGGGCAGGACACCCCATCATACTTAGCAAAAACTGGAGCTTTGAACTTCTACGGGATGAACACTCCCGACACTAATCCCAATTCTTCTAAATCCAGTCCAGGTATCCTCTGAACTTCCATGGCACTCAGACGATCTTCCAACTGTTTGTATCTATCCTCAACAGGAGGATATTGCTCATCATTATAATCGGTGTCATTGTCAGGAACTGCAGGACTGGGGTCCTTCTCTTCTTTATTATTCTCCCCTTCCTTAGATGAAGAGGTCAGATCGACTTGTCGCTTCAAACGCTCTCCAAATCTTCTGCCCATATTCAGAATATCGACAACCTTCTTCTTTTTCTTCTTTTCTTTTAGGATGAGGGCTTTCAGATCCTCCTGCCCGTTTGCCAGACTTATGAACATTTGTTAGAACTGGATTTTCTGTTCCTGAAGGTCCTTGATGGTTTGCTCGGAAGAAATTTCGTGCTGAAATAAACAAGGAAGAAGATGAGAAACCTGTAATGGTACCTATAATGATGTGTATGATAATGGGATGCGTATGCAATGATTTCAAAGACTTCGAGAAATTTAAATTTGCAAACCAAAATAAACAAAACTTTATTAGCTAAATTCAAAGTTCAAATGCCTTTTAGGCGTTACAATTAAAAAAAATATCTAAAACTAGAAAAGAAATCAAAATTCCCATGGATGCTTCCTCTTTGTTCCAAGATAGTCATTCAGTCCTTTTTCCTCATGGAGTTGCTTTGTGAGCTCTAAAACCTTCCTCTCTTGAGCACGGAACTAATCCCTGTAAGTATCCCGCTCCTTCATCAACTGAATCTAAGACCTCTGTAATTCCCCAAGACCAGTGGGCATGTAAGGATAGAGAACCGTGTAAGGAATACCCCCTTCAGTAGTGGGTTCCACAACCACTGGTAAAACGGCCACATAGGGCATCATAAGCTTCTAGGCACGAGCTCGCACTCATTGGAGGTAAGGTTCCATAGGAATGAGAGTCTTTGGCCCCAAAGCCCTGGTGCCAGATTTGTTTACCATGCCCCAAGCTCATATGAACCTCCGATGATACTCTTTAACATCATCCTCATAGTTGAATACAATACCCTCGATAAGTAACTCATGGGGACCATCCCTTCGAGTGTGACCAAATTGTCGCAGAGCTAAACAAGGATTGTAGGTTATACCTCCTCTGATACCAAGTAACAGAACATTAGGGTACTCTCCACAGCGGTCAATAATAGCAGTATTTTCCATAGCTCGAGAACACCAAAGAATATCCATGTGAGAGAGTGACATTATCCTTTGCACCAACCCAAACCTTCTTCATTCTTCAGTATGGACTTAAGGAGGTGATAAATAAACCACCTCGACAGCAATGGCATGCAGCATATAAGAACCCCTCTTCTCTTCATGGTGCGAGTATGGAGAGTGTATAGAATATCTCTGAGCAATGTAGGCACGGGATTGCGAGAGAGGAAGATATTGATAGCATTCATATCTACGAATGAGTCCGGATTAGGGAATAAGACTAACCTAGATATTAGAAAAGTCAAGACCTCCTCAAAAGCCTGAAAATCCATATCATCCCAAAACAGCTGGGCCTTGTCTATCAGAAACTTATCTAGAAAACCTTTGACTCCGCTTCTTGTTTCCCAATTGGATACCACGTCGGCTCATTTCAGATGCAAAGTTGAGGCAATGACTTCTGGCTTAGGAACTTCTTGTAGACCTGTGAAGGGCAATTGTTCAAGAATGGGTATATCCAACAGTTGAGAGAATTCTTCCAAGGTAGGTACCAACTGATAGTATGGAAAGGTGAAGCAGTGGTGCTTGGGATCAAAGAACTGAAAGAGTACACTCATCATGTTTTCATCAAAGTTTGAAGTAACCAGGTTAATAAGTTGACCATGCCTCTTAGTGAACACAGAGGTTTCAGAAACCCTTGATACTAGCTCTTTGAATTGGGAAGGTATCTTCACAAAACTGATTCGGATAGTGTTTCTACGAACGGAAGCCATGATCTGCAAAACAGAACAAAGATAAATTCCCTTAGTCTTTGAAATGGTTAGTGCAATAAGAATGGATGCTATGTTATGATGCATGATGTCATGATAAAACACAAGTATAGCAAACACAGGTATAGCAAGCACAGTCAAATCACACAAAGTCCTTAGGTTTAAGGCTTGAATGAGGTTAAAGGTAGTACCCTCTTGAAGTTTGGTTGGTTTCAAATCTGTCTTAAAAAGTAACCGGGTTCTAGAGGATCTCAATATCACTGACCATCCTTTATCAGGCATTGTCTCAGTTTAAGCAATCTTTTCTTGCGGCCGAAATATCTCGAAAGTCTGATCTCAATGAGTGTAGCATCGAGTATCAACCAATCCTCAGCTCTGCACCGATGCCGGCTATCTCACTACTTTCTAATGGCCAAGTTTGTTCAACTAAGGTTCTAAGGTCCGTTAGTGCTTCACGATACCACGCGGCGGCCTCATATTCTCCTCGTTTCTCCATGAAGGATACCGGTACCAACCAAAGTGCCACACCAACACAACTATCGCTTAAACCATATCGGCCTACGCCTTACAGTCTCCACGATCTATTGTTGTTTACCTAATAAGTGCCCCCAGATCCGGGTGTAGGATCTATAATAACCCAAGCAAAACCCTTAAAGATAAAGCAAACAAACAAGAAAGCAATTTTTAACATGACCTAGATCCTAAGGTAAACCCCACTTTATTTATTTCCCCCAGCAGAGTTGCCAGTTCTGTGATGCGGTGGCAGAACCGACTATTAATACTGGTTTGCGTTTTGTGTTTTTTGTTTGCAAAATTTCGCGGTAAGCAAGAGTCGCCACCGACTTTTATTTCATCCAATCATGGAAAAGGAAAAAGAACAGAAAAAACCTTTTTTCGAGATGTTCTAAGTACGGGGGGTAGATTATAGAAAGGGAAGGTGTTAGCACCCTTTCTATCCGTAGTTTTCTACGGGCTCTTAGGTACTTTCTCATTTTTTCAAATTTCTTGTGTGTGTTTGTCTTGAAAATATTTTACTTCGTGATAACCCTTGTATCAGTACTCAAGGATGTGACGAAGTTTGTTTTGAAAATTTGTTTTGAAAATTTGTTTTGAAAGGTGTTTGTGTGAAAAGTTTTAATTGAGCAAGTACTTAAGATTCTACCTACTCGAAAAAAGATTGTTTGTTCTCGTTTCCTTTAGACAATGCTATCCTACTATTAAGAAGTAGGTAGCACATTCATTGGAGTTGTAAGGGACATTCGAAAGGGACAAGTACAATGACTAAAGCAATAGTTAGAAAACTTTAGTAATAACCCTAGAGTCTTAAGATCTTTCCGAGGCAACATCTTCGAGGAAACATTTTCAAGGCAACATTCGAATGGGACAATTTGATCTTTTTAGACGGGAGGGCAACCACTAAAATCTCCTATGCTTAATGATTGTTTACCGAAGGCAACCGAAGTGAGGTAAACCCTAGGAGTGAAATATGTGCATATGATTTGTTTCAGTTATTTAATCTTTGCACATTAGGTGATCTACCGTTTTAATTTCAGATATTCTTGCCATACAATCCTATTAGCATACATCTAGACAGTTAAATATTTGCAGGAATTAAAAATGCGAAAAAATAAACCTAACTATTACAAGGCTTTGACAGTTACATAATTGTCTTGACGGGAAACAAAAGTGCGGAATTTAAAACCCTAATTAAAACTATTACAAACTCGAAACAGTTACAATAATAGTAAAAATGCGCGCGGCAAATTAAATACGAAGAGAAATTGAAAACCCTAAAATCTAATTGAAAGATAATTAAGTTATTTTTGGGAAACGAATTAATTAAATTATGTACGACAAAAGCCTTAATTCTAATTATTTTTATAACCCAAATAAGATGAAATTAACCTAATCTAGCTAAATTAAATAATTTCAAGAAAAATAAAATATTTTGTAAAAAAATATTTTGTGTATTTTTTGGTTTTTTATTTGAGAAAAGATATTTAATTGTAAAATTAAAAACCTAGTTTCTATTTGATTTTAATTATGAAAAAAGAAATTAAGTTTACCTAATTTACTAATTATATTAAATACAGATTTTATTAAAAAAATTCTTTTTTGGTATTTTGTGATTTATTGATTTTATGATTAATAAAAAAGGGTAATTAATTTGGTGAAAAATAATTAAACAAAATAATTAAAATAAAAGAAATAAATAAAGAAAAGAAAATGGGCCTGTGTTGAATAGCAACTCTGGGGGTGCCAATCTGATTTTTCTAAGACCCAAAACGCTCCAAGCCCAATCAGCCTTGGATTCCTTATAGCGTTGACCTGAGGGTGCATCATGGTCCCTCAATGCCTATGCTTTGATTTGAATGGATGATGAGTCCACTGGCTGGAGATTGGTGGAGTATGGTGGGCGTTTAGAATGACAATGCACTGGATCTGTTGAAAGAAAGTGAAATAAAGAAAATTTGTTGGGACCTGGGATCGAACTCAGGTCCTTATACTCCCCACTAACGCGCTTCACCATTTGAGTTGTCTTACTTTATTGTACAAACAATGGAAACAAAATATAATATAGCAAAAATATGTGGGTTAGTTGGAAAGAGAAAAAACACGCGCGAAATTCAAATGGCCCAATGGAATCACGCCACATATCTTCTTCTTCCTGGGACCGTCGTATTAGGTATATACCTTTTACCTACAGTCACATGTCCGTAGCCATAGCCCTTGCAAATTTCCAAAATGCACAAGACATATGATAAATGATTTCTAACTATATAGATCCATTCGTTTTGATCTCGTGAACATCATGGTACCCTACTTTTTGGCTAATTTCACATGTGGACAAAACCCCTAAACTGCACATACAAACCTTAGCAATGGAAAAGGCACGTACAAGATTCAAAAATGCAATTAAATTGTCCATTTAGCTTGCAAACACGATGAGGATCACAAATATATAACTTAAACATGCTAATGATGCAAGAAATACAGTAATCGATTTTAAAAATATGGGCAAACCGTGTGAATGCTAGGGGAAGATTCTGGGCGTGAGAATGTGTGCAATTGATTGTATTAGCTTCTGGGAAGGTCCAAGAAACGATTGGAAACGTTGGAATGGCTTGAATTGGCCTGTGGAGTGAAAACCGATTCACACTTTTCTTTGAATTTTTTTGAATTTGCTCTTCCTCCTTCACGATTGCTAACCCTTGTTTTTTGCTTTGTTCTTGTCCAATATATACCTAGGGATGAATTAGGTTTACAAACTTGGATTGAATCTTGAAGTTTGATGCGATTTGATTTGATTCTTTAGCCATATGCAAACTTGCTATTTTGAGCCAAATCTTCCCTTTCTTGTACCAATTATGCTTGATTCATTTTGGCCTTGATAATTCAGCATATTTTGATTAGCATCCTGTCCAAAAACCAAATCAAATCATATATTTGCTATTATTCACCAATCATTTGATTTAATTCACTTTTTAATTAATAAAAAATCAAAATAAATTGCAAAATGAAGAAAATAATGTGTGGGTGAATATTTGAGTCGTGGACCACATTATAAATGAGGTGCAAGCATAAAAAGTTAGGCCCATTTAGCAAAAAATGCACTTTTGAGCACACTTGACTTTTGGCAATTTTGCAAAAATGGTCAACTTTGACAAGGCATATCTCTTCCAATTTTAACCCTAGAGAGGCGTTCTTGGAATTTTTAGAAAGCTTAGGATGTACCCTAAGAAACCCTTTTGGTCTCATCTCAATTGAGTCTTCCATGTTCATGTAAGAAGCTTTGATCCAAAATGTGTTTTTGTTGACTTTTCAAAAGGACCCATAATGTAGAAATTCATATCTTTTTATGAGTGCACATTTTGAAATTGTGAGATGAAGATGAATTGTAGGGAATTGCATCCTCTTAAAAATTAGTTTTAATGGAAAATTTCTGGTAAAGCATGTGTAAGTTATGCTTGGTCAAAGTTGGGTTGACTTTTACTGAGAAACCCTAATTTAGCAACTTTTGGGCTTTGATGAATTTGGAGCATTCCTTGAGGAATCATGATCAACCCTTGATCAAATGATGAAATTCACTTAAAAATGTTAATGTTGACCAAAAATCTTGAAGTTTGACTGTATGTGGGTCACAATTGACTTTTGACCTAATATAGTCGATTCTCAAGCATTTGAGCAGTTGACTGAGCAAACCTCTTGTGCAAGGCATGGAACTTGACACGTAAGGTCTTGAGAACATATTAAGACCATGGATAGAATATGATGCCTTTGTGGTTCACCCATCTTGATGAAAATGGAAACCCTAATTTGAGGTACACTGCCTTAGGAGAGAGTTTGTCTGGTCCACTCTTGGGCAACCTTGAGCAAATTGAGGATCTCTAGGAGCATGTATTGAGTAAAATGAGAGGGAAAATTTTGGGGTACAACACTAGGGAACCAGGGGATAGTCCAGTTCAAATAATACCCTGAGGAAGAATATAAGGCTGCTCTGAAGGGCGAAGCACATTTTCCTCCAATCTAAGAGACCTCTGTCAACAATAGAGTAGTGCATGGAAGACATGGGGCAAAAAAATATCCAACAAAGCCAACACCAAAGGGGTAACTGAATTCATCCAAGAATGCTCCCCAGGAGAAAAAAACTCAAAAGATGGACGACCATGGAGATTCCTGAGATCTTTTTCTTTCTTAATTATCTTTTTCTTGATTTCGAAAGAACCTATGTCAAGCCCGAGGCATATGGGTTACTTGTAAGGGTTTCCCCGTTTTGTTTCAGAAAATATTTACGATTAATAAAAGTTATATTTTGTTTTCAATTAAGATCCCTTTTATGTCTCTTGCATTTATATCATAAATTTAAAAGATGGCAATACTTTCTTTGCACATGCATTTTCAAATATTCATATACTAAATCTACGCCAAAACATGATAAAGGTGCAAATTCATGCCCAAAACCACCAATAATGCTACTGCCGCGATCCGATATAACTTTGATGCTCCTATCAACCCAGCTAAAGAGGAAGATGATAAAGATCTTAAACTCTATGAGAAAATGGCAAGGGAAATAGAGCAAAAGGCCGACAACATACAACCGTATCAAGAGGCTATTAAGGTCGTGAATCTAGGTACAAAGGAAGAAATCAAGCTAATGGGCAATGTTAGAGCGGAGCCACAAAGAAGCTGATCAAATTATTACACACATTTGCTTGTTCCTACAGAAACAGGCCAAGGTTAGATACATACATGATGGTGGACAGATCACCTCTTCAAAGAAGGTTGTTCGCCAGTTAGGCAAAAATAAGCGACTAAGAAATACCAGGACTTGACAAAGGACCCAAGCCAGGGGCATGTTGGATACTCACGTTCGACGGGGCTTCAAATACACTGGGGCACGATTAGGGGCAGTTTTGGTTTCTCCAAAGAGGGCTCACGAGCCATATACCAAGTCAACAACAAATGGGATACTAAACATCTAAAATGATTCCATATCGGGACCATATTTTGAAAACTGTCTGTGGAATTCGCAAAGATCATTTTCAGCCACATCCCATGAAAAGAAAGTCAAATGGCAGACGCTCTGGCAACTATATCATCTATGAACCGCGCATCACAAACAGACACTTCGAAGAGCCTGCATATTACCTTGTTATTAAAAAAAGGACAATATAGCAAGCCTCGGTTTTATGACATCAAGAAGTACCTCGAAAAACAAGAACATCCAGAAAATGCCTATAGCATCGACAAGCAAACTCTACGAAAATTAGCCTCGAAATTCTTTCTGAGTAACAGTGTACTCCACAAGAGGAACTACAACATGGTCTAATGCTCAAGAAGATTCTGCTACCTTGCCTCGACTCACGAGGTAAATGGGAACCCAACTACGAAGGTCCATACATAGTCAAAACAACATTCTCCGGTGGTTGTCTTATCCCCACAATAATGGATGGGGAAGAACTACCGCATCCGGAAAATTCAGACGTAGTCAAAAAATACAATGTATAATAAGCTCGCTGAGCTCGAACCTCAAACAGACAACTTAGGTAAATAGGAGCATCCCGGTGGATTGTAAACCCTAAAGGGCGATCCAGGCAAAAATTAGGGGCATATAAACAAAAAATTATCCCGGTGGATTGAAAACCTGAAAGGGCAATCTAGGAAAAAGTTAGGGATTTCATACAAAGAAATAAAGAACAAAAAGACTGCGATATAAGAACTGCGACTATGAACCACGAAGGGAGAGATAGATATGAATCATACAACTCAGAAGCAAAGGAGATAAGATCATTAAAATGATATTGGGGAACAACGTCACCAATTATCAATTTTTATTTCCATTTACAGTTTTAAAACTTTATGTAATTACCTCTTTCTAGGAATTGTATCTTGTATTCTCGCCTATTCAGAGGCATATCAATAAAACATTTGCTTTCTTTGCATCTTTCAAATTGCGTTTTTTATTTTCTCAGACTTGTTTACAAAATACTACGATCATTACTTGTGAATATTATCTTGAAATCATTTCGGGGGATTAACAAAATAAAAGCATTTGACAAAAACATCGGAAAAACATTTTGGTTAGAAAAATATTGAAAGAAAATCCATGTCTACGTCCACGCACATGGCTACTCCTATGTCTTGCAACACAAAAATCTATACACATGTCTACGCTTGTATCTATGCATATCTACGCGTCCGTACACAAAGTCTACGTCCATACATATGTCTGTGCCTATGCTTGCACTCAACGATACAAAGTTTATACATATATCTATGCGTCCCTACGCAAAGTCTACGCCCATGTCAGCACCTATGCCTAACTTGCAACACAAGTTCGACGTTCGCACGCGTCCACGTACATGTGTACTCCTGCCACTTCTATACATACGTCTACACTTACACCCACGCTCACAACACAAAGGCCACACATATGCCAATATATACACTTAAGCATGCGCTTACAACATACAAATCTATGCATAGGCCATTCCTATGTCTACGTCTATGCCCGCGCTCACAATGCAAAATCAATGTTCAAATTTTGCTAACATTATCCATTGCATTCAAGTTCAACAAAGTTGCAACGACACAACATACAACGCCATGAATTGGTAACTCTAAGCCAATGGTTTAAAGGAGAGAATGTCAGAAATGGTCTTCATAACACTTTAAGGCATATACGCATCTTACACACATTTCACACGTATATTTTGCATAGCTAAAGCATACATACCCTATACATTTTGATATTCAATACACTCAGGGTTCCATATCAATGTCAAACATCATACATTTTGCTTACGTACAACATTCAATACGCATGCATACACATGTATCACATAGCAAACAGACAAATAATTTCACCCTTGATTCAACTATGTAAGGATCGACCAACGCAATACTTCTCCTATAATTCAACCCGTCACCTCAGTCTTCATTCCGTGACACATTCAGCCCATCACCTAAGTCTTCCTGCGGTGATGAGTTCCTTACAAACCCAGTACATTGCCTCTAAGCCGCAATATATCCGTAAAACTCATTACATTGCCTCTAAGCCGCAATGTATCCTTAAAACTCAGTATGTTACTTCTAAACCTCAATGTATTCTCAAAACTCGGTGCATTTCCTCTAAGCCACATTGTATTCTCAAAACTCGACACATTGTCTCTAAGCCGTAATGTATTCTCAAAACTCAGTACATTGCCTCTAAGCTGCAATGTATTCGCAAAACTCAGTACATTGCCTCTAAGCTGCAATGTATTCTCAAAACTCAGTACATTGCCTCTAAGCCGCAATGTATTCACAAAACCCAGTATATTGCCTCTAAGCCGCAATGTATTAGTAAAACTCGGTACATTGTCTCTAAGCTACAATGTATTCTCAAAACTCAATACATTGTCTCTAAGCCGCAATGTATTCGCAAAACTCAATACATTACCTCTAAGCCGCAATGTATTCTCAAAAATTGGTGTATTGCCTCTAAGCCGCAATGTGTTCTCAAAACTCAGTACATAGCCTCTAAGCCGCAATGTATTCTCAAAACTTAGTACATTTCTTCTAAGCCACAATGTATTTGCAAAACTCAATACATTGCCTCTAAGCCGCAATGTATTCTCACAACTCATTACATTTCCTTTAAGCCACAATGTTTTCGCAAAACCTAGATCATCGCCTCAGACTTCATGCAGCGATGCTCGAAAACAAAACCTAGCTTATTGCCTCGGACTTCACCCAGTGATTTGCGAACCTAATCCATTACCTCATACTTCATGCGGCAATGTGTTTTGTTATGCCAAGTTCCAGATCATCGTCTCAGACTTCATGCAGCAATGTTTGAAGCAATAAGTTTAGCTTATCACATCAGACTTCACGCAGTGATTCGTGAACCTAACCCATTGCCTCAGACTTCATGCAGTAATGTGTTCCAAACTCCAGACCATTGCCTCAAACTTTATGCAACAATGTTCGAAACAACAAATTTAGCTTATCACATCAGACTTCACGCAGTGATTTGCAAACCTAACCCATTGCCTCAGACTTCACGCAGCAATGTGTTTCTTATTCTGTGACACAGATCATCGCCTCAGGCTTCACGTAGCGATGTCCGAAAACCAAATCCAGCTTATCGTCTCAGACTCCATGCAATGTTTTATGAACTAAACTCATTGCCTCAGTCTTCATGCAGAAATGTATATTTCTTTATCCCATAACACATGTCATCGCCTCAGACTTCATGCAGCGATGCTCGAAAGAAAAAAAACTTTAACCCATTGCCTCAGACTTCATGCATCAATGTGTTTCTTTACTCCGTAACACAGACCATCGCCTCATACTTCATGCAACGATGACCAAAAATACAAGATTTAGCTTATCGCCTCAGACGTCATGCATGGATTCGCGAACATAACCCATGGCCTCAGTCTTCAAGCAACCATGCATCATCAATTATTATTGTATTCATCCTGCAAATGGGTGAATGATCAAAAGTAATACCAAGATATACAAAATTACGCTCTTAAGTTCAAAACCATTTGCCTTGTAATCAAACCCCGGTAAGCGATAAATCACCGGCTTTGCCTAATTCCTTAAGACTCTTAAGGGTATGCTATATTAGTGTAACCTTATGTTTGTCAGACAAATTTTAGGATACTTCAAGTATTCAATAAACTTCCAATCAGAATGCGCAAGACTCGAGTTTTCTCACGCTATTCAATCAGAATGCGCAAGACTTCCAATCAGAATACGCAAGACTTCAAATTTTAGGATACTTCAAGTATTCAATAAACTTCTAAATTTGCCCTACCTCGACGATTATGTTTTTAAGATTTAAAAAAAAAAATTAATTAAGGATGGCACAACAATATCTGATGGCCCATTCTTAAAATTTAAGTCAACCAGGGGGTGTATTTTAACTCAGGAAATTGGGGTTTTCTAAATCAGAAAGACCCGTTTATCCGTAGGCCCATTTACGAAGCATGTTGGCCAATGGCCCATGTGATTAGAATATGGAAATTTATTATTAAGTTATTAAATTATTAAGCACACTTAAGTTTAAGTTGTTGTTAGTAAAGAAAGGGGGTGTGGAATTTTGATTAAAGGTCCATTAAGGTTTTAGCAGTCCATTTGGTATCTTGATGATGTGTTGTTTTAAGAAAAAAGAAGGTATTAGTATTAAAACTTATTATAAGAATAAATAAATAAAATATATTGCTTTCTTAAAAAACATAGTATATTTTTATTGCTGATAAAATTTTATAATAATGTTTTCATATAATTCATTTATTAAAGATTGTTGTTTAGAAGAAAAGTTGTTGGATCATTTTTAAGCTTAAGTAATGTTTTATTTATTGTTATTATCCAAACGTTTCGTTTTATTAAATATGTTATCCGAGTTTGCAAAAAAAAAGATTTGTGTAATAATGGACCGGTTGGGCCCAGTCCATATAAAAATGTTGTTGGTTGCAGTATTGTTGTTTTTTAACATGCTGGATTGATTGCCAAAAATTATTAAGTGCACGCTGGATAAAATAAAACGCGCAAGGCCCAAACCAAGAAAACAGGAACTATATCAATTAAGTCCTAATCTAACGCGTGTTTTTCACAGGAAACATGTACTGTTGAAATTAAATCTAAAAAACTAATGCTTTCTGCAAATCAAATAGCACAAGATCAAGTTACAGTCAAACAAAATCAAATCTTATACAAAATATACAGCCCAGAATCAATTTCAATCTCTATTACATCCAATCAAATCTACAAAATCAATTAAATTACAAAGCTAATAACGAAATCAAAACCCTAAATTTCTAAACCTATAAATAACAGAAAAACTAAGTATACAAGAGGAGGATTTTGATACAGAAACAGGGATAGAAAGAAGAAGAACTACGCAAATATGGAAAAAATACGAAGAAGAAGACTTGGACAGAGAGGCCCCAATACCGTGACAAAGAGTTGAAGAACAACCCAATGACCTTTGAAGATCCACGCAAGAGCCAGTTAGGGTTTGAACCTCTGAAACCCTAACCGTGCGAGCACCGCCACCTTGAGCTCCAACACCACCACTATTCCGCCATTACTTGAAAAATCTAGAAGAAGGGGATTAATCTCACATCGTAGGGAACTCGAAATCAGAAATGCAAAGGGGTAAAAGAATCGCTTAGCTTTTTTACTATTGTTGTTTGGGGTTTGGTTTTGTGGGAGAAGGGAGAGAGTAAGGGTTGCACGGTCGGAGAGGTAAGGCTTTAGGGTTTGGGGTGGAAGCGGTGAGGAAGGGTTAAGGGTGTTCTATACGAGAGAGAGAGAGAGAGAGATGAACAGGTTATGATGAAAATGAAGAAAAAATTTTGTATCCCATTGTGATCCAACGCACGCACGCTCACCGTAACAGATGTGCACCATTGATCTCCTCCCTTTGATCATCAGTGGACGGCCATAAGGCCAAGTCCACCATAAGCTCCCTACGCCCTCATACACACACTCCCGCAGACCCCTTTCCCAAACTCGTTGGGCCTGAGCCCAACTGATATTCACACACCCCATTTCCAGTGATTACTAAACCATAAAACACTTAGCACCCCCCTGTCCAGCAAATGTAACGGGCTTAGCCCAGCCTCCTAAAGGCACCCCCCTGATTTGCTTGCTAGTTCAAAAATCGCACCCCCAAGTTTAATTTAATTAAATCATTTTTTTCTCTATTTTTTTATAATCATTATATTTTAATATATTTTATTATTATATATTATTATAATTACTTAATTTCTTCTTATTATTATTATAAAATTTATTTTCCACTTATTATTATTATATTTTATTTGCTATGCAAATCTTATTTATTTCTTACCCTTGTATAAATAATTATATTATTATTCATTATAGCATATAAATTATTTTATTCAAAAACTCATGCGTTATTTCATATATTTTCGCATTAAATACCTTTTTTAATCATGCATTAATCAAGATCTTTTGAAGCCAATACAATTAAAAAACACTCAACAAATCCTAAAACTATTTTCCCAATAAACTAAGCTAATCAACTATCTTTTTTGCAAAAGGGTTTGAAGCTAGTTTTGACTTACTATGCACTCAGTCAAAATCTCCACAGTCACTACTCCCGACCGAGTGCAAAGTGATTCAAAATAGGTTTGCAAACCCCTTAAAAACACTAACCCATACGAACTACGAATTGAGACTCTGATTCCTCATAAGAGGATACATAGGCATACAATAAAAAATCATCGCGAGTTCCCCTATAAAAAATTTAAACCCTTTCCCCTATTAAAACTTAAAATCCAGTTTACCCCAAACCTAAACCTAATGTCTAATATTCTTGTGAACAAGGTGGATGAAAGGTGCATAACACCTTCTTATCATCTAATTGAGTCTGAAACCTAGAATCTCTGTCTGTGAATTAGGGTTTTCTGTTAGGTTCCCTTCCCTAGGATAAAAACTAATAGTGGCGACTCCTGATTTAAAAACTAGTTGCTACAGTATGATTGGTGAATGCATGACTACTTTGTTAAAGACTTCACTAGTATCAGAAACTACTAGTGAACAAAAGGGAAGAAGACTGCTAACAAATACTGAGGTCTGAGCAGAGTGTTTTGATGAAGTTTTTTTCTTCTGCTGCAAGTCACTCCAGAAAAGGTTTGGTGATCTGGATCTTAGTAAAAGCTTTTAAGCAAGCTAAGTGTTTTTGAGTTTGTGAGTGACTTCACACCTAGTATGCAAGACATCTTTCCTATCCTAAAGGTCATGATATATAGTGTGGTTATGAAAGGATAGTGATCCAGATGTGTCCTTGAAGAAGTCAGAGTTCCTGGAAGTATTATCAAGGAGTGATAATATCTGACTCTGGTTTGACTCTACTGGGAGTCGAGGTTCAGCATATGCGGGAAGTGTTGGGGTTTTTCATCTAGTGCTCAAGTCTTCATCTTCAACTGGAGCATTGGTTATTCATGACATGGGGGAGTCATGTATTTGTCAGTGGATTATTGCTCCAATGGTAAAAATATTGTTTAGGTGTTGTTCAAGCTTGTCGAGATCTTATGCCTCTTACAAGGGTATGACGTCACATAACATGTTATGACATTATGAAGTCATTGGCGATCTTGACAAGGCATGGTGGGTTCTAGCCATGTGTAGCTGGATGAACTATCAGAAATTCACATATCTCTTTAGTAATTAAGGGTTTAGTCTGGGAGAATTTATTTTTCTCGGTAGAGTTTGATTTCGAGAGATGTCACAAATGTGATATTTTGATGTCTTGGTGTGTGTCACTAAGTGTAAGTGAAAGTAGAACACTTAGAATCCAGTGGAAGACAATATGATTGAAGATGTGTTGGTCAATGTGCAAATAGAAGAAGACAATGCTTGATTGGATGTCAGGACATTATTCAGGACATGTTTCTTGTATGATCATCAAAGGAGTTTTTAGGGACATATTGATCAAACAAATGTCAGTAAGCGTGTTTTTACTATGCATGTGCATGTATTAGGACATGTTTTTCTCAGAAGAAATAGTCCAGAGTTATTAAAGACATTCAAAGATGTGTTAGATGGTGCACATTGATTTTGGTGGAAGTTTCTCCTCAAATAACATTTCCTTTTGACTAAGATTATTGCTACATTCAAGGATCATTATTTCCCAAGTAAATGACCAGTTATTTATAGAGGATTCTCCTTTCCTCTTTCACCCTGTAAGGATTTATTGTGTCCATAATTCTTATGGCTTTTGTTCAGGTTTGGGTGAGATGTGTTTGGGCCTGGTTTTATGAAGGCCTTCTTTGTCAATTTTTAGCGAAAAGGGGGGAGAGAGAGAGAGAGAGAGAGAGTTTAAATTTGCTCAGATGTTTCTATGTTCTGTCCAAAGTTTATTTTTCTAAAGTCACAGAAACATGTCGCATGGAATGTTCTATCCTATGTTTGTTTGAGTTTGTGACTTGTGATCTGAGTTATGAACACAATTGTGACCTATAACAAGAATAGGTTGTTAGGTTAAGGGGGAGTGTAGACCTATCATCTTCCTCGTCTGGATTGGTTGCTTCAAATATCTTCAGGACTTTCCTTCCTTTTATCCCGAGGTTGTTGTTCTTTGGTGCTGAAGTTGGTACTACAATGGAGCTCATTCAAAATACTTGAAAGAAGTTGTCAAACAAATATGTCCCAACATCTTTACTGAAGACTGACTCCATGTTGATGTGCTGTTATGATCAGTAGTTTCTAAGGATACTGTTGGTGGATGTTTTTATTTATTGCTATAATATTGAGTTGTAATTTTATTGTATTTGTTTTAGCCAAAATTTGCCAAAGGGGGAGATTGTAAGTTCCTTAGTTTTAAGGATTGGCATTAATTTTTGTATAACAAATATAACAGAAATACGTTAGATAGGATGTGTTTAAAGGTGTGAAAAAATTCAAGAAATGGGGGGGTTTGAATTAGGTTTTCCTTTCTTGAATAACTTTCGCTTCTAAGCATTATTCGTTGAACAATGCTTCTGAGTGTTACTTCTACGTAATGCTTCTAATTAAGTTAAGAAAATCATAAACTCTAAAGCATAAGCAAAATTAAAGAACACGCGTTATATCCTGGATCACTTGAGAAACCCCCAAGCTAGTCCAGTCCACCCTACCAAGGTGATTTCGCCTTAAACCCAAGGACTTAATCCACTATAACCAATCTGATTACAATCGCATGGGCAACCGCTGGTGACTAACATCCAATGACACATTCAGTGATCCAAACCGGATATAACGTTCATTGAACCAATAGAATCCGATCCCTCAGAATCTCATACCAGGATTTCCTTCTAATGATATTCATCAGTGATCTCACAAGGCTGACCTTCACTCAGTCCCCTTTGAGATATGTTTACCATTTACCTAATAGAATCCACTACCAGGATTTCATCAATGATAACCATATCCAAAGTATTCTTGAGAATCCTGACTCAACCGAGTCTCTCAAGGTATCATCAAACAACTGTTTGATTTACATTTGTTTACAATAATAATGCTTTTACAGAAGCTGGATGTAAACAGAATTTAAGCATACATCAAAAGAACCTAATACACATTAAAATATTACATTTTATTGTAGGATAATGTGTGGTCTTCTTTTCTTCAAGTAGATTCTTCACAGACAACAACCCAAAGCACTTGAATCGCTAAAGTCTTCTTCTTCATAAGCTTCTGAAAGCTTTGTTGATCTTGATATAGTAAAGAGAAGAACTTCTTCATCTTGATTCACATTAGAACATTCTGGAAAACAACCCTTGTTTTATTTTCTTCAATGATCACTTTAGAGCACAACATTTATGTTATGGATTTGTAACTGGAGTTTTCATGATCATCTTCATTATCTTCTACGGCTTAGCAAGCTTTGTGCAGCATACGAAATTAAGCACATTGTGAATCAATGATTTCATTGCAATCATTATCAACATGATTGAAGAATAATTTTTGTTGTACGACAAAATTTTCCCTCTCATTTCTCAAGAAATCTCTCACAAGGTCCTCAAATAACTCAAGCTTGCATAAGAATTAATTAGGTCAAGCCATCTCCTCAACATTGATGCCTCAAATTAGGGTTTGAGTTTTCACAAGGACAATTGTACTTTCAAGGCCTCAAATGAATTTCATGGATCATTTTGGATCCCCAAGATTGCTCATGTCAAGTTTCAAGCTTTGGATCACATTTTTGCTCAGTCAGTTGATCAGTTGACCTAAAATCAATTGTATTGGGGAAAAGTCAATTGTGGTTAATTTACAGTAAAACTTAATAATTTTTTATCCATATCAACATTATGAGCTCATATATTTCAATTGATCAAGTTTGGATCACAATTCCTCAAAGAAATTTGATCAGAACACCAAAAGGGTAAAATGGTCAAAATTAGGGTTTTGATTGAGAAGGCTCGGTTCTTGACTTTTGACCAAGAAAATGACTTATTGGTTTAAGACATGATATCAAGGATTAAAATTCACCATCTTGACCTAATTTCATAGTTCAAGTAACCTCTCAAGATCATTGGATTGACAAATGAATTTCAGTCAACTAATGAAAAGTCAACTGTACACTGAAAAGTCAAACTTTGAATTTTTGATCAAAATCAAGTTTCAAAGATCATATTTCATAAAGACATGTCAAAATATGAAATTTGTTCATCAAGAAATTAAAAAGTCAAAATCATCTTTGAAAAGTCAAAATTCTAGAACTTAGAAATTTTTCTAAGTGTTAGAAAGTTAACATTTTTTCATAACTTTGTGCCAAATTTCCACCATGATGCAAGATGATTCAAGGAAAACTTCCAACATGAAAGTTGTAGATCTCAATGAGATCTAAAACATTATAGGGAAAAATGTTTACTATAAATGCTTGGATTTCAAGTTATGAATTTATGAAGACATGTTCATGAAACTAAAAGACTTAGTGAAATTTTGCCCAAGTTAGGCAGATTTTTGGTACCAACTTCATAGTAACTTTTCATATAGTTCCAAGTTGATTCTTAAAAAATGTCTAACATGAAGGTTGTAGAGGATGTTACAATATTTCCAAAATGTCCAAGAACTCATCAAGACCATACTTGAGCTAAGAGAATCAAATGCAAGAAGTTAGGGTTTCAAACTTGTTTTGCATGACATATTTTGTGATGAACATGAACCAAATCCATAGCCATGCTGCATAATCCTCAATATGCAGACATCCAATTTGTTTTTCACTCCATAATTAATGGTTTACACAATTGATTATTCCCTTATCCAAGTGTTTCAAGCTTTGTCCAAACCAATTTTCCATTTTGGGGAGAAAGTAACATATCCATTCTTGTAAAGCAAGCTTTATGCACGAAGTCAGCTTCTTGAGCTCCTAACTTGTTTTATTTGAGTACACTCCATCCATAAAGTCATATGTATTGTGTTTAAAGTGGTTAACAACTCCATGAACCAAGTACAAGGCATGTAAACTTGTTTTGTCAAAAAATCACACGTTGAGCTTAAACATGTAAATTTGAATTTTGATCAACTAGAGCACTCCAAACCTTTTGCTTATAAATAGAGGCATTATTTATGAGCTAGTGGATGAATGCTAAGGCCCTGAAACTCCCTCAAACACTCATAAACCAGAAATTTCTCAAAAAACACCATTGATACATAGTTCTGCCATTTAACTTGTATCTTTCATTTCCCTCGTGCGTTTTCCCTCAAATCATTTGCAAAGCTTCTATACCTCAAATATAGTCCATCCCTGTCCTTGTTTTGGAACTGTAACATCTCCATCACCATCCTCCATAACCAAAAATAGAGGTCTGCAACTTGACTTCTCCAGACCATTCCAGCCATCTATAGCTCAAGCTAAGCATTGCATTAGCTTCCTAGAGGTCCAAGGAAGCTAACCTGATCATCACAACTCTTTGAAAGCAGCTCAAACTCATTTCACGATTTCCAGTTCTTGAGGTATTTTTTTGAACTTTCATCTCTTCATTTAGGCATTGTTAGGCTTTCATTTTCAAAGAGAAAATGTAGATATCATTGCCTTGAAGCTGTACATATCCATAATTTTCATTTATATTGCCTGAGCTTAGAGAATTTTAAGTTTGAATCTCTGAAAAAGTTAGGTCAGGATTTGGTACTTTTATAAATACATGCTCATATTTGGTTGTTAGTCCAAATTGTTTACATTTCTGAAATCCTAGCAAAATTTCTAACAAGTTTGATGTTGGAAGTTTTGAGAATGGATGAGAAATGAATGAGATATAGCGACCCTTGCTGGAGGTTGAAGAAGAAGTTCATTTCTAGGAATGGATTTGTAATATATATTTATGGTTTTTTTTTAAGTTAACGGATGTATAGCCACCCCAGTGGTAAGGCAGCGCGCGTTTATGGTCAAGGGCATGGGTTCAAGCCCCAGCGCTGCATTTTTCTTCATATTTCTCAACATTTTCCATCCTTTCTTTGTTTGGACAAGCCAACGCGCCTGGGCCTCCACAACCGAGCCTTTGCATTTTTACTTCTCCTAACCCCCCTGTTTCCTTTTGACAACACAACACATTTATTTTATTTTTATTCTTTTTTTCTGATTTTCAAACAAAATCAAACTTGGGCCAAGCTTCAAACAAAAACTGGTTTTTCCTAACAAACACCCTAAATTCCACTTTTACCTCCTGACTTTATTTTTCATATTTTATTTTATTTTCTTTAATTTATTATTATTATTATTATTATTATTATTATTATTATTATTATTATTATTATTATTATTATTTATTAAATCAAAAATTCCAAAAATATTTTTATTTATTATAAGCATTCTATATACTTATATTTTATTCCTTTAAAAACAAAAAGACAAAACATTTTTCTTAAAAAAAACTGAAAAATTTTTTCTTAATAAATTAATAATTAGATTTAGGTTTAGTTATTTTCTTTTTAATTAAAATTAAGTTATAATTTAGGTTTTCTTTTAATTAATTAATTTCCATACTATTTTGATTAAACTTAAAAACTTTTCTAAAAAAATCCTAAAAATGCTTTCTTGATTAATTTTATTTCTTTTAAACTAGGGTTTAATTCTGCTTAATTATTTTCTTTTATATAATTAGGTTAAAACCAAGGCTCTTTCTTAACAAAATCCAAACAAAAAACCCATTTCTTTTCCATTTATATCCTTGTACATTATATTCATTTCAATTCTTGTACATTATTCAAGTTTCAATATGGTTGTAATAGATAATTAGATTTAATTTCTTGCAATCCCCATTTGTAAATTTGTATACCCCGTCCCCAAATGATGTAATAGCATAGTAAATTTACTTTTCACAATTTATCGCTTTCATATCAATGCTAGTAAATTAGGGTTTGTATGGAAAGATAAAATCAAATACTTAGAGAACCCTAATTCAAGATAAACCAAGCATGAAAAAATAAACACTTGCACACTTGCACCCCTAAGGTTAACTCCACTTGTTGCCTAAAAATGGTCATGTTATGAATGTGGGATGTCTTAGCAAAAACAATCAAAAATACAAGATCATAGTCCCTCGATGGCGCTACGAATGTTTCCTTACAAATAATCTTAGTCCCTCAAGAGAAAGCTAAGATATCTCACAATATTGCTATCATGACTATACGATGACCCACGTTTGTCCCTTTACATCCAAAGATAATGCTTCTTACTAATCAATGGTAAGATAGAAATATCAAAGGAAAGGAGAGAAATGAACAAAATACTTTTGAGTAGGTAGAAACGTTCTTAGTTGCTTGCTCACTTTCAAAATAAACACACACCAAACACTTTCAAAACAAACACCAAACACTTTCAAAACATTGAAATATTTTCAAAAGTCCAACACTTTGTATACGTTCTTACAAAACGAGAACCATTACAAAGTTTTCCTAAACGAATGCGCCTTTTCAAAAATACTTTCAAAAACCACCACAAAGCACACTGTGATACAGTGTTAGAACCGACTTTTAATACTGGTTTTACATTTTTTGTTCACAAATGTCGCGGTAAGCAAGAGTCGCCACCGACTTTTCTTTTATACAACAAAGGAAAGGGTGAAAAGAATAGAAAACGACCTTTTCGAGATTTTCTGAGTAAGGGGGTAGATTATGGAAAGGGAAGGTATTAGCACCCTTTCCATCTGTGGTTTTCCACGGGCTCTTAGGTATTTGCTCATTTTTGAAAAGTGTTTGTGTTTGTGTGTTTTGAAAGTTTTTGTTTGCTTTATGGTAACTCTTGTATCAGTCCTCAAGAGTGTGATAAAGCATCTTGAAGAGATTTTTTGAAAGTGTGTAAGTGTGAAAAATTTCAGGTTTGAGCAAGTACTTAAGAACTGTCTACCTACTCGTAAAAGGATGTTCTTTTCCTCATATCCTTTAGATAGTTCTATCCAACTATTTGTGAGTAGGTAGCCCTATCGTTTGATGTTGAGGGACTATCGAAAGGGACGCTATGGTCATTGGAGGCAACATGTAAGGATATCTTAGCATTCGAAGGGACTGTCATCATATAGGCAACATCGAGGGACAAGATCATTTCTCGTACGCAACTTGAGGGACAGTAAGGGACTATGATCTTTATGATGACTTTTAAATTGAGGGAATTTGCTAAGATATCCCTACGTTCGAGGGACATGACCATTTCCGAAGGAAACCAAGTAAGGAATACCCTAAGGGTGCAAGTGTGCAATAGTGCTTTTTTCAGTTATATTTGTCTTGCGGTTAGTGATCTAACGATTATTTGACTTTACCTTATCATGTACGCCTAAGTTACTAACAATTTACATACAGACATATAAGAAATATAAAGCAAGAAATGAAGTCCTACAGCTATTATAAGGTTTCTAGACAGTTACAGTTATATCTGACTAAAATGTAAAGTGCGGAAATTAAAAGTGCAAAAATTTAAATCCTAAACTATTACAACGCATGGGCAGATACATAATCAGGAAATAAAATGCGCGCGCGATAAATTTACAAACCATAAGCAGATACATAATTGTTGTACCCCAAAATTTGCCCTCTCTCTTTTTCACAAGAAATCACAGCTTCAGACTTTTCCTGACTTTTCAGATTTGGTTTAAGAATCGGTCAAACAGACTTTTCTCATCAGTCAGACAAAATTAGGGTTTTTCATTGATTTTGAATCAGTCAAACAGATTATCAGGGTCTTGGTTAATTTGTTTGAGTTTGGGTTCAGGGTTTGATCAGGCGAACGTTTCTTTGACAATAAATCAAGAATCAGGGTTTGCACGCGCATTTTCAGAAGAATTTGAATCCATAGTGTTTTAATTGACTGTCACATGGTTTTGACGTTTGTTCAAGATTTCTGTCTAAACATCTGGGATAAAAGCTGGGGCATTTGAATTGAGAATTTGCAGTGTTTGGCTTAGTCACTAAAAGGAAAGGACATATGGGCATTTATTGTGATTGACTGTGCAATACTTTTCATTATTCGGAACGCCGGACGTTTATTGATTATTTATCATTTCTAAGTTAAAATTATTGGATATTTTCCAGTTATTATAATTTAAGAAATATAAATAATTAAATAAACAATTGAAGAAGAATTAAAAGAGATTAATTGACAAAAGAGCTTTTATTTATTTTTAATTATTAGTACAAATGTTATTTGAATACATTTACAGTATTTACAAATAATGTTATTACAAATAATTGGAAATAAAATAAAGCTATTCTAAAGTTTCCTAAGTCTTCATCTTCCACTGCTGCTCCCCTTTGCTCAATTAATTTTTATCTGCAAAAACAAAGAAAAGGAAGAAGTCAAATGTAGATGAATTTAATTAAAAAGGCAGACAGTTAATCATAAAAAAGCTCATCATTAAAAGTGATTGGCCGGAATCAGTTGTTCGCCCTCTCTGCAAATCACAAGAAAACTCTTGGTTCACAAAGAGGGATAGAAAATGTTTGCAAGCAATTAAATGCACAAAGCTACATAGAAATATACAATGCTGCATAATTCCAAATTGATAACCAAAGAGGCAAACTGAACAGCCAAGTGAATATGCCAAAATAAGTTGCCCAAGTCACAGTTTCAAACTAACCAAACTAAGTCAAAATGGCCAACCAAGTGCAGAACTGTCTAAAAGAGATGTCAACCAAGAACTGTCAAAACTGCCTACAAGCTAGCAAAAGCAAGACAGAAAAGCAGGAAGTATGCAGAGGAAAGATACAATGCAAGCAACATATTCAAATTCACATCATTTTCAAGGCCAAGACTTTTTCAGAGCAAGTACAGATTTAAGCAATATAATATGCTTTTTATCTATGGAGAGAGAAAGAGAGAAAAGAGGAGGAGGCTTACAGTTTGTTGAGGCAAGCCGAATAGATATATAACAAAGTTATCAGAACACAGGATAGGGGGCAGAACCAAATACAAAGAGAATACACACAAGCTCTCAACCTGTAATCTCAAAGCATAAGCCTTAAACTATCTCAAACCTGTTTCAAAGACAGAAGCAAAAGCCAAACCTGTTTCAAACACATAAATCTCAAACAAAATTCCAAATTGTTCAAACCTGCTACAGCATGAAAGCCTGAAGCAAACTCACAAACAAAACCTTAGTTCAGACAAGCCTATACCATAAACAAACACAAACAGACAGTACCAAGCCCTCAGAACTGTCTAGCAAGCATTCAGGCGCAACGCCCTGCTTAGCCTGTAAAACATCAAAACCAACAAAGCCATAGCCTAACCTGCTTCAAACACAAGCCAGATACAAAACACAAAGCCTATACCAATACAGTATAAACCACATACAAAAACCAGAAAAAGCCTTGAAGCACCCAACCAGAAGCCTGTATCACACTCAATCTTTGTTCAAAATCCAATCCATCCAAGTATCCAAATAACCAACCAAATGCCTCAGAACAAAGGTTCATCATAGGCTAAACAAAAATCAAGGCAATCTCAGAGATGCCAATCATCAAATTCATTAGCATACAAGCATTTTCAAAAGCAACATTTCAACATACATAAGCAAAGGGCAAGCAAGTAGAAGAAGCAAAGGAGTTTCAGAGGAAAAGAAGCTGTACAAAGGTTTTCAGTATTCATCATGAAACCATAAAAACAAGATACAAGTACCAGATTTCCAACAAAGGCCCACAACTTCATACTCCCTCGCCTCCGGTCGCCCTAGGATGCCTCCAGTCCACCTCTCCTCCTCTCCAAGCAACGAACCCTCCAAAGGTATAACTTTCTACTCCCTCAGTCCATTGATATACCTCATGAACATAAACAACGCATAAAACAATCAACACACAACAATAATAACATGCATGAACGGAAACACTAAAAATGCGTTAAGGCAGAATCATTACCTTGTATAACCACCGATTGCGTGACCATGGAGAGGGGGAAGCGGAGGTGGCGTCCGGCGGCTAAGACAAAAGGAGGAGCATCAGAAACGTGGCTCAAGAGCGAGGAAGAGATGAAGAGGACAAGGATGGAAGCGACGCCGTTCTGAGCAAAAGCCTGTAACCCTAATCTGAGGTAAAATGAAACAAACCCTCAAAATGTTGTCAAAACCGTCTGGGCCTTGCCCCATCCAAAATCCTAAGCCCAATAGATTCCAGGCGTGTACCCCCCCCCCCCCCCATTAACCTCTTTCACACACATTTTGGGCCCAGCTTTCCCCCTTAAGCCCATATAACCCTTTTATTCTTAACCAACACCTTTTTTTATATAACTTAATTCTTCTTTTTATTGTGAATTAATATACTAATTTCTCATATAAAAAATGTTGCTAATACTTTTCATTATAATTAAAAAATACATAAATATTAGATTTTATTAAGATTAAACTTTTTTTTCTTTTATTGAAACCTTTTTTTTTTGTTTAAATTTAAACCTTGTATAAAACATTAATAAAATACATAAAAAAATAGACTTCTTTTTTTAAGGTTGAATATTCCTTTTTTTAACTAAAACTTTTGTTTGTACATATTTAACAAAAACTCAAAAATAAATAAATGCTTAATAATACATTAGGTTCACATTTTTATCACTTGTAAATAATCATATACACTTACACAAATACTTTTGATACATTGCTTTTATGCTTATACATTGCTACATTTCACATTGAGATTGCGATTCGATTTGGTTGTAAATATATTTGGACACTACTATCCTGACAAGACTCATCCCTATTTGTAAATATTTGTACCCCCATTCTCGGATACTTATTTGTAATAGCTTAGACTTTAAATTCCCGCAATTTATCGCTTTCCATATACTGTATAGTAATTAGGGTTTGTATGCGAAGGTTCAAAATCAATCGCTAGATAACCTAATACAAGACAAATGCATGACAATCAATACATAATTCACACTTGCACCCCTAGGGTAATACCACTCGTTGCCTTCAAAAATGGGCCATGCTTGCATGTTGAGTTTCTTTGGCAAAACAAAACAAATGATCATAGTCCCTCGATGACGCTTTCGAAGTTGCCTAAACAAAATGATCATAGTCCCTTCAAGCAAAATTGCCAAAGACACTTGGCACCATTGCATTCATGGTCTAAACGATGACCCGCGCCTGTCCCGTTAACATCCTAACGTAAGGTTGTTCACCAAATACAATGGTGAAACAACACTGTTAAAAGGGTTAAAACATTGGAAAGATCTTTGAGTAAATTTAGGGGTAGACAACTCTTGGTTACTTGATCAAACTTGCAAAACACACTTGCCTATTTTCAAAACACACTCAACAACACAACTTTCAAAACAACTTTCAAAACCTTGAAACATCTTTTCAAAAAGACACACACCTTTGTAAAACATTCGAGTAAAGAATTGTTACAACGGTTGCCTAGACAAGGCATCTTTTTCAAAACATTTTCAAACACACACACACACACACCACCATTTCAAGCAATTGAAAATCAAAGGCAAGTGATCTAAAACAAGTAACTAAGAGCCCATGGATAACCATGGATAGAAAGGGTGATAATACCTTCCCTTTCTATAATCTACCCCCCGAACCCACGAAAACATCTCAAAGGTTTTTCCTGTGCTTTTTAACCTTTCCTTTAGGATAAAATAAAAAGTCGGTGGCGACTCTTGCTAAATCGAACAAGTGCGAAAACAAACGCAAAACCTCAAGTCAGTTCTCCCACCGTATCACTGAACTGGCGACTCTGCTGGGGAAATTCTTTTAAAGTGGGGTTACCTTAGGGTTTTAGATCACCTTTACATACTTGCTTTGATTGCTTTGATTGATTTACTTTTTGGGTCCTTGTTTGGGTTTGTTATAAATCCTACACCTGGATTTGGGGGCACCTTTTTAGGTAAATAGCAATAAAACTGTGAGGGAACTGTGCGGGGTATACCGACATGGTTGAAGCAGTAAGCTATGTTAGTGTGACATATTTGTGAGTACTGGTAGCCCTTGAGTTCAATCAAGGAGAGTACGGGGCCACTGAGTGATGTCGTGAAGCACTAACGAACTCTTAGAACCTTAATTGACCATCTTAGCCTTTTTAGGGGTAGTGAGATGACCGACTTTGGTGCAGTCCGAAGTTGGTAGATACTCGATACTACACTCATTGAGGGTTGTTTTCTTGGAATATTTTGGTCGCCAGTTAAGTGGCTAAACCAAAACAATGAACACAGAAAACAATCCAATGATATTGAGCTCCTTAGAACCCGGTTTCTATGTTAGGACAGGATGAGCCAACTAACTTCAAGAGGGTACTTACCTACAAACCCCCTGCAAGCCTAAACCTAAGGACTTGTTTGCTTTGTGTGAATATGATTACCTGTATATACACTAGCTTGTTTTTGCATACATGTACATAACATCATGACATCATACCATAGCATTTTTTCACTAACCATTTCAAGGATCTCGAGGGTCTTTCAATGCAGGGTCACGTTGAACCAGACGTCCACCAAGGGGCAAGAGGTTTCTCCTCTAAACGAATGCCATCAAAGATCAAGTGCAACAACTTGAATCAGGGGCTATAACCCACTTGACATGGTGAGCTTGATTCTTGTGGAAAGACATCTATCGGTGCAAAGTTCTCCAATCAAAGATCGAAGTTCAACCTCTAACATTCTCTTGTGTTTACCCCAAGAGATCCTTGAAAACATTGCATACATATATCATACATATCATTGCATGACAGGTTTCCCATACAGGTCTCCTTATCTTCCTACTGTTTATTTCAATAAGATGGATATGGAACAAACGGTGAAAGATCTCCAAGCTCAAAACACTCAATTCCAACAAATGCTTCTGAGTATGGGTAAAGGGCAAGAGGATCTGAAAGCTCTCCTTCTCAAAGACAAGAAGAAGAAGTCCAAGAAGGCAACGAGCATCCTGAACTTGGGGAGAAGACCTAAAACCCAAGACCTTTCAACTCCACCCAGCATAGGGGGCAGTCTTGAAGAAGACCACAATTTGGAGATTGTTGAAGCTGACTATTCCGAGGAACAATATCCTCTCGCTGATGACAAGTACAAACAGTTGGAGGATCGCCTCAATGCTATGGAGGTTCAACAAATACCTGGCTTGGATTTAGGATACATGGATTTGGTTCCTGGATTGGCCATTCCGCCAAAGTTCAAAGTCCCTACCTTCGCCCTGTATGATGGAGTCTCTTGCCCTAAGATGCATCTAAAGTCTTATGTCCGCAAGATTCAACCATACACACTGATCCAAAGCTTTGGATCCATTTCTTCCAAGAAAGCCTGGTAGGGACTCAACTCGAGTGGTTCTATCAATTGGAGAGTTCTCGCATCCACACCTGGGAAGATTTAGCTATGGCTTTTTACAAACAGTATCAGTACAATGCTGATCTTGCATCAACTCGTGTGCAGTTGCAGAATATGACCATGGGTTCCGACGAGAGTTTCAAAGGATATGCCCAAAGATGGAGAGATCTGGCTGGTAAGGTGCAACCCCCTTTAACTGATAGAGAACTGATTGACATCTTCATGGGAACTTTAACAGGGCCTTTCTTCAATCACCTAATTGGAAGCTCCTCAGCCGGGTTTACCGAGCTCGTACTGACCGGCGAAAGGGTCGAAGCTGGCATCAAAAGTGGAAAGATCCAAGGAGCTACACCCTCTGATGCTCAGAAAGTTCCCTACAATTGGAAGAAAGAGTCCAATGCTGTGAACAGTCAGAAGAATCATCGTGACCAACATGTAGGGGCAGTCCTGATCTCTGGTTCTACGTCACACCGATAACAGCCAAAGGGAAATCAACAAAGGCCAGACGCGCCTAAAAGACAATACACTAAGATCAACATGTCACTGGCTCAAGCGCTACAACACATGTTGGAGAAAGAGCTGATTACATTAAAGGCTCCTCATCTGAATCCTAAGACTTCTTCTCCAAACTACAACCCGGATGCAAGATGTGCTTATCACTGTGATAGCTCAGGGCATGACACAAACAACTGTTGGGCTTTGAAGAACAGGGTCCAAGACATGATTGATGCCAAGGAGATCGAGTTTGACCCTCCAGAGACTCTAGCATAATCACTGCTCCTTTGACGAATCATTGAGAGCGCCTTTGTTTCATTTGAATTTTCAAGTTGTAATTTCTTTGTTATTCAAACAATTATCTTTTAATGTCAAACTCTTTTTCATTAATACATTGCATATGTTTGTCTTGAATTCATCCATTCGTTTTCACTACTCTTATGCTTTCTTTATGATATTTAACTCTTGATAAAAAGCTGCAAGCCTTTAGAGGGAGTATGACGAAACAATACCATAATCTCATACAGTATGCTTTTGAACAGACCTTGCTGATGATGTACAAGCATTTCTTTCAATTCCCAAACACTGGAGTTATAAGGAAGATAATCCCTAGTCAACCCCTTCGAGCCAAAGAAGTAGGAGTTTTCTGTTCTAAACAAATTAAAACCTTTGATTTAAACCTGGGGCAGGGTAGTCTCTCAGTTAATTAAAAAAAAAGGTGCGCATTGAAGTCGCAAACTCTCAGTTCGTAATACAAACGAACGACGTCAAAAAAAAGAAAAGACATTCCTTTAGAATCAAAAGGCAGTGATGGTTCCATATCACATAGGCAGTCAATCTCTCAAAAGAGAAAAACCCATTAAGTCAAAACCTATAAAGGAGGCTTAAGAAACCTGGGGCATCCCGCTGATTGTAATCTCGAAAACAGGAACGGTCAGGCAAAAGTTAGGGATAACAAATCAAGAAAGAGGTCATTACAAATCCTCAACAACATGAAAAGTGTTTCAAAAAAAGAGGATGACTGCCCTCCAAATTCAACTGGTGAACCATCGCCAAAAAGTCGTTCCAAATTCGAATGGAGTTCGACGCACAAATTAACTAAGTTTAGGATTGAAGAACGTCACGAAGAGCGGGTGGGTACAAATACACTTTGAGCCTTTATCCTTTGTTTCTTAAACCGTGAACCAAGCCTAGTTACAACCCTTCAAAAGTCCTAATTGAAGCATGTGTTGGTTCGAAAGCATACTGTTACAAAAGGTATCCTGACTCCTGTAAGGCTTTGCCCTAAATCTTGTGTTGAATTTGTCTTATAAAAAGTTTTCTGCTAAAAAACGCATTTTTCAAAACTTCGAGACAAGCATAAACTTTGCATTATTTGAATATCGTTGTTTGCACATGGTTATTTGTTTGACAGCGAATGTTCGGAGGAACGAAAGCTCTCTCAGTGAGTAAAATCACTTCAAAAAGGATGACACTTCCATTACAAAAATCTCCTATCAACAAGGGGGCATGACATGTCACTTTCCAGTTAACCTGGGGCAGTCCAGTCAAGGTTTCAACAGATCTTTCAAAGTTCAGTTAACCTGGGGCAGTCCAGTCAAGGTTTCAACAAATCTCTCAAAAGTTCAGTAAACTTGGGGCAAGTCTCCTTCATCATCACTTGGGGCATTCGAATGTCAATCTCAAGAGCGTTCAAAATTTCCTTCTGGAAGTTGCGGTCATCATCAAAATTCCTCCGTCACCTGTTGGAAGATACGGTCCAGATATGCTCCAGACACGGTTTCCATTCTGTAACCTTTCTTAAGTTCCAGATTAATACCTGTAGCAAGCCAGGAAAATATCTGTGGACGACTGATTGTGGATTAATACCTGTAACAAGCCAGGAAAACTATCTACAGGAAGAGATTGAAGATTAATACCTGTAACAAGCCAGGAAAACCATCTTTCTTTCTCAGGTCAGAGATCAATACCTGAAACCATCCAGGACAGTATCTCCTTGACCAACCTTTCTTAAGTTCCAGATTAATACCTGTAGCAAGCCAGAAAAATATCTGTGGACGACTGATTGTGGATTAACACCTGAAACCAGCCAGGAAAACTATCTACATGAAGAGATTGAAGATTAATACCTGTAACAAGCCAGGAAAACTATCTTTCTTTCTCAGGTCAGAGATCAATACCTGAAACCAGTCAGGACAATATCTCCTTGACCAACCTTTCTTAAGTTCCATATTAATACCTGTAGCAAGCCAGGAAAATATCTGTGGACGACTAATTGTGGATCAACACCTGTAACAAGCCAGGAAAACTATCTACATGAAGAGATTGAAGATTAATACCTGTAACAAGCCAGGAAAACTATCTTTCTTTCTCAGGTCAGAGATCAATACCTGAAACCAGCCAGGACAATATCTCCTTGACCAACCTTTCTTAAGTTCCAGATTAATACCTGTAGCAAGCCAGGAAAAATATCTGTGGACGACTGATTGTGGATCAACACCTGTAACAAGCCAGGAAAACTATCTACATAAAGAGATTGAAGATTAATACCTGTAACAAGCCAGGAAAACTATCTTTCTTTCTCAGGTTAGAGATCAATACCTGAAACCAGCCAGGACAGTATCTCCTTGACCAACCTTTCTTAAGTTCCAGATTAATACCTGTAGCAAGCCAGGAAAAATATCTGTGGACGACTGATTGTGGATCAACACCTGTAACAAGCCAGGAAAACTATCTACATGAAGAGATTGAAGATTAATACCTGTAACAAGCCAGGAAACTATCTTTCTTTCTCAGGTCAGAGATCAATACCTGAAACCAGCCAGGACAGTATCTCCTTGACCAACCTTTCTTAAGTTCCAGATTAATACCTGTAGCAAGCCATGAAAAATATTTGTGGACGACTGATTGTGGATCAACACCTGAAACCAGCCAGGAAAAATATCTACATGAAGAGATTGAAGATTAATACCTGTAACAAGCCAGGAAAACCATCTTTCTTTCTCAGGTCAGAGATCAATACCTGAAACCAGCCAGGACAGTATCTCCTTGACCAACCTTTCTTAAGTTCCAGATTAATACCTGTAGCAAGCTAGGAAAATATCTATAGACGACTGATTGTGGATCAATACCTGTAACAAGCCAGGAAAACTATCTTTCTTCTCAGGCCAGAGATCAATACCTGAAACCAGCCAGGACAACTATCTCACCGACCAATACCTGCAGCAATCAAAAGATTCTTGCAATCCCCAGCGGAGCTAAAACTCCCAACTATCCATCCCCAAGCAGAATGAAGACTCTCATTCTCAGTTCCTCACAGAGTATTCAAATATTCTCCAGTGAAGATCCCCTCTAGACAGGAATCCCCAGTAGATTGGCATACAACCCAAGCTCCTGATTCCCCAACAGTGGTCCCAGGACTTCTCATTTTCAACGATCAAAGGATTTTCAATCCCCTGCAGCAGTCAAGGAATTACTTTCCCCGGCAGCAGTCAAGATTCCTTTATCTCCAGCCATCCAGGATTCATCTATCCTCAGCAAGATAGCTCATCAGCTTACATGCGCATTCATCACATTCATATCATAAACATTGATATAACATACATTGCATCATGCATCATGACATTGCATACAACTAACTCTTTACCTTTTCAGGAAAGATCAGTCAACAAACAAAGATCATAATCTTCCGAGATTCTTTCTAGAAATAGTACAGATGTGACCCAGACATGGCGACATTCTGATACTTATTCCAGATTCATTCAGATGCAGTTTTACACGGACTCATCATCAGGAAACCCTACACCGGTTCCTTCTTAAATTCAGATGCAGTTTTACACGGACTCATCATCAGGAAACCCTACATCGGTTCCTTCTCAAATTCAGATGCAGTTTTACACGGACTCATCATCAGGAAACCCTACACCGGTTCCTTTTCAACTTCAAGACTTCTGAAAACAATTTACAGGTTCTCCAGACACGGATGTTAACCTATCGCTTGTTCAGATTCTTCAACTTCTGAAAACAGTTTACAGATTCTCCAAACACGGATGTTAATTTATCGCTTGTTCAGACTCAACTTTTGAAAACAGTTTACGGACGCTTCCCAACATGGATGCTGCTCTATTGCTTATTCAACTTCAAGATTTCTGAAAACAGTTTACAGGTTCTCCAGACACGGATGTTAACCTATCGCTTGTTCAGATTCTTCAACTTCTGAAAATAGTTTACGGATTCTCCAAACACGGATGTTAATTTATCGCTTGTTCAGACTCAACTTTTGAAAACAGTTTACGGACGCTTCCCAACATGGATGCTTCTCTATTGCTTATTCAACTTCAAGACTTTTGAAAACAGTTTACGGATGCTTCCAGATACGGTCGTCAATCTATTGCTTATTCAGACCCCCAGTTCAGAGATGTTCCAAAACATGGACACCTTTCTGATACTCATGTTTTTCACCTACAACATACATCCCAGATGGCATCTCTAAGCCCATCCTCCTACCAACAACTTCTAGATGGCATCTCTAAGCCCATCCCCCGATAAGATTCTGTCACATCTCCAGATGGCATCTTTAAGCCCATCTCTAAATGGCATCTTTAAGCCCATTCCCTCCACCATCACATCACTGAGTGCAAATTTTTTGGGCACTCTAGTGTCCAATCTCCTTTTACCCTCGAGTCGCGAAAGGAAAACTTGCCAATCTAACTCTTCAGGTTCAAGAAGATTGAACAGGGGCAACTGTTGTACCCCAAAATTTGCCCTCTCTCTTTTTCACAAGAAATCACAGCTTCAGACTTTTCCTGACTTTTCAGATTTGGTTTAAGAATCGGTCAAACAGACTTTTCTCATCAGTCAGACAAAATTAGGGTTTTTCATTGATTTTGAATCAGTCAAACAGATTATCAGGGTCTTGGTTAATTTGTTTGAGTTTGGGTTCAGGGTTTGATCAGGCGAACGTTTCTTTGACAATAAATCAAGAATCAGGGTTTGCACGCGCATTTTCAGAAGAATTTGAATCCACAGTGTTTTAATTGACTGTCACATGGTTTTGACGTTTGTTCAAGATTTCTGTCTAAACATCTGGGATAAAAGCTGAGGCATTTGAATTGAGAATTTGCAGTGTTTGGCTTAATCAGTAAAAGGAAAGGACATATGGGCATTTATTGTGATTGACTGTGCAATACATTTGATTATTCGGAACGCCGGACGTTTATTGATTATTTATCATTTCTAAGTTAAAATTATTGGATATTTTCCAGTTATTATAATTTAAGAAATATAAATAATTAAATAAACAATTGAAGAAGAATTAAAAGAGATTAATTGACAAAAGAGCTTTTATTTATTTTTATTTATTAGTACAAATGTTATTTGAATACATTTACAGTATTTACAAATAATGTTATTACAAATAATTGGAAATAAAATAAAGTTATCCTAAAGTTTCCTAAGTTTTCATCTTCCACTGCTGCTCCCCTTTGCTCAATTAATTTTTATCTGCAAAAACAAAGAAAAGGAAGAAGTCAAATGCAGATAAATTTAATTTAAAAGGCAGACAGTTAATCATAAAAAAGCTCATCATTAAAAGTGATTGGCCGGAATCAGTTGTTCTCCCTCTCTGCAAATCACAAGAAAACTCTTGGTTCACAAAGAGGGATAGAAAATGTTTGCAAGCAATTAAATGCACAAAGCTACATAGAAATATACAATGCTGCATAATTCCAAATTGATAACCAAAGAGGCAAACTGAACAGCCAAGTGAATATGCCAAAATAAGTTGCCCAAGTCACAGTTTCAAACTAACCAAACTAAGTCAAAATGGCCAACCAAGTGCAGAACTGTCCAAAAGAGATGTCAACCAAGAACTGTCAAAACTGCCTACAAGCTAGCAAAAGCAAGACAGAAAAGCAGGAAGTATGCAGAGGAAAGATACAATGCAAGCAACATATTCAAATTCACATCATTTTCAAGGCCAAGACTTTTTCAGAGCAAGTACAGATTTAAGCAATATAATATGCTTTTTATCTATGGAGAGAGAAAGAGAGAAAAGAGGAGGAGGCTTACAGTTTGTTGAGGCAAGCTGAATAGATATATAACAAAGTTATCAGAACACAGGATATGGGGTAGAACCAAATACAAAGAGAATACACACAAGCTCTCAACCTGTAATCTCAAAGCATAAGCCTTAAACTATCTCAAACCTGTTTCAAAGACAGAAGCAAAAGCCAAACCTGTTTCAAACACATAAATCTCAAACAAAATTCCAAATTGTTCAAACTTGCTACAGCATGAAAGCCTGAAGCAAACTCACAAACAAAACCTTAGTTCAAACAAGCCTATACCATAAACAAACACAAACAGACAGTACCAAGCCCTCAGAACTGTCTAGCAAGCATTCAGGCTCAATGCCCTGCTTAGCCTGTAAAACATCAAAACCAACAAAGCCATAGCCTAACCTACTTCAAACACAAGCCAGATACAAAACACAAAGCCTATACCAATACAGTATAAACCACATACAAAAACCAGAAAAAGCCTTGAAGCACCCAACCAGAAGCCTGTATCACACTCAATCTTTGTTCAAAATCCAATCCATCCAAGTATCCAAATAACCAACCAAATGCCTCAGAACAAAGGTTCATCATAGGCTAAACAAAAATCAAGGCAATCTCAGAGTTGCCAATCATCAAATTCATTAGCATACAAGCGTTTTCAAAAGTAACATTTCAACATACAGAAGCAAAGGGCAAGCAAGTAGAAGAAGCAAAGGAGTTTCAGAGTAAAAGAAGTTGTACAAAGGTTTTCAGTATTCATCATGAAACCATAAAAACAAGATACAAGTACCAGATTTCCAACAAAGGCCCACAGCTTCATACTCCCTCGCCTCCGGCCGCCCTAGGACGCCTCCAGTCCACCTCTCCTCCTCTCCAAGCAAGAACCCTCCAAAGGTATAACTTTCTACTCCCTCAGTCCATTGATATACCTCATGAACACAAACAACGCATAAAACAATCAACACACAACAATAATAACATGCATGAACGGAAACCCTAAAAATGCGTTAAGGCAGAATCATTACCTTGTATAACCACCGACTGCGTGACCATGGAGAGGGGGAAGCGGAGGTGGCGTCCGGCGGCTAAGACAAAAGGAGGAGCATCAGAAACGTGGCTCAAGAGCAAGGAAGAGATGAAGAGGACAAGGATGGAAGCGGCGCCGTTCTGAGCAAAAGCATGTAACCCTAATCTGAGGTAAAATGAAACAAACCCTCAAAATGTTGTCAAAACCGTCTGGGCCTTGCCCCATCCAAAAGCCTAAGCCCAATAGATTCCAGGCGTGTACCCCCCCCCCCCCCCCCCCATTAACCTCTTTCACACACATTTTGGGCCCAGCTTTCCCCCTTAAGCCCATATAACCTTTTTATTCTTAACCAACACCTTTTTTTATATAACTTGATTCTTCTTTTTATTGTGAATTAATATACTAATTTCTCATATAAAAAATGTTGCCAATACTTTTCATTATAATTAAAAAATACATAAATATTAGATTTTATTAAGATTAAACATTTTTTTTCTTTTATTGAAACTTTTTTTTTGTTGTTTAAATTTAAACCTTGTATAAAACATTAATAAAATACATAAAAAAATAGACTTCTTTTTTTAAGGTTGAATATTCCTTTTTTTAACTAAAACTTTTGTTTGTACATATTTAACAAAAACTCAAAAATAAATAAATGCTTAATAATACATTAGGTTCACATTTTTATCACTTGTAAATAATCATATACACTTACACAAATACTTTTGATACATTGCTTTTATGCTTATACATTGCTACATTTTACATTGAGATTGCGATTCGATTTGGTTGTAAATATATTTGGACACTACTATCCTGACAAGACTCATCCCTATTTGTAAATATTTGTACCCCCATTCCCGGATACTTATTTGTAATAGCTTAGACTTTAAATTCCCGCAATTTATCGCTTTCCATATACTGTATAGTAATTAGGGTTTGTATGCGAAGATTAAAAATCAACCGCTAGATAACCTAATACAAGACAAATGCATGACAATCAATACACAATTCACACTTGCACCCCTAGGGTAATCCCACTCGTTGCCTTCAAAATGGGCCATGCTTGCATGTTGAGTTTCTTTGGCAAAACAAAACAAATGATGATAGTCCCTCGATGACGCTTTCGAAGTTGCCTAAACAAAATGATCATAGTCCCTTCAAGCAAAATTGCCAAAGACACTTGGCACCATTGCATTCATGGTCTAAACGATGACCCGCGCCTGTCCCGTTAACATCCTAACACAAGGTTGTTCACCAAATACAATGGTGAAACAACACTGTTAAAAGGGTTAAAACATTGGAAAGATCTTTGAGTAAATTTAGGGGTAGACAACTCTTGGTTACTTGATCAAACTTGCAAAACACACTTGCCTATTTTCAAAACACACTCAACAACACAACTTTCAAAACAACTTTCAAAACCTTGAAACATCTTTTCAAAAAGACACACACCTTTATATAACATTCGAGTAAAGAATTGTTACAACGGTTGCCTAGACAAGGCATCTTTTTCAAAACATTTTCAAAAACACACACACACACCACCATTTCAAGCAATTGAAAATCAAAGGCAAGTGATCTAAAACAAGTAACTAAGAGCCCATGGATAACCATGGATAGAAAGGGTGCTAATACCTTCCCTTTCTATAATCTACCCCCCGAACCCACGAAAACATCTCAAAGGTTTTTCCTGTGCTTTTTAACCTTTCCTTTAGGATAAAATAAAAAGTCGGTGGCGACTCTTGCTAAACCGAACAAGTGCGAAAACAAACGCAAAACCTCAAGTCAGTTCTCCCACCGTATCACAATAATAATATAAGCGCGTGAAATAAAGAGACGTCTAAAAACCTAGTAAATAAAAATAAACAACAAGAAAATCTTTCTTTTTTTTTGGTTTTTTGCTAAGAGAATGATTAATTCTAAATTTATTTTTAATTAAGAAAATAAAAGTTGAATAAAATGAATACTAATTCTAATATTTTTTTGTAATTTTTTATTAAGAAAATAACTTAAATTAAAATGAACCTAAGTCTAATATTATTTTAAATTGATAAAATAACATTAAAATAATTAATTAATTAATTAATAATTTTAGAAAGAAACTAATCCTAATTATTTTTTTATTTTTTATATTTTTTATGACTTATTAAAAAATGACTTTTGAAAATAATAAACAAAAATAAAATGAAATTAGAAAACAAATACAACAATAGGCCTGACATCAAAAACCAAATGGGGGGGTGTTGTTTGGAAAAAATGCTGGGCCTAAATAGAGAACCCAGACTGTATTGGTATTCAGTGAGGAGCACTTTTGATGGCCCATGGTGCACCTGCATGTGGGAACCCTTTGATCTAGATCAATCAAGACCCAATGGTGGTGATCTGGAGGCACATGATGGACTGGCGTAGCTAACACATACTGGATCTGCAGTTAACAAATATTAGAAAAATAGTATGTTGGACCTGGGGATCGAACCCAGGTCCTCTCCCTTATACACACTCCTCATTGCCAGCTGAACCATTGTTTCAATTGTTAATTATAACGAAACAAAATTATTATATTAGAAAATAACTTTATTATTTGAAATTCAAAAACGCGCGTGCTGCTTTGTCTGGCCAATGGGGGAACGACAATGTGTTCAATTGGAGGGACGCCGGAGTGAAACTCTGGTCATCTTCTCTAATCACTCAAACCTGCAAAAATCAACAAACGTGAATATAAATGGATGCAAGGATCTCTACCCCACACAAAATTTCCCCCTGAATCTGATTACGGGGTCTATTCACTCTAGAACAGCCTGTAAAGTGAGATATAGTGAAGAACACAGATCATGCCCTAAAAATGGCACAATCTTATTCTAGCTCTTTTTTTCACATGTATCTCGTTGGTCCTGGTCTATACATTATCCTGAGTACGAATCAAACATTGAAAATGGTTAATGCAGTATGAAATCAAAGATACGAATTTAAGAAATTTACCAAAAAATGAGTGATCTGGTTGGTCACTTTCAGGGTGTCTTTGGCGTGGATACGGACTAGGTTCAATTCCTGGAAGTCTTGGGAGGTTGATGGAATTCTTAGATTGGACTAGAAAGGGCTGGAAGTGTGACTTTGCATTTTCACGATTTTTAACAATTCTTTGTAATTTTGGTAGAACTCTTGTACAGTCTCTATGTGTGTGCTTTGTCTTGCTAACATGTTCCTTATATAGAGGAGACAGAGAGGACAAGATATTATGGCGAGAATCATTCTTAATCATAGTCCATGAAAGCAAAATCAAACACTTTGAAAGAATGCCATAATTGCATGTTCTTGCCTCTTTTGACCAATTCAATATATCTGGACATTTGGGATGAAGTTTGCATGAAAAATGGGTCCTCTTGATGGGCCAAGTCAGGCCTAAATGTTATGGCCTATATTTTCTAGTATTTTTTTCCATTTTATTTAATTTTAAATCAAATAAAATCAAAATAAAATACAAGGAAAATCATGGTCATTCATAAATGAGTTGAGGTCCTTAATAAGCTTAGGTAGATATTTGAACCTTAAAAAGTTAGGACATTCGAAGACATTGGGGCAATAGTAGAGTTGGAACGCAATGAGATCACTTCCACATGGCTATTGTTTTTGTTTTTAATTTTGTTTTCCTTTCGACGATTTCCTCTTACTAGGATCTCCGTCTCTTTGTACAAAAAATGCCTATTTATGGGCAAAATATCAATACAAATATACTTTAAAGTGAAAATTTTCTATTTTATTTATTTTGAATGCAAAGAAGTCCAATGACTAAAATTGAACGAACATATGCATGTGAAGATAATTAAAAATATTTCGCACATGTGTCCCGCCAAGCAGTAGCGAGCATCTGTTTAATGCAGTTGAGATATCCCCAGAGTTATTTCATTAGCATTATCCCCACAAGACCAGCTACAATAAACCAATCACCAACAGAGTTGCCCACAAAGTCTCTTTGCATAGGTTGATCCCCAGCCAGGGTCTCAATCTCTTGACAGCTCTCTCCCCAGCTTAGTTGGTCCTAAAAGAAGAAGCCTTGTGGATCTCTTCCTAAAAGAACTCACCTCGTAAGTAGTTCATCAAGTATTCCTCAATATGGTTTATTTCTTCAACAAGGTTTATTTCCCCAGCAGGGTTTATTTCCCCATCTAAATCTGTCTGCTCCGGCTGAGTCTATATTCTCCAGCTTGAGTTTTCCTCTCAGACTATTACAAATCAGAGGGCCACAACCCCTAATCCCTAGTGAAGTCGCCAACAAAATCATTGCTATCTCCAAAAGTTGTTGTGAAGCCTGGAATCTGACCAGGTAACAGTTTTAACTTCAGTAAGTTATTGTGAAGCTTGGATCCGACCAGATAACAGTCAACTTCATTCGTTCAAAATACTATGAAGCCTGGACCCGACCAGATAATAGTGAAACTTTTTAAATACTATGAATCCTGGACCCGACCAGATAATAGTACAACTTTCAGTCACTATGAAGCCTGGACCTGACCAGATAATAGTGTAACTTTTCAAATGCTATGAAGCCTGGCCCTGACCAGATAATAGTACAATTTTTAGTTATTATGAAGCCTGGACCCGACCAGATAATAGTTAACTTCTCAAGACACTATGAAGCCTGGACCCGACCAGATAATAGTTTAACTCTTCGAGATATTGAAGAACCTGGACTCAACTAGACAAGGGTTTAACTTCTTTTCCCCAGTAGAGTTTGCCTCTACCCTAGCAAGTTACTGTGAAGCCTGGACCCGACCAGATATCAGTTCAACATTATCTTTTCAAGCAAGTTACTATGAATCCTAGACCCGACCAAATATCAGTTTAACTTTATCTTTTCAGATGAGTTATTGTGAAGCCTGGAATCCGACTAGATAGCAATTAACTTTTTTTCCCTCAGAGATTTATTATGAAGCCTAGAATCCAACCAGATAACAACTAATTTCAAGCAAGTTATTGTGAAGCCTAGACCCGACCAGATATCAGTTCAACTTCATCTTTTCAAGTAAGTTATTATGAAGCCTAGACCCAACCAGATAACAGTTCAACTTCAAGAAATTTTCTGCGAAGCCTGGAATCTGACCAGAAAACAGTTAATTTATTCTTCCCTGGTAAGTTACTGTGAAACCTGGAATCCGACCAAATAGCAGTTGACTTCCTCATCCTCAGAAAGTTGGTGTGAAACTTGGAGTCCGACCAGATAACAACTAACATTCAAGAGAATCCTCGGCGGAAGCATTCTTTTAACAAACTTTGAAGATATGTATATTCTTCATCCCCAACAGTAATTCGGGATTCAGCTTCCCAAAACTCCTCAGCAGTACTCAGGGATTTATTTTCCTGGACAAATATGCATCTAAATAAAATCCCACATTCATATATCATAGCATATGCATACGAAACGCATTTAGCACAATCTCATTCATCTTGAGAATGCCATGCATACATCTGCATTTAACTAACCCTTTTTACCATGGGAAAAACATTAAGTTTTAGTATAAATCGACTAAAGATTTGTGCTGGTACTTCTTCCAGTATTTAAAATCATTCCTCCAAATGGTATCTATAAGCACATTCCCAATACATCTTCGAGTTCAAATTTCTGGGCACTTTAGTGTTCAATCATCTTTCACCTTCAAGTCACGAATGGCAGATCCACCAATCTAACTCTTCAGGTTTAAGAAGATTGAACAGGGGAAGCGTTGTACCCCAAAATTTTCCCTCTCATTTATCAAGAAATGTCTCACAAGGTCCTCACATAACTCAAGCTTGCACAAGAATTGATTAGGTCAAGCCATCTCCTCAACACTGATGCCTCAAATTAGGGTTTGAGTTTTCACAAGGACAATTGGACTTTCAAGGCCTCAAATGACTTTCATGGATCATTTTGGATCCCCAAGATTGCTCATGTCAAGTTTCAAGCTTTGGATCACATTTTTGCTCAGTCAGTTGATCAGTTGACCTAAATTCAACTATATTAGGGAAAAGTCAACTTTGGCCAATTTGAAGTCAAACTTCATAATTTTTTATTCATATCATCATTATGAGCTCATATATGTCAATTTATCATGTTTGGATCACAATTCCTTAAAGAAATTTGATCAGAACACCAAAAGGGAAAAATGGTCAAAATTAGGGTTTTGATTGAGAAGGCTCAATTCTTGACGTTTGACCAAGAAAATGACTTATTGGTTTAAGACATGACCTCAAGTATTCAAATTTACCATCTTGACCTAATTTCATATTTCAAATCACCTCTCAAGATCATTGGATTGACAGATGAATTTCAGTCAACTGATGAAAAGTCAACTATACACTGAAAAGTCAGACTTTGACTTTTTGATCAAAATCAAGTTTCAAAAATCATATTTCATCAATACATTTCAAAATATGAAATTTTTTCATCAAGAAATTAAAAAGTCAAAATTATCTTTGAAAAGTCAAAATTCTAGAACTTAGAAATTTTTCTAAGTGTTAGAAAGTTAACATTTTTTCATAACTTTGTGCCAAATTTCCACCATGATGCAAGATGATTCAAGGAAAACTTCCAATATGAAAGTTATAGATATCTATGAGATATAAAACATTTTAGGGCAGAACTTTTTCTAGAAATTCTTGGATTTCATGTTATGAATTTATGAAGACATGTTCATGAAACTAAAAGACTTAGTGAAATTTTGCCCTAGTTAGGCAGATTTTTGGTACCAACTTCATGGTAACTTTTCACATGGTTACAATTTGATTCTTCAAAAATGTCCAACATGAAGGTTTTATAGGATGTTACAAGCTTTCCAAAATGTCCAAGAACTCATCAAGACCATACTTGAGCAAAGAGAATCGAAGGCAAGAAGTTAAGGTTTCAAACTTGTTTTGCAAGACATATTTTGTGATGAGCATGAACCAAATCCATAGCCATGCTGCATAATCCTCACTTTGCAGGCCTCAAACTTGTTTTTCACTCCATAATTAATGGTTTAAACAACTGATTATTCCCTTATCCTAGTGTTTCAAGCTTTGTCCAAACCAATTTGCCATTTTGGTGAGAAAGTAACATATCCATTCTTGTAAAGCAAGCTTTATGCACAAGGTCAGCTTCTTGAGCTCCTAACTTGTTTTCTTTGAGTACACTCCATCCACAAAGTCAGAGGTATTGTGTTTAAAGTGGTTAAAAAATCCATGAACCAAGTACAAGGCATGGTGTTGTACCCCTAACTTTTCCCTTTCATTTCTCAAAGGACCACCCTGAATCCCCAGGCTTGCTTCCATCCAATTTCAAGCCTTGAATTACAAATTTTCCAAGAAGGTCATTCACAAGGGAAAAATGGTCATTTACACACTAAAGAGTCAAACTTTTACTTTTGGATCAAAATCAAGCTTCAAGAATCATATTTCATCAAGACACGTTGAAATATGAAGTTTGTTTCATCAAGAAATTCAAAATTCAAAATTCTAAATACTTAGAATTTTTTTAAGTGTTTAAGAAATATGACAAGCTCAGAACTTCTGATCAGATTATCACCATGATGCAAGCTGATTTTGTAAGAACTTCTGGCACAAAAGTTATAGATTTCAATAAGATCTAAAACATTACAGAACAGAACTTCCCCTGGAAATGCTAGAATTTCAAGTTATAAATGTTCAAAGATACGTCCATGAAAATTAAAGTATTCAGCAAATTCTGGACACTTTCAAGACAGAGTTGGGTCAGAACTTCTGAGCCAGTTTTCATAAAGGTTCAGTCAGATTTTGCAAGGGTAATTCCAAGAAGGTTACAGAGCGTGCTACAAGCTTCCGGGAAAGTCTGAGAGCTCCTTCAGAACATGCTGGATCCAGGAGATACAAGGATCAGAAGATTGGATGTCTATTATAAGCTATGCTGAAGCTGAACTTCTGATCCATAATTAAACAATGAGGCAGAGTTTCACATGGCAGGATTTCTGATTTGATAAATCTCATCATCATTTAATGCTCATTTAATTCTCACAACCACTTTTGAGTCTTCATCCAAAGGATTTCCCCCACGTGTACCTCTACTGTCTTAGGAAAGTAAACTTTTATGCAAAAGGGTGCTAGGCCTATCTGTTGCTTTTGCTTTTCCTTAATTCATGCTAACAAATCCAGCTTACGCGCTGCTAAACCTGCTAACCATCCTACTTTGTGCCTTGAACCATGCTTGTTTAAGCTTACTTCAAGAGTAAGTCAGCGTCTAGCGTATGATGTTGGTGCCACTTGACCTCTCCAAACTACAAAACCTTTGCATATAAATTGAACTCCATTGGCCATTGAAAAGGGTCAAAAAATTTGAGAAAGAAAAGCCTTGAACCCCTGCAAAAATTCCAAGAGTCCAAGAAACTGTAAACACAAAAATATAAAACCTGTTAGCTTTTGATTCTTGTATTCAAACTCCATTTTTTTCTCAAGTGTTTCTTGACTAAAACCACCCATACAAATTCTGATATACATTCAAAAGCCATCCAAAATTTTGTAGTCAAACTGTCACACAATCTCCATCAACGTCCACCTCAAAAGTCAGAACATTATCCCTTGGTTGTTCCAGAAGTTGAAAACTTCCAGCATGCTGAGCACGTGAAGAAGCTGCTCAGAACATCAACAGAGTTCAGGACCAAACTCCAGTTTACAGAGTCTTTTCCAGCTGCAAGGTAAGCTTATGTTGACTCTCATCATATTCCTTAGGAATTGTCATATTTTGCATGTTTAAAATACAATATAGATATTCTGATTCGGATGATGTACATATTCTGATATTTCATGCATCTTCCTGCCTAAGTAGAGGGAATTCCAGTTCAGAGCTTCATGAAGAAATTAGGACTCAGAATTAGGATTAGAAAATTCACGTTTGCTTCTGATCTATATTGTTTATATCTCTTGCTTCTGAAACATTATGAAACTTGTCATAACTGTTATATGCGTAACTTTTGTTCTGTTAAGAAATGACTAAATTGAAGATGTTCTGACAAGCATGGAGAGGGAGACGAAGTTTTGCCAGTGGCATCAGAACTTCTGAAAACTTCTTTGTTCCCAGCAGATCCAGAACTTCTGACCTTCCCTATTTCTATTAACATTATTTCTGTTTGTGCAGCATGTCAAAGTCAGAACTTCTGACCTCTTCTATTTCAGTATTTGCGTTGATCCTGCCTTCCTTCTCTTTGTTATTTTTTACCATCACTTTTATTTTTCATTAATCAAAAACACCAAAAACATTTTTTCATTTTTTCACATGTTTTATTTTATTTCTTAAAACAAAAGGATCAAATATTTTCTTAAACAAAAATTTATCTCTTTTTCTAAAAATAAAACAAATCCATTTCACATTTTCTTGTACAGTATTATCCATTCAATATGGTTATAATAGTAACTTAGGACTTAATTTTATTTGCAATCCCCATTCATAAATATGTACCCCCATCCCTAAAATATTGTAATAGTGTAGGACTTTACATTTTTTGCAATTTATCGCTTTCAAATATAAATGCTAGTAATTAGGGTGTGTATGGCAAGACATGAAATTGACAAATAGATCACCCTAAGCAAGAATAAATGCATGCAATTAAACACGCTTTACACACACGCACCCTTAGGGTAATCTCACTTGTTTCCTATCGGAAAAATAGTCATGTCCCTCGAACATGGGCGTTTTAGAAAAGACTCTCGATAAAAGATCGTAGTCCCCCGATGACCCTCGATGTTGCCTTCGATAAGCGATCTAGTCCCTAAAACGACATTGCTAAAATGTTCCATGAGTTGCCTTCTATGACTATACAAATGTCCCGCGCTCGTCCCTTAACATCCAACAATGGGGCTTCTTACCAAAACAATGGTAAGATAGCAACATCTAAAGGAGGAGGAAAGGAACACGTAAGACCTTTTGAGTAGGTAGATTCGCTCCTAGTTGCTTGCTTGCTCACAACAAAAACATTCCATACACTAACACTCCCATTTGAAATATTTTCAAAAGACAAACACTTTGTACGTGTTCTTATAGAGACGAGAACCGTTACAAAGACACCTTTTCAAAATCACTTTCAAAAACACATCTCACAAACACTTATTTTGGAAACATTTTCAAAACAAACACTTTGTATGCGTTCTTATAGAGACGAGAACCATTGCGAAGTTGCATTTTCAAAATACTTTCAAAAATTACACCATCACAAGCACACATTCAAACAAAAGCAAGTGATCTAGAAAGTAACTAAGATCCCATGGAAAACCATGGATGAAAAGGGTGCTAATACCTTCCCTTTTCATAATCTACCCCCCGAACTCAAGAAATAATCTCAAAGGTCTTTCCTGTGCTTTTTCACCTTTCCTTTTTGGATAAAAGAAAATTCGGTGGCAACTCTTGCTAAAGTGCAACGTTTGTGAATACAAACGCAAAACCTAAAGTCAGTTCTCCCACCGTATCACAGAACTGGCGACTCTGCTGGGGAAAATTCTAAAAGTAGGGTTACCTTAGGGATAGATCACATTTACTTGCTTACATTGTTTGATTTGTATGCTTTACATTATGGTTCTTTGTTTGGGTTTGAATCCTCTACCCGGATTTGGGATACATTATAGGTAAGTAGCTATACATTGTGGAAAGTGTACGGGGTATACCGACATGGTCTAAGAAATAGCTACGTTAGTGCGACATATTTGTGGGTACCGGTAGCCTTTGAGTTAATCAAAGAGAATACGGGGCCACTGAGTGATGTCATGAAGCACTAATGAACTTCTAGAACCTTTACTTGACCAACTTGGCCTTTAGTATTTAGTGAGATGACCGACTTTGGTGCAGTCCGAAGTTGGTAGATACTCGATACTACACTCATCGAGGTTTGGTTTCTTGGGATGTTTAGGTCTCCATTAAAGAGGCTTGAGCTAAAACAATGACCAAGGAAACAATCCAGTGATATTGAGCTCCTTAGAACCCGGTTACTATTACTAGGACAGGTTTAAGCCAACTAAACTTTAAGAGGGTACTTACCTATAAAACTCCATGCAAGCCTAAACTAAGAACTTGTTTGCTTTGCTTGTATATGCATACTTGTACATAACATCATGGACATCATGAACATCATATACATCCACTAACCATTTCAAGGATTTTTATATTCATCTTTGTTCTTGTTTTGTAGGATATGGATTCACTTCGCAGGAAAACTATCCAAGTCAACCTTGTGAGAATTCCTCCACAGCTTAAGGAGCTAGCTTCAAGGATTCCTGAAAACTCTCTATTCACCGAGAGACATGGTCGTCTACTCAACTTGGTCACCTCCAACACAGATGAGGATATGATGAAGGTGCTCTTTCAGTTCTTTGATCCTTTGCACCATTGCTTCACATTTCCCGACTATCAACTTGTGCCTACTTTGGAAGAGTTCTCCCAACTCTTGAGGATTCCCATTCTCAATCAACTACCTTTCAACAGTACGGAAATAGATTCAAGGCCAGAATAGATTGCTCAAGCTCTACACTTGCACTCATATGATGTCACAACCCATTGGGAAACTAGGAGTGGTGTCAAAGGTTTCTTAGCAAAGTTCCTGTTTGAGAAAGCCCAAAGCTGTTGTAATTCCCTAGACTTGCAAGCCTTTGAGGAAATTGTGGCTCTCCTCATCTATGGGATGGTTTTGTTTCTAAATCCTGACCAACTCATAGATGTCAACACCGTCAAAATCTTCATATCACGCAACCCAGTGCCTACATTGCTAGGGGATATCTTACACTCTTTTCACACTTGCACGATGAGGAAAAGAGGTGTCCTTATGTGTTGCACTCATATTTTGGAAAGATGGTTTATTTCTCATCTTCCCCAATCAGTCTTAAAGAATGAGCAAGGTTCAAGGTGGTCACAAAGGTTGATGACGCTCAAACATTCACACATTCATTGGTACTCCCGTTCCAAAGAGAATGTTATCATTGTCGACCGTTGTGGAGAATTTCCTAATGTCCCTTTACTTGGCATTAGGGGAGGAATCACCTATAACCCCTGTGTAGCTTTAAGGCAGTTTGGTTATGCCTGAAGGGATAGCCTACACGATATGTTGATTCAAGGTTTGGTATTCGACTACGACAACGACGATCAAGGTCTTCGTCAGAGATTTATCCGAGCTTGGAGGATGTTAAACAAGGTGGATAGCAAGACTTTGGGACACAAGAATTCCATCCCTCTCGAGCCTTACCTCAAATGGGTATGAACTCGTGCTCAGAGTCTTATGATGCCTTACCCCTCCATCCTCCCGGTAATCATTGAGCCTATCATAGAGGGAGACGTTCCATACACTATCATATATCCTGACATTCTATTTACAGTGATTTCTAGTAAACAACCGCTAGTCTTCCAATTTATTGATTATTATTGGTTACTTGCAGGATCGACTAGATTGATCCTAGAACACATGTGTCATAACTCATTTCTATGTTCATACCCATTATCTTGATAAACTTATATTGTATGTTAAGTTCGAATGTGAGATTCTTAAGAAAGATCTCTAAAATTGTCTATAGGAATAAACTAACTAAGTGTAGAAAGGAAAGGCTTCGAATTGAACTTAGGATTTAATGCTTGAATGTAAAGGTAAGGAGTTTATGAGAAAATAACAGTTTCTATAAATATGAAATGTTTGAATAAAAGGATAAAGTAAAGGTGAAGTTTCTAACGAAATAACTGTGTTTAAAGGCAAGTAAAACAAGGAAATGCAAGGAAATCGAAGGATTTAAGGGCAGAAATACTGTAATAGCGAACTAAATATAAAAAGACTTGTATTGAAATTGTAAAGAATGATGATGTTCAATACGTACATTGTGTCTTCTGACTCGTTTCCCTTAATTCACGGTAATTTGAGTGTTTTGAGATCTTTTAGTACATGAAAAAATGAACATCCCAAATCTAACATAAGAACACCTATTTATAGTGTCTTGACCCTAACGGTCCTACTCTAAAATCACGCCACGTTCGAAGCATGCAGGCTTCCTATGTTCACTGACTTCCACGCGTCTTCTAAGAATGGCGCTCCTATTTGAAATTCGAAATTTGTACCAATTGAAGCATCTTACTAATTTTCTTTGTTTTCGAAATAACCCAATCACCTGGACCGTTTCCAATTCTGGCACCCTTACATAAAGGAGCTCTTTATATTTTGAACACTAAAAAATCTAAATCGAAATTCATCATCTATCACTGGAAATCGAATAATCCTTCAGCACAATGACTCCATATTTCCCACCAGTATCAAACATTGATATCAATCTCCTTAGGTACTTATTCGAAATACTATTTTGATAGTGTTTTCTTCTTTATTCGAAATAGCCAACTAACAAATTGCCCCTCAAGAACATGTATTTCGATATATATAAAGAAATACTTGTTTTTGACTCATCCAGGCTATTTAGAGAGTATCAAAAACTCATGATGACCATAATGCACACGATAGCAGAGTAAGTGTCCAACTTTCTGCAAAACGTCCAATCACCATACCAAAACGTGCAATCACAGCAGTTATAGCTAATAATTAGCAGCAAAAACGTCACTTCCCTAGGAAGTTCAAAAAATCCACCTTTTCTCTTTCCAATAAGGGAGTTACACGTATCCCACCTTTTTCCAAAGGTCAAAAACTATTAAACTGTTGAGGAAGGCTATAAAAATACTTCATCTTCTTCATTCCAACTTTTCCAATCTTGCTCATTCTTCAAACAACCAGATTTCTTTGTTTTCAGATATCAATTTTTTTTTTATTTTCACAATGTCTTCAGCGCTACCTTCCTCATCCAAGAAGTCTGGAAAGTCCAAGCAAACTTCTCCTTCCATCCTTAAACCAGCCAGCAAGATTATCAATCTTGATAATCAGGAGTTCATCTCAACCCCTAAACTCACTCAAGAACAAAAAGCCATATATGCTTCTCAGGTAATCATTCCTACTATTGTTCTTGATAAAACTCTAGGAGTTATGGGTCCTCTAATCTCGACGGATCGTTTAGAAAAGACGAAGGGATTCTTTCCCGTGTATTCCAAAACCAAACCCATTGTTAATAAATCCATCCTCTTAACACTTAAAGAAGATGAATCAATTGTTAGGCTGTCAAAAACCTTAAAAGAGAAAACACATGACACAGAAACGTCAAAACCCACGAGGGACGCTTTTTGCATGGACTATGTTACTGGGAATTTCAAACCCTTTCGCTCATGTCCCTCATCAGATCAATTATACCAAGACTGGCTTTCGAAAGTTGAACATAAGAAATCCCAGGAATGGGAAAGTATATGCATCCTAAACCTGATTCGAATGTCAAAATTAGGTTTCAGTTACAGCCAACCTTTGTTGCTAGCCTCTTTATACTTTTGGGACAACACCTATAATACTTTCCATCTCCCTTGTGGAATGCTGACACCTACGTTCTTTGATATTGCTGCCATCACTGGACTCTCCCCTATTGGGGAGACTTTCGATCCAATGAAGATGCGGATAACCTTATTGACTTCGATGTCAAGAACGCCAGTTTTTCAAAATACATCAATCTCTATCACTCTGCTGAGGAAGAGGTTTCTAATGTTGAACATATAGCTTTTCTGGCGCTATGGTTATCAAAATATGTCTTCTGCAGCAAGTCTCTACAAGTTGCTAGCAGGTTCATTACCCTTGCAAATCAACTTCATCATGGTCGAAGGGTGTGTATCAGTGAGTTACTGCTAACAAGCTTATATGAAAGCATAGGTGCTGCAGTTTCGAAACTGAAAACTTACAAATCTGGCACTAACCTGCTTCTCGCTGGCCCCTTTTGGTTATTGCAGCTTTGGTTAAATGCAACTTTCGAACCATCTTTATCAACCTTTGGGGTTATTAACGAAGAACATCCTGATGTTGTAAATCGAAGCATTGAAGGCACTAGGTTGTTAAAACTAACCCCAAACGATGAAAGAGAAAATTTCAAAACATGCTTTGTTAACTATACAATGATTTTCTCCAAAAGACATAGGTTTGACCCTTCAATGGCCCCTTTTGCCAATCGAAACTGTGGTCCAACTTGGTTCACCATGCCCCTTGAACAAGCCATTGAAGAAGAGATAATTAGGGACATTTGGTGTGCCTTTTTAAACCCTAGGCTTATTATTTCTAGGATCACGCCTGTGAAGAGCCAAGTGTGTATCCTTGCTTATCAACCTAATTTCGTGGCCCGTCAATTCGGATTATGCCAGATTCTTCCTAAGCCTCTCTTCAACAAGAAAAGGGAGATATGTTTAGCAGGAGTGCCTTACTCCTTCAAGAAAGTCGAAACTCGACAAAATAAATATGTTGGCTTTGCTGACTTTTCACTAGTCTCCTTTACTCCTTCCTTTTACATGACAAAAGATTTTTATACTTGGTGGACGGCTTATTATTCGAAGAATATGTTCAGCACCATCCAAATTCAAAAACAACTGACGACAGCTTTTTCCTTTGTGCAGGAGCATGTCAAAAAATGTAGATTTACTCATGTCAAGGAAATTCGAGCCTTCCAAAAATATTTCGAAATTGTCTATAATCCTATGGAAATACATCGAACTGTCTGCGAAGCAGCAAGAACTTTGAAAGAAAAATTTGAAAAACAACTTTCAAAAATTCGATTTCCACCTTATGTAAAACCTGAAGATAGGTATTGGTGGGCTTTTAAACATCAAACACCAAAATTTCCAAACCTACCTACTTCAGAGCTGGCTTTAGCCTTTTTTCCTCTGTATCCCTGGTGGTTCGTTTGTGGGAACATTTTTCATTTGTGTGAAAATGGTGCCAAAAAACCTGCCCAAAGGGTAACGTGGGCTAAATTTGATTTAGACAATTTCAGGGGGCACCTTCGCTATGACTTGTCAGCCATGTCTATCACGTCTCAAAACGGCAAAGGTGCAGAACTGAAGAAATTCGAAGCTCCCTTATTCTTTCTAAACTTTGTTTCAAACTTGACCATTTCATATTTCTTTCAGCTATTGATCTAAAATCTTTGAAAAAGGATAAAGTTGTACCCAAGGCAGGTTCAACCTCTTCTTTGAAAGTGCCAATAACCAATACTGAAAATCCTCCTTCTGGTCAAGAAGATGACTCCTCAAAAAAGGAAAAGGTAATACTTCGCTCACTCCTTTCTTATTGTCGAAATTACTTTTTAAATTGACTAATTTTTTTTTATTTCTCCAGGCAAGTGGATTACCTCCCAAGTCTCCTAAGAAACGAAAACACGATAGTGCCGATTCTGAAAATGAATCAGAAAAAGATGAAGACATTTCTCCTCTAAAACGAAAAAAGAAAAAGAAAATCAACAAATTTGGCGAAGCTTCTCAACTTGCCAATCCTTCAAAAAGTAAAGTAAACGTGACTGCTCCCAAGGTCAAATCCGAAGGACCTTCGAAGTCTCAGTCTTCGAAGAACGTAATTTCAGAATGCATTGGTAGCAATGCAACTTCTGATGAACAAAAGGTAAATCTTACTCAATGCCTTTTTTTAAATTGACTATGTAATCTTCTTTATGCTAACCCTTTGTTTCTGTGCAGAGCGTTCCTTTTGTTCTTTCTGATCCTCCGGTCATTCAAGGACAAGCTTCCAAACTTGCAGCCTTTCCTCAACCAGAAGGTTTCAACGAAGCTGTTTTAAATAAAGGTTCATCCACTACTACTACTCCTGCAGGGACCGTCGAAGTCTTGGATCAACAAGCAACTTCTCCTCCATTGGTCGAAGCTTTAGACTAACAAGCAACTTCGCCTCCCTTGACAGAGGGCCATGTAGCTGGCGAACCATACACAGTGCTCGAAACTCTCATCAATGACAATCCTAGTGACTCTTCTCCCAGAAGGGTGTGCTGACCAATCTGAAGAGGAAAGCGACACACATACTGTAAGTCGTTACTTCGCAGATGGTGACGAAGATGAGATGGTGCAAGAGGAGGTGGAAGTTCCCGTTCCTACTGGGACTATTTTTACTAAAAACCCAGACCCTCCAATCTTGACTGGGGAACAGAAGGAAGAGCTAAAACAGAGTAATCCCCTGAAATATATCAAGCTAATGCTAGCTCAACGGGATTCTTCTTCTAGAAAAAATCAATCTGAAGATTCTAGCCAAACAAAGGATAATGCCCCTCTTTCTTCTCTTGATCAACTTCTTCAACAAGTCAACAAAACTATTCTTGAGGCTGACATTTTTACCATTCTAAAAGCAGATACTGAAGCCTATTTTTTGATGAAGAAGTTGCTTTCTCAGATAGATCTCAGCATCCGTCCACTTGAAGTAAGTGAAACCATATATGATCTGCAAATCTTGCTCAATGAGGTTAGTAGTGAATATATTAGGGTTAATGATGCTGAGGCTAAGATTCGAAGCAAAAAAGAAGCTTTGTCTAAAGCTTATGATCAAACTTCAAAACTTTCTGAAGAAGCAGAGAAGTTGGAGCACGCTAAAATCCAGGCCCAAGACAAGCATGATGTTTTGGCTTGATCAATCCTGTTTTGGGAATCTCAGATTGAAGAACTCAAGAAGAAGATTGAGGGTGCTCGAAATGAGCAGGCAGTCTTGAAGTCTGTTGATGACCAAGAGCTTGAAAATCTTGTCACACAAAGTCTTCAACAGATGGAGGTGGCTGAAGGAATAAGTGAAGAAATCAAGGGGCTCGAAAACGTCAGAAAGACTACCCAATGCAAAATCAACTTATGCAAGAGCAAGTTTGCTAAGTTGAAACGAAACGCCCCTTTCTGATTTTCGAGTGTATTTTGTTAAAGCTTTTATTGTTATTGATTCGAACACAACCATTTTGGTATTTATATAATACCATTTTGGCTTCATGTTTATATATATTTTATTTTCCTGCAGTGATTCTAACCTCTTGTAAGCATGGCTTATACCTTTTTAGATATTTCCCATTTACCCTCAAGATTCTTCTATCTTCTGCTAATTCTTCTATTTCATAAGCATTATTCGAAAATGTTTTCAAAACACGAAAGGGTCCTTCCCAATGGGGTGACCATTTACCTAATAATCTATTCTTTTTATCCATAGGTAATATAACTTTCCATACCAGGTCATTGGTTGAGAACAACTTACTTTTAACTCTTTTGTTGTATGCTCTGGCTACTCTATCTTTCCGTCTTCTCATAACTTCTAAAGCATGTAGCCTATCTTCATCCACGTCCACTAATTCATTCATCATCATTTCCCAATATTGATCAGCTGGTATTTCATTTTGTCTATGGATTCTTACTGACTGTAAGTGTATTTCGACTGGCAACACTGCATCGTGTCCAAATGTAAGTCGAAACGGAGTAGTATTCGTTGCTTCTTTAGGAGATGTTCGACATGCCCACAAAGCTTGGTCTAAAGTTTTGTGCCAATTTCTTGGCTTTCGTCCTACATGTTTCTTTATCAAACCTATTATGACTTTATTGGCTGCTTCTACTTGTCCATTAGCTTGAGCATAATAAGGAGTTAACGTGAGTAACTTAAATCCCATTTCTTTTGCAAACTCTTGCATTTTTCGCCCTGTGAAAAGTGAACCTTGATCTGTTGTGATACTTTCTGGTATTCCGAACCTGTAAATTATTTGCCTCTGGACAAATTCCATAATGGCCTCTTGATCAACATTCACTAGAGGAATTGCTTCGACCCATTTTGTAAAATAATCTATACCCACAAGGATATATTTCTGTCCTTTGGATGATGCTGGTCGAATTTCACCAATTAGATCTAATGCCCATCCTCTAAAAGGCCAAGGCTTAACAATTGAATGTAACTCACTTGCAGGAGCATGTTGAATACCTGCATGAACTTGGCATTCCTCGCATCCTTTAGAAAATTCTATGCAGTCTTTGAGCATAGTGGGCCAATACATTCCATATCGAAACAACAACCATTTCATTTTATGACCTGCTTGATGTGCCCCACTGTGTATACTGGACAATGCTAAATATGCTTCATTTTCTCCTAAACACTTGAGTAAGATACCTTCTGGGGTTTTCATAAAAAGTTCATTCCCTATTAAGACATAAGACAATGCCCTATATTTGATCTTTTTCTCTGTACTTACTGAAGGTTCTTTCAGGTAATTTACTATGGGACTTCTCCAATCTATATCTGTCAAAGTATCAATATTTAGTACTTCGAATTCTTTCTGATCTGCATAACCCAGTTTCGAATTTTCCAAGTCTAATGGTGATAATTTGGTAGCCATTATTCTGCCTCTTGTTTCTATGAGATATTGGAGTTTTTCTCTAGATGTCTTATATCCTAAAGCTATTTGAGCCAAGTCATTTGCCTCCTGATTATCAATTCTGGGAATATGTTTTATATCCATATATTCAAATTTCTTGAGTAATCTGTTAGCAATAACGAAGTACATGATCAAATTTTCCTTGATGCATTTGTATTCTTTGGTTATTTGTTTGATGACCAGCTCTGAGTCTCCCCTAATTTCGACTCTAGTTTCCCCCAATTCCAACAAAGCTTCAAGTCCAGCAATTAATGCTTCATACTCAGCTTCGTCGTTCGAACAGGGAGGGCCTTCTAACTTGTACTTGAATTTTATTGGAATTCCCTCAGGAGAAATTATAAGGACTCCAACACCACTCCCATGTTTATGTGTTAACCCATCAAAGGATAATTTCCAAGGGTGGATATCAACATAATCTAACGCGAAGTCCTCACTCACAGAGTGATCCACTATGAAATCTGAAACTACTTGTCCTTTCATAGCTTTTAAAGGCTTGAAGGTCAAATTATACTCAGTGAGCGCTAAAGCCCATTTGCCAATCCTGTTGTGCATGATTGGTTTTGAAAGCATATGTTTAATAACATCAAAGTGAGATGAAACATAAACATCAACTGGTTTAATATAATATTTAAGTTTTGTACAAGAGAAATACAGACAGAGGCATAGTTTTTCAATGCTACTATACTTAGTCTCTGCTTTATTTAGGACCCTACTAAGATAGTAGATGGCTCTTTCGACGCCATTATCATTTTCTTGGGCCAACGTACTACCTATAGTTACATTGGAGGCAGAGATATACAGCCTCATTGGTTTATCTTTAGAAGGGGGTGCAAGTATAGGAGGATGCATCAAATAAGCTTTGATTTTATCGAATGCCTCCTGATGCTGCGCAGTCCATTCAAAATTCCCTTGGTTGAGATGGAGGAGTGGAGAGAAAGCCTGAGTTCACCCACTCAGATTAGATATGAATCTCCTTAAAAATTTAATTTTACCCAATAGAGATTGCAACTCTTTCTTTGTTGAAGGAGGTTTCGTCTCCCTAATAGCCTCCGTCTTGTTCAAGTTAATTTCGATCCCCTTCTTGTGGACCACAAAGCCTAGGAAATCCCCAGCCTGAACAAAGAAAGCACATTTAAGAGGATTTATTTTTAAGCCATGTTTTCTCATTCTTTCGAATAACTGGCAAAGGTGAGTCAAATGATCCTCATCAGAAACAGATTTGACTACTATGTCATCTATATAAATCTACATAAATGACTCAATGAAATCATGAAAAATAGTGTTCATTGCCCTCTGATATGTTGCCCCAGCATTTTTTAGTCCAAAGGGCATGACTACCCATTCATAAGTGCCTAAGGCGCCTGGACATCTGAATGCAGTTTTGGGAACATCATCCTCAGCAATAAAAATCTGATTATACCCAGAGTATCCATCTAACATACTCAGGTATTCGAAACCCGCAGCAGAATCAATCAGCATTTCTGCTATAGGCATGGAATATTCATCTTTTGGGGTGGCAGTGTTTAAATCCATAAAATCTATGCAAATTCGTAAAGAGCCATTTTTTTAACAACAGGTACAATATTAGCAAGCCATTCTACGTACCTTGTGGTCCTGATAAATTTGCTTCGAAGGAGCCGTTCCACCTCTGCCTTTACTTTTGAGAGGATTTCTAGAGCGAATTGTCTAGGCATCTGCTTGATGGGCTTCTTGCCATCCTTGATTGGAAGCCTATGTTTTACCAGTTCCCTCTTTAATCTAGGCATTTCATTGTAGTCCCAGGCGAAGCAATCTCTGTTTTGTTTGAGCATTTCAACCACCTTGCCTTTTAGACTGGGACTAAGTTTCGCACTGATGTACGTAACCCTTTTTTCGACACCATCCCCAATATCAACTTCCTCCAAAGGATCTTGGGCCAGCATCTTAGCGCTTGATGACTCTGGATCCTTCTCGAACCTCAAGGGATCTTGATCATAAATGGCATCTAGTCGTTGATCCACCAGTTCAGAAGTTTGTCCATCATTTGGTGAGGGTGAATGGTTTCCTTCAAGATTTGCTATTTCTTTTTTGTTTATGGCTTCGACAACCATGTTTTGTATTTCGGCTTCGAGAGCCGTTCTTCGTTTGTTCTCAGCCAGATAGGCCGAAATCTTTTGGTAATAATTTGACTCAGTCATAATAACCTTCGCTTGCCCAGCCAGTCGGTCGTATCGTCGAAGTCTCTCCATCTTTCTCAGTCACCTGCCCATCCCACATGATTTCCCTATCCCATTGGAATCCATTGGGATGCAAGGTTAGGGAATAATAAGCATTCTCATTTGGCTCGAAATATTCCTCAGGTGGGTGACATGGCCCTATGTTGGCCATATTTCGATCGAAGTTTCTTTTGTCCACATTGTTGATTTCTGCCAAATAGTAACTTTGGTCTGCTTCTATGTTTTCTACAATTCCATCATCTCTCCACAACACCAGCCTTTGATGCATTGAAGAAGGCACTGCGCCAATTCCATGGATCCATTCCCTGCCAAGCAACAGATTGTAGTTTGCTTTTGCAGTAATGACCATAAACATTGTTGGTCTTGTGAGGGAACCAACTGTCAAGTTAACTTGTATTACTCCCAAAGTCTTGCCAACCTTTCCTTCATAATTTGAAAGCACCATGTTGTGAGGTCTAACATCTGAATCCTGCATCCCTATCCTTTTTAGCATGAATTGAGGCATCAAATTGACAGCAGCTCTACCATCCACCAGAACCTTGTTCACACCATATTGTTCCACCTTTTCCCTGATGAATAAGGGTTTTAGATGGTTCTTCATTCCTTCGTCTGGTTTTTCGAAGAAAGCATTCTGCTCTTCGACCGCTCCATTGTTTATTACATAATAGCACACTGGCCTATGTCTGGCCATTTCGTCCTCATCAGTCTCCTCACCAGCATAAACCTCTGTATCCTGATTGTACTCACAAGGCAGCACTGAAACTACATTGCAGTTTGCATTAAAGAAGGATTCCCCTTCCGATTCGAAGTCATCAGTCATCAAGTCCTCTTCGTTTGCAGCCTCCTTATGAGTCTTATTTTCTTCAGTGTCTTTCTGTGGTGAAAAAAGTTTCCTGGACACTGGGGGTTTGCCCCCAGTCTTGTTCACTGATGTTGGGTTATTGGTACTAGATTCTCCTATTCCCACAGGCTTCGAATCCCTTGCAGCTTTTTGGTTTCTCTGGTGTCTGCGCCATTGAGAGCGAGATATTGGGTTTCTGCCTTTATAATTCTCCAATCTTATTTCTTCCCTCCTATTTGAATTGAATTTCCTCCTGTAAGCCATCGCAGTCCTGCCTCCTCGGTCGAAGCTGCACCACTTCCCTTTTCCCTTATCAGCATTCACTTGTAACCATCTGTCAGTGGGGATTTCTGCAGGTAGTCTAAAGGAAACTCTCTTTGCTCCCCTGGGGTAAGGGATATCTGGCCTCCTTGGCATAATTCTACCAGTGCTAACAATATTTGAAGGCATTCCGCCTTGGTGCCCCCAGCCTGATGCAAACGGAATTCTCTCGAACGCTTCAGCCATCTCCTTATCATACACCGCTGCACATCTGGGACATATTAAACACTATGTTCCAATCTTGTGGCAACGAACCAGGAATTTAAACAGACTTTCATCAGCTTTTGGATAGACTCTGTACAACTGGTTGTCTTGCCTCCAATTGACCCCTGTTCGTTCACGCTGGGCCCTTTCGAACTCAGCAGCAATTCTGGGGTTGCATATGATGCTGCACCTTGGGCATAGCAACTTTTCCTGATTTTTCTTATGACTGTGGAAGAGGTATTCACGCAAACCAGCATCTTTTCTAGGTAAGTTCTCTCTTCTTTTCTCTCTTTCCCTCTCTAAACAGCGTTCCACTTCTTCCATTTCGGTGTTAGGCTGTTCGAAGTCCACCATATTCACTCCCAACATTTGATCATCGGAAATTTTGACTTCTTCAAATTTCATCCTAAGACCCTCAGTGGCCTCAGCTAATTTTTTGTCACTTAATATCTTTGCTTTGGGCACCTTTGGGAGGCCATCAGTAGCCTCTATTTCGTTTTTGATCAATGGGAGGCCTTCAGTAGCCTCTCTTTCGTTTTTAATTAAGATGAAGTCCCCATCCTCTTCGAATCCCACTTTCGATTCAACTTTCCCCTCAACAATTTCTACCATATTGATGTCTAGAGGTTCAGCATAGTTAGTCTCCGCCATCAGCAATGGATCCGTATCAACTTTCATTGGATTCTTCCCTTTGTCTGAGAACTTCAGCCTGCCATCTTTGATTGCATTTTATGTCAGATCCCTGAAAAGAAAACACTGTGAGGTTTTATGGCCTAAAAAGTTGTGATATTTACAAAATCCCCTCTTTTTCCTTTGTTCCAATGGAGGAACCTTAAGGTTAGGAGGAACTATTAACTGGCCATCTTTAACAAGCAGACCAAATATCTCATCACATTTAGTTATATCGAAAGTATAGATTTTCTTAGGGAATTTATCATTCCTTTCACTTTCGACATAATCCTTTCCATTGGAAGGAAGCAGAACTTTGCAAGCATAAGGGGGTGCTTCCTTTAGTTCTGCAAGATCTATTTCGAACTGATCGAAATCATAAGGGTCTTGAGAATCATCTATGTTTTCCCCTTCAGCCTCTATGTAGGCTATTCTCTCTTTCTTATGATTTTTACTAGCCCTGACTTTTTCAGCTTTTAACCTTTCGACCTGACGCACTCTGTCTGCTAGTTGGGCCATATCTCTAAGATACTATGTATCCAATTTCTTTTGAATGAAATAATCTAGGCCCCCAGCAACCATTTAGACCAATTCATGTTCAGGGACCACTGTGAAGCATCTAGATTTTAATAAACGGAACCTATTCAAATATTCATCTATTGGTTCCGTGAACTTTCTCTTAATGCTTGCTAATTCCTTGAGACTGATTTTAGACTGACCCATGTAAAATTGTTCATGGAAAAGTCTCTCTAAATAAGGCCATGTGTCCACAGATCCAGGAGGCAAGGTGGTGAACCAAGTGAAAGCGTTCTTTGTTTAAGAACTTGGGAAATATTTTATCCTAAGATTTTCACTATTTGCTATATCTCCTGCTTCGGTTAAATATCTTGCTATATGTTCCACTGTTGATTCACTTGTATCTCCAGCAAATTTCGTGAATTTAGGGACTTTAAAGCCCCTGGGTAATTCTGTTTGCAAAACATAATCTATAATAGGAGATGTGTAATTTGGCCTCCTAAATCCTGAATTTAAACCATTCTGAGCCATTATTCTTTCAATCATGGTGGTGAGGTTATTTTCTGCCACCAAATTGTCATTCCTAATTCTATGAACAATTTCGTCTGCATTTTGGTCCCTATTCACCAACATTACAGGTCTAGGTTGTTCATTCTGAACTTCCTAAACTTCCTGGTTCCTTAATCTCATCCCTATATTTCTTTCTTCAACCACTTGTACAGGGGGTAGAATTTGTTCGATTACAGGTTCTTCATTTCGAATCTCCATCGGGTTTTGCCTATGCCTTGCAGGCGCATTAGGGGCACCAAAAAAATTTGCTATTCTGGCCATCTGGGCTGCATTTTCTTGGTTTGTTCTATTTATATTCTGGATTAGGGGATTGAAAATAGCATTCATTTCACGGGCTAGGATTCCTACCATATCATGATTTCTATCATCCATCTGTTGCCTATGCGTTGCCTGACTATTAGTTGTAAGAGTAGGCAACTGGGCGAAGTTTCCTATATTCTGGAAATTTGTACCCAAATGGTTCATTCCTGAACCAGACCCTTGGAGTGGGGATGAAGTTGATGCATTATGTAACTTTGCCATAAACGAAGTTGGCATTCCATACTGAGGGTTTCTGGGTCTCAAAGGTTCGAAACCTGAAGGCCTAGGGGGGTCGAATACTGTTGATTCCCTATGTGTGGCGCAGTTTGCACTGAGGACACGTTTGATGGTATTTCTAATGTACTTGCTGGGATCGTATTCGAACTGCCAACAGGGATGGCATTGGAGGCATCAATCGAACTTGAAAAGATTGTTGGAGCCCCCTGTGGGGGATTTTGTACCCCATCTTGGTTGGTTGTGTTAACCATTGTTTTGGTACGTTGTTTTCTGGGTATATATGGGTTATTATTCTTTATTTTGCCGCTTCGAAGGTTCATGTACCGAAACGCGCTCCACACTCAAAAAATCTTAAAAATTCTCTAATATGTTTGATAAAACTTTTTGTTATGACACTGTCCCACCGGGTGTGCCAACTTATTTACAGTGATTTCTAGTAAACAACCGCTAGTCTTCCAATTTATTGATTATTATTAGTTACTTGCAGGATCGACTAGATTGATCCTAGAACACATGTGTCATAACTCATTTCTATGTTCATACCCATTATCTTGATAAACTTATATTGTATGTTAAGTTCGAATGTGAGATTCTTAAGAAAGATCTCTAAAATTGTCTATAGGAATAAACTAACTAAGTGTAGAAAGGAAAAGCTTTGAATTGAACTTAGGATTTAATGCTTGAATGTAAAGGTAAGGAGTTTCTGAGAAAATAACAGTTTTTGGAAATATGAAATGTTTGAATAAAAGGATAAAGTAAAGGTAAAGTTTCTAACAAAATAATTGTGTTTAAAGGCAAGTAAAACAAGTAAATGCAAGGAAATCGAAGGATTTAAGGGCATAAATACTGTAATAGCGAACTAAATATAAAAAGACTTGTATTGAAATTGTAAAGAATGATGATGTTCAATACGTACATTGTGTCTTCTGACTCGTTTCCCTTAATTCACGGTAATTTGAGTGTTTTGAGATCTTTTAGTACATGAAAAAATGAACATCCCAAATCTAACATAAGAACACCTATTTATAGTGTCTTGACCCTAACGGTCCTACTCTAAAATCACGCCACGTTCGAAGCATGCAGGCTTCCTATGTTCACTGACTTCCACGCGTCTTCTAAGAATGGCGCTCCTATTTGAAATTCGAAATCTGTACCAATCGAAGCATCTTACTAATTTTCTTCGTTTTCGAAATAACCCAATTACCTGGACCGTTTCCAATTCTGGCACCCTTACATAAAGGAGCTCTTTATATTTTGAACACTAAAAAATCCAAATCGAAATCCATCATCTATCACTGGAAATCGAATAATCCTTCAGCACAATGACTCCATATTTCCCACCAATATCCAACATTGATATCAATCTCCTTAGGTACTTATTCGAAATACTATTTTGATAGTGTTTTCTTCTTTATTCGAAATAGCCAACTAACACATTCCTACCTATCTTGAAGACCTACAAAGAGATTGGATACAACTCAAGGGAGAGTGAGATACTTTCGAATCCCAATTCTACGCAAGCGAGAAGAAGTTTTTGGAACTCACTAGGCTACTTCATGAGGAGCGGACCTTAAATGCCTACATTGCACCAAAGAGGATGCACACTACTTTTTTATCTTAGAGTTTTGTATTATTTTGTCCAAGGGGCATTGATATACTCAAACTTTATCTTATTAATATAACGTGTGTTTCCTTTTTGTCTAAAATAAACTTGAATCTTTGAAATCCTTGAAAACATTGCATATGCATATATCATTCATCATAACATAAACAGGTCTTTTGCGAGAATCTCCTCATCTCTCTACTATTTATTTCAGTAAGATGGATCTCGAGCAAATAGTGAAAGATCTCCAAATTTAGAATATGCAGTTTCAACAGTTACTCATGACCCTAGCCAAGGGGCAAGAAGAGTTGAAGACTCTGCTGGATGAAGAGAGGAAAAAGAAAACAAAGAAGGTAACCGGAGTCTTAAACATGGGAAGAAGATTTCATGGGCAGACAAGAAGGACTTTGGACTTTGCAACAACATTTGATGAAGGAGAGGGGAAAGGCAAGGAAATAGTTGTCCCGTTAGAATCGCAAGTAGAGGAAGAAGAAGAGGACTACTCTGAGGAACAATACCCTTCAGCTAATGACAAGTATAAACATCTTGAAGAGCAGTTGAGCGCGATGGAAATCCAAAAGGTGCCAGGCTTAGACTTTGAGGAATTGATACTAGTGTCGGGGATTGTGATTCCTCCGAAATTCAAAGCACCTGTATTTGCCAAATATGATGGAGTGTCATGCTCTAAAATGCATCTCCGATCATATGTGAGGAAAATTCAACCCCATACCGTTGACAAAAACTTATGGGTGCACTTCTTCCAAGACAGTCTGTCTGGGACTCAACTTGACTTGGTTTACCAATTAGAAAGAGCCAACATTCACAATTGGGAAGATCTTGCCGCAGCTTTCTACAAGCAATACCAGTACAATGCTGATTTGGCACCTACCCGTACTCAACTCCAGAGTATGGCCATGGTGTCCAATGAAGGTTTCAAGGACTATGCACAAAAATGGAGAGATTTGGCTAGAAGAGTTCAACCCCCTCTATCTGAGAGAGAATTGGTGGACATGTTCTTGGACACCTTGTCTGGTCCCTTCTTCAATCATTTAATTGGAAGTTCATCTGCAGGTTTTACTAAACTAATACTGATCAGAGAGAGGGTAGAAGCCGGCATAAAAAGTGGAAAGATTCAGAAAGATACGTCTTCTTCTACAGCAGTAAGGAAGCCTTTCATCGGGAAGAAAGAGGTAGTTGATGCGTATCCGCAAAGAAACCAAGGTAGGGCCGAGTGCCGACCAATGGTGGGAGCTGTTATGATTCCTAAGCTTGCATCTGATCAGCAAATAAATAATCAACCAAGGGTAGAAAGGCCAGTCAGGCAGTTCACCAGAATTAACATGACCCCGTCTCAAGTATTACCACATCTACTAAGATCCAACTTGGTGACCTTGAAAGAAGCTCTAAAAAACCCCAATACAACATCTCCTCATTGTCATCCCAATGCCCATTGCGCATATCACTCTGAAAGTCCTAGTAACGATACTAATAATTGTTGGGCCTTAAATAACACAATACAAGACCTCATTGAAGCAAAAGAAATTGAGTTTGATGCGCCCGAGAAGCCAAATGTTATTTCTGCTCCTATGCCCAGACATGGTCACAATGCCAATGCCATTGAAGAAGAATTGTTTGTTACTTCAGTTAATGAACTCATGACCCCACTTCTAACTGTTAAAATGAACTTGTTGAATGTCGGCGTGTTCCCGGGATATGATGAAGATTGTCGTTTCTGTTTATCCTCACCAACCAGTTGTCCTTTGTTGAAAGTAGGCGTCAAGTGCCTGATGGATAACAAAGAGATTTTATTTGAAAAGATTCCTGTTACACCTATTCCTTTTGAAGATGTTTCAATCATTACCATTTCCTCCAATTCTTCCAGGCTCTCCACCAAAAGAACCGTTAGAATTACATCAGTTCCGAAAGCAGCTCCTTTAATAATCACAATGCATGGGCCAGTCCCATATGAATCAGATAAGACCGTGCCTTGGAATTACGGAGGGGACATTTACTATCATGGCGTCAAGCAAGACTGGCCGGCCGCCGAAGAGATAAATTCCGAGAAAGAAAACTCTGACATCAGTAATATTGCCAGAACTAAGAAAATTACCCGAAGTGGTTGGATCTTTTCTCCAGAAATTTCTCCCCCAAAAGTAGTTTCTGGACCCGTATTTATCCCTGTAGCTGCTCCAAAGGTTGCTCCTACACCCATAATCATCTCTGCAAGTACTCCAATTGACAAAGCCGTTACAACCCCTGTAATCATTCTTACTGACACTCTTACTTCCGAGTTAACTGAGGCTCGAGGAAAAGGTGTTATGGTTGAGCCTATCCGGACGAAGGCTCAGTCATTGACTATCCCTGAGACCTCCAAGAAGGAAATGGAGGAGATCTTAAAAATTATAAAGAAAAGAGACTATGATGTAGTTGAACAACTGGGGAAAATCCCCTCTAAGATCTCCATGCTGGCATTACTACTATGTTTCGAGGCACATGCAAAAGCCTTAGTGAAATTCTTAAAAACCGCCCATGTACCTCAAGAGACGTCTGTTGATCAATTTCAAGACTGTGTGGCCAGCCTAACTGCGGACAATGGTTTAGGTTTTTCAGATGCAGATCTGACGCCGAGGGGAAGAAAGCATAATGAGGCGTTGCATGTCTCAGTGGAATGTGGGGACACCACTCTGGAACATGTTTTGGTGGATACTGGCTCATCTCTGAATGTATTAACCAAAAAAGCTCTTGACAGACTTGACTGTGAGGGGTTGACTTTAAAGCCAAGCAACATAGTGGTAAGGGCTTTTGACGGCTCGAAGAGGATGGTACATGGGGAGGTGGACATTCCAATAAAGGTTGGAACCTAAACTCTCAATTCAACTTTTTATGTGATGGACATCCGCCCTTCATACTTCTGCCTGCTAGGCCGACCATGGATCCATAATGCTGGCACTGTTACCTCTATATTGCACCAAATGCTGAAGTACCCGGTTCAAGGGAAGATTATCACCATTCATGGAGAGGAAGAATACATGATCAACCATCTCAATTCCTTCAGATATGTGGAATTGGATGGTGAATTCATTGAAACTCCATTTCAACACTTTGAAGAGGTCCCTCAAAAGGTGGTAGTGACCAAGGTTGTTCCCAAGATTACAAGGCCTCCACTCCGGATGTCATCTCTGAAGGATGCCAAAGCAGTGGTGGAAGAAGGTGGATGCACTATCTGGGGACAACTCCTAGATATCCCGTATAAATCTGACAATTTTGGCTTAGGTTTCACTTCAAGTGCTCAAAAGGATGTACGTCGTACTCGTGCTGGAGGGCCACCCTTGAAGATCAGCAATCGTGAGTTCAACGCGATAGAAGATGGTGAAGTTGGTTGCAACTTGGAGGAATGGATCTTTCCGACTGTCAATGGAGGGCTCAAGAATTGGGAGGCTAGAGACTTCTTCCCAATCACTTTCATCCCTCAGTAATTTATCTTTACATTTTGTTGGATCTGTAATATTCAAAACAATTTGCACTCTTAAAACCTCGTGTCTTACCCGAGGCACAATGGTCCATTTGTAAGGGTTATTATCTTATTTTTCATATGACATCAATGAATCATGGACGTTTTCACGTTCAAACTTTTGTGCTCGTTGTTTTTCTTTTACATTTTACTTTCTTTCAAAGATAGTTATACCCTTACACACACCCACACTCACAATGCAGGTATCCATCCATTCTGGATCCCACGGGTAACGATACTGCTATGGCCTTTTGTGACTCTGAGAATCTAATCTACCAAGCGGAAGACAAAGGTGAGGAAGATTGTGAAGTACCAGGGGAACTTGCCAGACTGCTACAACAAGAGGAGAGAACCATTCAGCCTTACGGGGAACCCGTGGATACAATCAACCTAGGTATCGAAGAAGATAAAAAAGAGGTCAAAGTGGGTGCCAATCTGGAACCCAGTATCAAGAAACATTTGATTCAGCTGTTGCATGATTATGTCGAAGTATTTGCCTGGTCATATGAAGACATGCCAGGACTTGATGAAGATATTGTGGTACATTGTCTGCCTACAAGAGAAGATTGTCCACCAGTAAAGCAAAAGGTATGTCGAATGAGGCCTGATATGTCAGAAAAGATTAAAGCAGAGGTCATGAAGCAATTTAACGATGGATTCTTGGCTGTCACTTCTTACCCCCAATGGGTTGCCAATGTTGTTCTTGTGCCCAAAAAAGACGGCAAAGTGCGAATGTGTGTGGACTACAGAGATTTGAATAGGGTGAGCCCTAAGGATGATTTTCCACTCCCTCACATAGACATCCTAGTTGACAATACGGCACAACACAAAGTGTTTTCCTTCATGGAAGGATTCTCAGGTTACAACCAAATCAAAATGGTGCCTGAGGACATGGAGAAAACAACCTTTGTCACGCAGCGAGGCACATTCTGTTATAAGGTGATGCCATTCGGACAGAAGAACGCTGGGGAAACCTATCAGCATGCCATGGTAGCTTTATTTCATGACATGATACATCATGAAATATAAGTCTACATGGACGATATGATAGCCAAATTGCAAACAGAAGAAGAGCATCTTGATCACTTACAAAAACTGTTTGAGAGACTGAAGAAGTACAAGCTGATGTTGAATTCAAACAAGTGTACGTTTGGGGTATGGTCTGATAAACTCCTAGGCTTTATCGTCAGCAACAAGGGTATCAAGGTCGATCCTTCAAAAGTTAAAGCAATACAAGAGATGCCTGCTCCTCGTACTGAGAAGGAAGTCAGAGGATTCTTGGGAAGTTTGAACTATATTGCCAGATTCATTTCTCACATGACAGCTACTTGTGAGCCAATCTTCAAGCTCTTGAAGAAAGATCAAGTAGTCAAATGGAATGATGAGTGCCAAGTTGCTTTTGAAAAAATCAAGGAATACTTACAAGAGCCTCCTGTATTGATGCCACCAGTCATTGGAAGACCGTTGATCATGTATCTGACTGTTTTAAAAAACTCAATGGGGTGTGTATTGGGGCAGCATGACGAGTCTGGCCGAAAAGAGCACGCTATTTACTACCTAAGCAAAAATTTTACCGACTATGAAACTAGATATTCACTGCTCGAGAAAACTTGTTACGCTCTGGCATGGGCTACTTGCCGGCTAAGACAGTATCTGCTGACTCATACTACCTTGTTGATATCTAATATAGATTCAATAAAATACATCTTCGAGAAGCCTGCTCTTTCTGGGAGAATAGCGAGATGGAAGATGATCCTGACAGAATATGACATACAATATACTACTCATAAAGCTATAAAGGGCAGTGTATTAGCTGATCACCTTGTTCACCAAGCCGTAGAAGACTATCAGTCCATGAAGTTCGATTTTCCGGATGAAGACATCATGACATTAGACAACTGTGAAGAATTCAGGCCATATGACGGACCTGAACAAGGATCCCGATGGACCCTTTTCTTTGATGGAGCATCCAATGCACTTGGCAATGGTATCAGTGTTGTACTCATATCTCCAGAAGGGTGTCATACTCCCTCTACTGCCAGACTCTGCTTCAACTGTACAAATAACATGGCGGAATACGAAGCGTGCATCGTCAGTCTCAGAGCTGCCATAGACCTGGGAATCAAATCCTTAGATGTGTTTGGAGATTCAACTTTGGTCATCAGTCAGATCAAAGGGGAATGGGACACCAAACACCCTAACTTTATCCCTTACAGAGAACATGTTTTGACATTGCTACCACATTTTGAGAAGATTACCTTCGAGCATTTCCCGCGAGAAGAAAATCAGCTAGCAGACGCACTAGCCACAATGTCATCTATGTTTAAACTTAATTGGGATAATGAAGCTCCCCAAATCACCATCGAACGAATGGATGAACCAGCACACTGTCACGAGATTAATACCGAAGAAGTGGTGGACCAGCCTTAGTTTCACGAAGTCAAGAGGTATCTTGAGGCTCAAGAATATCCAGAAGGAGCTTCAATCAATAATAAGAAGTTTTAAGGAGATTCTCTGCTAAATTCTTCCTTAGTAATGGCATCCTGTACAAACACAATCATGACTCTGTGTTACTTTGGTGTGTAGATAAGGTTGAAGCTAAAAGGATCATGGCTGAATTACATGAAGGCACTTTTGGTACCAATTCCAACGAGCATACAATGGAAAAGAAAATCCTACGGGCAGGCTATTAATGTTCTACCATGGAAACAGATTGCTATCAACACTCTCGAACCTGTCATAAATGTCAAATTTATGCTGAAAAAGCACATGTACCTCTGGTTCCTCTGAATGTATTAACGGCTCCTTGGCCTTTTGCTATGTGGGGGATAGATATGATTGGGGAAATCAAGCCGACAGCCTCCAATGGACACCGCTTCATCCTAGTGGCCATTGACTATTTTACAAAGTGGGTGGAAGTCGTCTTCTTCGCTTTCGTCACCAAGAACGTCGTTGCCCGTTTCATCAAGCAAAATCTCATTTACCGGTACGGTATCCAAGAAAAGATCATCACTGACAATGGTACAAATCTCAACAACACTGTGATCACCGCCTTGTGCGAGCAATTCAGGATTCAGCATCACAATTCTTCTCCCTATCGGCCAAAGATGAATGGTGCTGTCGAAGCTGCAAATAAGAACATTAAAAAGATCATACAGAAAATGACAGTCGCATACAAATACTGGCATGAGATGTTACCATTCGCTCTCCACAAATATCATACCACGACTCACACATCAACCGGGGGCAACACCTTATTCTTTGGTTTACGGCATGGAGGTTGTCTTTCCTATCGAGGTTCAGATCCCCTCTCCGAGGATTATGAAGGATGCAGGTTTGAACGAAGACGATTGGATCCAGACTCGACTTGATCAACTGAACTTGATTGATGAGAAGAGACTTACCGCTGTTTTCCATGGTCAAATGTATCAAAAACGGATGATCAAGGCTTTCAATAAAAAGGTTAGACGCCAAGTGTATCACGTTAGAGATCTAGTGATCAAACGCATCATCTTGCCACAAGGTGATCCCAGGGGCAAATGGACTCCTACCTATGAAGGACCATTTGTAATCAAAAGCATTTTATCTGGTGGTGCAATGATCTTGACCACCATGGATGGTGACGACCTGCCACACCCTGCAAACACGGACATGGTCAAAAGATACTACGCATAAGAGACCCGCTAGGTTGACATACCTAGGCGAAACAAGGGCATCCCGGCGAACCAAAAAGGTTCAGAAAAAAATTAGGGATAAAACAAAAAAATCTGTACACCTGGCAAGTTAAAAACCCGAAAGGGCGACTTGGGTAAAAAGGGGTTTCCCGTTGGACTGAAAACCCGAAAGGGAGGTCCAGGAAAAAGTTAGGGAATTAAAGCGTATGACTATGTCCCATTGGATCACTTTACGGACAACCTTTGGCTTCCACTGACAAACTCAGAGGTTCTGATCAATTCAATCATCTTTGGACAAGGCAACAAATAGACAAGACGCTTGGAGATACGAAGGCTATAGCAGAATGGAAACCCCATGGGGTTTTTGTACACATAGCTATCTTTTCTTTGTATCAAAATTTTCATTTTATTATGACAGCATTCTCTTACTAGAATGTTTGTCTCCTTTTACAAAAAAATACTTATTCAAAGTCAATACAAACTATTCATTTGAAAGTGCAAAAACTATTTGTCTTTTCTTTACGCTTGTTTTGTTTACAAAAATGTCCAATGATTCATTGTTGAGCATATGCATTTGAACATAGTTACTGTTCACAAAAACGAAATGAAAAGAGACAATTACTAAGAGATTGAAAGGATGGGGAAATATCTCTAAGCTATCCCATAAGTAAACCCCTACAGTACGTCATTTAAATCTCCAGCGGAGCAAATTTTCAAATTGTGAATCCTCAGTAGAAGTCGTCAAACTTCTCAGGATTCCCCAATGAATTTTTACAAGCAGCACACAACATTTCCCTTACAACAGAGTTCGTTTCTCTAAATGGAAATTCACCAACATTTTGACTTCAAAACATGAAGACTTCCATATCCCCAGCGGCAGTCAAGGATTTATTTTCCCCAGCCCAACAGCAGTGCAACAAACTAGCCCTCATACGCATACATTGCATTCATATATCATAAACATTGATAACGCAAGTGCAGTATACTATGCATTTCATACAACATAAACATATTGTTTTAGCTAACATTTTACCCTTTTCAGGATAAGGTTAACAACTATCATTAACAATATTCAAAACTTGATATAGTTCAGATACGAACCAGACACGGATACCATCCTGACACTCATTCAAAGACAACTTCAGATATAGTTTCAGATACGCTCCAGACACAGAAGCCATCCTGATACTCATTCAAAGACCACTTCAGATACAGTTTCAGATACGCTCCAGACACGGAAGCCATCCTGATACTCATTCAAAGACCACTTTAGATACAGTTTCAGATACGCTCCAGACACGAATGCCATCCTGACACTCATTCAAAGACAATCTCAGATACAGTTCAGATACGCTCCAGGCACAGATGTCATTCTGATACTCATTCAGATTCTGTTTTCAGATACAGTTCAGATACGCTCCAGACACGGATGCCATCCTGATACTCATTCAGGTTCAGTTTTCAGATACAGTTCAAATACGCTCCAGACACGGATGTCGTCCTGATACTCATTTAGATTCAGTTTTCAGATACATTTCAAATACGCTCCAGACACAGATGCCATCCTGATACTCATTCAGATTTAGTTTTCAGATACGCTATAGACAGGGATGCCATCCTGATACTCATTCAGATTCAGTTTTCGGATACAGTTCATATACGCTCCAGACACGGATGCCATCCTGGTACTCATTCAGATTCAGTTTTCAGATACTATTCAGATACGCTCCAGACACGGATGTCATCCTGATACTCATTCAGATTCAGTTTTTAGATACAGTTCAGATACGCTCCAGACATGGATGCCATTCTGATATTCGTTCAGATTCAGCTTTCAGATACAGTTTAGATATGCTCCAGACACGGACGCCATTCTGATATTCATTCTTATAGCTCACAATTTACAAAACCAATAATCACTTTTAGATGGCATCTTTTAAGCCCGTCTCCAACAACTATCCATCATTTCTCCGAATGGAAAATCTGCCAACCCTGTTATCCAGGCTTTCATCTCGAAGTAACCCTACTATCCAGGTTCCTTCTCCCTTATCTCCAGACAACAGTTTACAACACTGAAAGGCCCAGACCCGACCAGATACGGTTAGTTTCATATTTCCCCAGTAGGTCGCTGTATAACCTAGACCCTAACTAGGTATACATTCTACTTTCACTCCCTCAATCAAGAGTTAATTCCCCAGTAGAGTAATGGAAAACCTAAGCTCCTAGATCTTACCTCCCATGGCATAAATCTACATTCCTCAACAAAGTCCTCCTCAACAGCAGGTACAGGAATTCTCACCAAGAAATCTCTTATGCAACCGATCTTTTCTGGATGGCATCTTTAAGCCCATTCCCGACATCACCAATTAGAATTACTTCATACGAGTGCAAATTTCTGGGCACTCTAATGTTCAATCATCTTCCACCTTCAGATCACGAAAGGCATGCCAGCCAATCTTCATCCTCAGGCTTAAGAAGATTGAACAGGGGCAGTTGTTGTACCCCAAAATTTGCCCTTTCATTTCTCAAAGGACCACCCTGAATCCCCAGGCTTGCTTCCATCCAATTTTAAGCTTTGAATTACAAATTTTCCAAGAAGGTCATTCACAAGGGCAAAATGGTCATTTACACACTAAAGAGTCAAACTTTGACTTTTGGATCAAAATCAAGCTTCAAGAATCATATTTCATCAAGACACGTTAAAATATGAAGTTTGTTCCATCAAGAAATTCAAAAGTAAAAATTCTAAATACTTCGAATTTTTTAAAGTGTTTAAGAAATATGACAAGCTCAGAACTTCTGATCAGATTATCACCATGATGCAAGTTGATTCTGTAAGAACTTCTGGCACAAAAGTTATAGATTTCAATAAGATCTAAAACATTACAGAATAGTACTTCCCATGGAAATGCTGGAATTTCAAGTTATAAATGTTCAAAGATACGTCCATGAAAATTAAAGTATTCAGCAAATTCTGGACACTTTCAAGACAGAGTTGGGTCAGAACTTCTGAGCCAGTTTTTATAAAGGTTCAGTCAGAGTTTGCAAGGGTAATTCCAAGAAGGTTACAGAGCGTGCTACAAGCTTCTGAGAAAGTCTGAGAGCTCCTTCAGAACATGCTGGAACCATGAGATACAAGGATCAGAAGATTGGATGTCTATTATAAGTTATGTTGAAGCTGAACTTCTGATCCAGAATTAAACAATGAGGCAGAGTTTCACATGGCAGGATTTCTGATTTGATAAATCTCATCATCATTTAATGCTCATTTAATGCTCACAACCACTTTTGAGTCTTTATCCAAAGGATTTCCCCCACGTGTACCTCTACTGTCTTGGGAAAGTAAACTTTTATGCAAAAGGGTGCTAGGCCCATATGTTGCTTTTGCTTTTCCTTAATTCATGCTAATTAACAAATCCAGCTTAGGCGCTGCTAAACCTGCCAACCATCCTACTTTGTGCATTGAACCATGCTTGTTTAAGCTTACTTCAAGAGTAAGTCAGCGTCTAGCGTATGACGTTAGTGCCACTTGACCTCTCCAAACTACAAAACCTTTGCCTATAAATTGAACTACATTGGCCATTGAAAAAGGTCGAAAAATTTGAGAAAGAAAAGCTTTAAACCCCTGCAAAAATTCCAAGAGTCCAAGTGTTATACCCCAAAATTTGCCCTCCCATATTCCTCAAGAAATTGCCAAGCCAAGCTAGAAAATTCCCCAAGGGTTGTGCAGTGCAACAGTCTCCTATATAGTCAAAATTAGGGTTTGTGTTCTGATCAAGAAAAGGAAGTGTTCAAAGGCCCAATCAAGTCTCATATGCTTACAAACATGGTCAAGCATCCCCATATCAAGTTTCAAGGCATTCAGCTCAAAATTGCACAGTCAAAACCCTAAATTGCACTACAGTCAACTGTAGGGGCAAAATGGTCATTTGGCAGTCAAAAGTTCAAATTTTTGGTCAACATATCATTTTGAAGCCACAAACATCATTTGATCAATGCTTGATCATGATTCTCAAAATTTGGCTCAGAAATCATCAAAGATGCAAAAGTTGCTATATTTGGACAGCTGAAAAAGTCAACCGAAATTGACCAGGGCATAACTTTCACATGGATTATCAGAAAAATTCCATCCAAAGCTCATTTTGAAGAGAAAGACATTTCCTACAACTCATCTTCATACTTCAAGTCCAAGAAATGCTCTCACAAAAAGTTATCAATTTCAACATTACAGGTCATTTTCAAAAGTCAACAAAAAGGGACTTTAAGTCAAAGGCCATAACTTGAGATTGGTAAATCAAAATGACATGGGACAAAAGGCATTGGTTAAAGGACTCAAATACCTTTCCAAAATGTCCAAGAACATGTGAAAAGCTTAAAAATTGAGCAAGTTATGCCTTGTAGAAGTTGGGAAATTTTTGTGAAATGGCAAAAGTCAACTATCTTTGAAAATCCAATTTTTGACAAAAGGGCCCCATTTTTTCCACTTGGTTCATCCTTGTCATGCCACACACGTGTCCCATGGTTAATTTCAAGCCCAAATATTTATTTTTTTATTTTATTTAATTTTTGATGATTTAATTCATTTTAATTCTTTGAAAATTCAAATAAAATGTAAAAACCAATGGAATAGTGTCATGTGAACTTGGACAATTTCTATGTATCATGAACCAACTCAAGAAATCAGGCTAGGGTTCATTTGCATACTAGGTCTAGGTTTTGGCTAAAAAGGAGGAAAAATGGTTAAGAGTGAAAACCCTAAGACTAATTCCTTTATGAGCTTGAATTAAGGTGAGTTAGCAAGCCAATTCCATTCCATGATCATCACTGAGTCAAACCCTAGGCCTAACACATCATAAGCTGCGCCCAAGCAAGTTTTTAAAGATTGAAAATTTCTCCTTAAAACACAAATCTGAAATCAGTGCTAGAGGATCTTTCAAGCCTTAATTCTTTTCCCATTAGCATCCTGAGGCACTCCTGAACGAATCTCAATCACAAACAACAACAAAAGCGTAAGTAATTGGTGGATCGTACTCAAACTGTACAGAACTTTTTTTGAAATCGTATTCTCAATTCTAAGCATGATCATTGCATTTTAATTGTAGATTCTTATTCCTTGCAAAGTTTCAAAGCTAACCATAATAATTGATTTCGTTTTTGAGCAATACATGTGATTTGGCCATGAACGATATTTAGGGTTACAGGTTTTTGAAATTGGGGATTTTGCCTAGAGGAAAAATTAGGACTCAGGACCACCATGGTTGAACTCAGCGTTTAGGGACGAAGAAGAAGCACACCTCGCGAACAATTTATGAAGCTTGTGGACCTAATCGCTATTTTTTGAAAGCTAGCTTCAGACCACGCATGAAAAACCGTGGCCAATGTGTTTTCTTTTTACAGGGATGAAGATGATGATGTCGTGTCATCCAGGGACAGGCCAGTTCAAATCTCGCGCGCAGTTCAAATAGCACTAACCTTTTTCTTTTATAATGTTTGTTGATTAATATATATTAAATGAATTCAAAGTGGCTCAGTGGACAAGTATCAATGCGTTAACCTCAATGACCTGGGTTCAAGTCCCAGGTCTACACAATTCCATATTATTTTTCAAAATAGAATTCCATGCTTTGCTAATATCCAGGTGCACCATATTCCATCCAGATCAAGCATTACACGTCATCCTGGGAATCAATCCAAAGGCATAAGATGGAGGAATACGCTACACTTGGTCAAATGCATCACACCTGATCAAAAAAGTCAATGGACTTCAAGCAAATGGGCCAGGCTTTTCAAATCTGCACCTCACAATTTTGGGGTCTACCCCCCTGGTTTGCCTTATTAATTTTTATTCTTTCTTTAACTTTTCTTTTTTCTATTTCTTTTATTTGCTATTTATTTAATTAATTATTTTTTACATAAATATAATAAAAACATCATAAAATCAAAAAAAGCCAAAGTATATAATTCATATTATAATTATTTTCATAAATAATAATATGTAAATATTTAATTTTAATTAGGTTTTCAACTTTAATTCCTTTTAATAAAAATCAAAACAAAAACATAGAATTAGGTTAATGACTTTTTCCTTTTAACTTTCCTTGTTTTTTGCCATAGTATTAGTATTTTTCATAATTAAACTAGGGTTGCATTTTAGGTTAGATTTTAATACTTTCTTAATAACTAAAAATCCAAAAAATAGAGTTTAGGTTTAATAACTTTTTATTTTCTTTTTAATTCTCCCTCTTTTTTCAGAATAATAATGTTATTTATTTATTTTCATAAATTAAAAAATGTACATAAATGAATTTAGAATTAAATTAGGTTAAAAGTCAATATTTTCATAATAAACTTAAAAAACATTAGAACTAGGATTTTAATTTCAATTAATTTTTCTTTTTCTCATTAAATCTAAAAAACCCAAAAATACCATTTTTCATTTAATTTTAATTTTAGATAACTTAATTATTTTAATTCCTTTAAAGGGTTCAACGCCCTCGCATTTGATCATTTTCTTTTTTCGCGCGTTTCATTTATTTCTTTTGTGAATATAATGTACTCGTACCAAAGCCATGTAATAACTATTAGACATTTCTTTTCTGCAATTTATTTTAAAACGGGTCTGGATTAATTTGGCGTTGTAGACCCTCGCCCTTTGTAATAGCGTAGGACTTTTATCTTTTCCGCACTTTAAATTCCCGCACATTTAACTGTTAAACAATAACATGAAAGAATGAATGCCCAAAAATAAAATCGAATCGTTAGATCACCAATGCATGACAAGACAAACAATAAACTGAAAATGACACACAATTCGCACACACCACCCCTAGGGTACGCCTCACCGTTGCCTTTCGAAAGGTGATCATCGAGTAGAGGATATTTTAGTGAGTCCTTGTGTCCATTGATCTAGTTGCCTAAAACAAAGTTGCCTCGGAATAAAAGATCAATGGCATAAGGGTAGCTTCTAAGGTGTCTTCCTATTGCTCCGGTGATCACCACGTCCCTAAAACTCGAATTGACCCGAACACCTCCTACGGTGGTGCTACCTACCTCTCAATGGTGGGATGGCACTACTTTAAAGGACATTTACACAGACGAATTCCTTAGGGTAGGTAGGTTCTCAAGGGTACTTGCTCTAATTTCAAACAAATCAAAATACTTTTCACACCAACACACTTTCAAAAACTTTCAAAGCAAACTTCTCAAACACTCTGACGTACGAGTTGAATTGAAACTTTTCAAAGAATATTTTTGAAACCCACATTGAAAAGCAAGCACACATTTTGAAAACACATTGAGCAAGTACCTAAGAGCCCATGGATAACCATGGATAGAAAGGGTGCTAATACCTTCCCTTTCTATAACCTACCTCCCGAACCGAGAGCAATCTCTTTAAAGGAATTTTCCTGTGCTTTTGTCCTTTCCATTTGGAGAAAATAAAAGACGGTGGCGACTCTTGCTTCCGCGACATTTTCGCGAACCAGCTTTAAAACAGTCAGTTCCAGATCCACCGATCACAGAACTGGCGACTCTGCTGGGGAATAACTTAAAGTGGGGTGTACCTTAGGATTAAGATCACTGTGTTTTCAATTGCTTTCTTTGCTTGCTTTAAATTGTGGGACTGTCTTGGGAGTTCTATAGGTCCTAATCCGGATCTGGGGAATACCTTCTTAGAAAGTAGCAACAAGGCTGTGAGGGAACTATGCGGGGTATACCGACATGGTTGAAAAAGTCTGCTACGTTGATGTGGCACTTTGGTGTGTACCGGTAACCCTTGAGTCAGTCAAGGAGAGTACGGGGCCTCCATGTGGTGTCATGAAGCATCAACAGACCTTAGGAACCTTAATTGAACCATCTTGGCCTCTTTAGGGTAGTGAGATAACTGACTTTGGTGCAGTCCGAGGTTGGTTGATACTCGATACTACACTCAATTGAGGGTTGCTTTCCTGGAATATTTCGGTCGCCAGTTCAGTGGCTAAATCGAAACGATGAACAATGAAAGCAATCCCGTGATATTGGGAACCTTAGAACCCGGTTACTTTGATAGGACAGGTTGAACCCACCAACTTCAAGAGGGTACTACCCAGACTCCATGCTGGCCTAAACTTTAAGGGCTTCTCTTGTGTGACTTGTGTGCCTTCCTACTTGAACTACTTGCATGCTTATTACCTGACATTTGTCTCTTGCAGGTTGTGTTTGTAGTCCTTAATTAGGACTCATAACAGGGTATCCTAAGTTTCTTGCAGGTTTTTGCAGTCCTTAATTGGGACTCATAACAGGGTTACTCACATTACCCCATGCATATCATGACATCATACCATTGCATACATCCTAACCCATTTCAAGGATCTCAAGGGCTTGTGATACAGGTCATATAAATCAAACATCTAGCAAGGGGCAAAGAGGATTTATTTTCTTCTAGCCAATGTTGTCAGAGGCTATGACCCACTTGATATGGTGAGCTCTGACTCCTGAAGAAGGTTCCCTAACCAAGGTTGTTTGGAAATCAAAACCAGACATGATGACTAAAGTCAGGGGCTATGACCCACTTGATATGGTGAGCCTTTGACTCTTGAAGAAGAGTTCTCAATAACATGGGTGTCCTTCAATCAAGCTCTAAATTCCAATGCTAATTTTCTGATTTTACCCCGCGAGATCCTTGAAAACATTGCATGCATATCATACTCATCCTTACATAACAGGTATCTTTGTGGCAGGTCACTTACCTTTCCCGCTGTTTATTTCAGCAATGGTTTCACAACAAGACAACCAGGACCTTCTTGCTCAAGAGACTCGGTTCGGGGAAATCCTCCTGAATCTATCCAAGGGGCAGGAGGAGCTAAGAACACTTCTCGTAGAGACTTTTGCCAGGAACAGTGCTGAGGATGAAAGGCTGAAATACCTACAAGCTGAGATGGATGCTATGAAAGCCCAAATGCTGGAGCAGAGGAACGCCATTCAGGGTTTAACTCAAAGACAAGATGAGCTCGGGGTTCTCGTCAACAAACTGCTTCAGGGTAACCAACTGGGGCAAACATCTAAGGGTAAAAAGCCAATCATCGTTCAACCACCTTTGAGACAAAGAGGCAAGAAGAAAGCTCCTCATATGGCTCCAGTATCACCAATTCAGCAGCAACTTCACCAACTTCAGACAGACAAGCCCAGGAGGCAGTTCACCCCGCTCAATATGTCGCTGTTTCAAGCTTTACAACGCCTGTTGAGATTGAACCTGATCACATTAAGGGCTCATCCCCAGAACCCCAACACAGCACATCCTGCTTATGATCCCAATAAAAGGTGTGCCTACCACTCTGCCTGTCCAGGACATGATGCAAACGAGTGTTGGGCTTTGAAAAACAAGATCCAGGACCTGATTGATGAAGGAGCACTGGAATTCACACAAGATGGTCAGACTGAATTTTTCTACCATCCCTCCAAGGCTCACCATTTGAAGTGACAAGCCCTGAGACCAGAAATTTTTGTTCATTCGAATGTTCAAGTTGCAATTTTCTTTTGTTCAAACATTTATTCATGTAAAAACATTGTTATTCCATTAATGCATCGCTTATGTCTATTTTTGAATCAATATATTCGCATTCACTATATGCAAACTATTTTCATATTTTTTCTGATGTCAACTCTGGATCTAAACTCTAAGCCTCTTGAGGGAGGATGACGAAAATGATACCATAATCTACAGTATGCTTTTGAACAGACCCCGCTAATGAGGTACAGGCATAGTTTCAATCCCTAAACACTGGAGTAATAAGGAAGATAATCCCTCGTCAACCCCTCTGAGCCAAAGAAGTAGGAGTTTTTATTTGCGAAATTTAAAACCCTTTATCATAACCTGGGGCAGGGTAGTTCTCTCAGTTGATCCAAGTGCATGACGAATAGCACCGAAGAGATATTTACAAAACGAACAAAGACAGTGATGGTTCAGAACAATCAAAAGACAGGCAGTCATCATCAAAATCCATAAACGAAAAGCCCAAAAAGTCTAAACCTACAAAGGGGACTTACGAAACTGGGGCATCCCGCTGACTGTAATTCCAAAAAAAAGGAAACAGTTCAGGCAAAAAAAGAAAGGGATAATAAAAATCAGACAAGAAAGAGGTCTTACAAACCCTCAACAAAAAAAAAAGGAATGACTGCCTATTCAAAGTAAGTTATCAACATCCGAATCATCACCAGAAAATCAGAGCAAAGACTCAAACAAGGTCTAACGTATGATCAACTGAGTTTAGGTTTGGAGAACATCACGAAAAGCGGGTGGGTACAAATAATTTGAGCCTTTATCCTTTGTTTCTTAAACCGTGAACCAGGCCACGTTATAACCCTCAAAAGTCCTAGCTGAAGCATGGGTTAGTTCGAAAGCATACTGTTACGAAAGGTATCCTGACTCCTGAAGGCCTACGGTAAATACGGAGTTGACATCACGTTTTACCAACATTCATTTGTTTTATGAAAAAGAATGCATTTTCAAAATCTTCAAGACAGACATAAGCTTTGCATTTTTAACATAACTTTGTTTGCATATGACTTTTTGTTTGAACAAGCAAGGAAATTCGCACGACGAATGCCTAATGAACAGAAGTACCTCCAATCAAGGGGCATGGCATGACTATTGTCCATCATCTGGGGCAGTTAAGTCAATATTCGGAGAATCTCTCAAAAAGGCCAACCAGCCTGGGGCAAATCTCTGCCTGAGGCACTTGGAGCAATCCAGCAATGAATCTTGCCCAGTCAGACATCTTCTGGGGCATGGCAAAATGCTTCCAACAGGGGCAACTCCCTACATTCTGAGAGCGTGGACATAGTCGGAAAAATACTGCGCATCATCAAAGACCCGCTAGGTTGACATGCCTAGGCAAAAATAAGGGCTTCCCGGCGAACCAAAAGGGTTCGGGCAAAATAAGGGATGAAAACAAAAACATGTACACCCGGCAAGTCGAAAACCTGAAAAGGCGGCTTGGGCAAAAAGGGATATCCCGGTGGACTGAAAACCCGAAAGGGCAGTCCAGGCAAAAGTTAGGGATCAAAGCATACGACTATGTTCCGGTATCTCATCATTTGTCTACCCGAAGATTTGTCAATCACCCACACAGGTATCCTCTTCCCTCATCTCCGAAGCAGGGGCAATAATGAGTTATCCAGGCGATCCAATTGCTCTGCCAACCAAAGTACAAAGTAAAGATCAACATAAGGATGATTACCATCTACCTTTACAAATTCCAAATCGTGGACAATCATCCACTTAATCAAAATCATGCAACCCTACACCGGTTCTTTCTCAATTTTCATCCAGAAGTTTTTACACAAACTTATCCAGGTAACCTAACCCCGGTTCCTCCAGAAATCTCACATGGATTTATCCAGGTAACCTAACCCCGGTTCCTCTAGAAGTCTTACATGGACCTATCCAAGTAACCTAACCCCGGTTCCTCCCGAAGTTTTTACACAAACTTGTCCAGGTAACCTAACCCCGGTTTCTCCAGAAGTCTTACACGGACTTATCATCAAAGTGACCCTACACCGGTTCCTCCTAAAGTCTTACACGGATTTATCAAGAAGTTTTACACGAACTTACCTCCAGATAACCTTACCCCGGTTCTTCAAGAAGTTTTACACGAACTTATCCTGCAGTAACCTTACCCCGGTTCCTCCAGAAGTCTTACACGGACTTATTTCAAGATGACCTTACCCCGGTTCATCAAGAAGTTTTACACGAACTTACCCTGCAGTAACCTTACCCCGGTTCCGCCAAAAGTTTTACACGAACTTATCCCGAAGAAACCCTACACATGTTCTCTCTCCCCAAAGATGCAGTTTTACACGGACTCGTCATCAGTAAACCCTACACAGGTTTCCTTCCTCCAAGATGCAGTTTTACACGAGCTCGTCATCAGTCAACCCTACACAGGTGTCCTTCTTTCCAAGATGTGGTTTTACACGAGCTCATCATCAGGCAACCCTACATAGGTTCCCTCTTTCAACTTACAGAAATTACAGTTCAAGATTTCCCCAGGAGAGTCCAGTTTCCCCAGGAAAATTGGAATTCATCTCTCCAAGCAGTAAGCTTATCCCCAGTAGATTCTGGAAGCTTATCCCCTCGCAGAGCACGAACGCGCCGTCCGGCTTTATTCAAAGAGTTATTTCCTTAACAGGATATAACTGGGTTATCCTCAGCCAAAAGCCACGGAAAGGTCATCGTCAACATAGTTCTTTCCTATCCTCAGCGAAGTCCATTAACACTTCCAACAACAAAGACATCCTCAGCAAATTACTGCTATCAACACTCAGCAAAGCATCTCTACCCCCACAGAGTATTGCTTTCCAGCATGATCGCTAGAGTATCTTTTCTCCCCGCAGAATCTTCCATTCGCCAAGTTATTCCGCAACGGAGTCATCTTCTCCTACCGGTATCCTTGCAATTATCATCCCCAGCGCAAGCAGAATCTATTCTTCGACATCAGCCCAGGGTACGACTTCCCGGCACCCGTCAAGGATTTACTTTCCTAGACGAAAACATACATAAAACATCACATACATCATTATAGCATGCATAACGCACTGCATCATACAAATCTCATTTATGTTGAGAGCATCATTGCTTGATCCATATCATGCATTGCATATGACTGACTTTTACCTTTCAGGAAAGATCCAGTTAAGTTCTCAGGCTACATTTCAAGACCTAGACCGGTTCAGTTAAATCATCCTAAGATTTTCCTGATGCTTATCCAGTCAAAGGCCTTCTCTGGTTCAGTCAGATCGACCTTAAGATCTCCCTGATACTTATCCCAGTTGAAGACATTTCAAGACCTAGACCGGTTCAGTTAAATCGTCCCAAGATTTTCCTGATTGCTTATCCAGTCAAAGGCCTTCTCTGGTTCAGTCAGATCGACTTTAAGATCTCCCTGATGCTTATCCCAGTTGAAGACATTTCAAGACCTAGACCGGTTCAGTTAAATCGTCCCAAGATTTTCCTGATTGCTTATCCAGTCAAAGGCCTTCTCTGGTTCAGTCAGATCGACCTTAAGATCTCCCTGATACTTATCCCAGTTGAAGACATTTCAAGACCTAGACCGGTTCAGTTAAATCGTCCCAAGATTTTCCTGATTGCTTATCCAGTCAAAGGCCTTCTCTGGTTCAGTTAAATCGTCCCAAGATTTTCCTGATGCTTATCCCTTTGAAGACATTTCAAGACCTAGACCGGTTCAGTTGAATCGTCCCAAGATTTTCCTGAGTCTTACCCAGTCAAAGGCCTCTCTGGTTCAGTCAGATCGACCTTAAGATCTCCCTGATTCTTATCCCAGTAGAAGACATTTCAAGACCTAGACCGGTTCAGTTAAATCGTCCCAAGATTTTCCTGATTGCTTATCCAGTCAAAGGCCTCTCTGGTTCAGTCAGATCGACCCTAAGATCTCCCTGATTCTTATCCCAGTAGAAGACACCCCAGATTTTTTCTCAACGAGCGTTGTTGAAGTTAAAGTCACCCAAGGCTCTCTTACCATTCATGCTAAGGAAGTAATCATCCCTGGTTCTTTCATCGCCGTTTGAAGCTCCAGACTCAGCTCCTGTAACCAGTCAGGACACATCTATACCAGGCATCTAAAAATTAGCTCCTGCAACGTGTCAGGTACTCATTTTCTGTTTTGCAGGTATGCAGGTTCTCGCTAAGGAATCTCTTACGCAATCAAACATCCAGATGGCATCTATAAGCCCATTCCCCCATCATTGCTAACATGTGAGCGCAAATTTCCGGGCACTCTAGTGTCCAATCATCTTTTACCCTCGGATTACGAAAGGCACGTCAGCCAATCTGCATCCTCAGGTCTAAGAAGATTGAACAGGGGCAACTGTTATACCCCAAAATTTGCCCTCCCATATTCCTCAAGAAATTGCCAAGCCAAGCTAGAAAATTCCCCAAGGGTTGTGCAGTGCAACAGTCTCCTATATAGTCAAAATTAGGGTTGTGTTCTGATCAAGAAAAGGAAGTGTTCAAAGGCCCAATCAAGTCTCATATGCTTACAAACATGGTCAAGCATCCCCATATCAAGTTTCAAGGCATTCAGCTCAAAATTGCACAGTCAAAACCCTAAATTGCACTACAGTCAATTGTAGGGGCAAAATGGTCATTTGGCAGTCAAAAGTTCAAATTTTTGGTCAACATATCATTTTGAAGCCACAAACATCATTTGATCAATGCTTGATCATGATTCTCAAAATTTGGCTCAGAAATCATCAAAGATGCAAAAGTTGCTATATTTGGACAGCTGAAAAAGTCAACCGAAATTGACCAGGGCATAACTTTCACATGGATTATCAGAAAAATTCCATCCAAAGCTCATTTTGAAGAGAAAGACATTTCCTACAACTCATCTTCATACTTCAAGTCCAAGAAATGCTCTCACAAAAAGTTATCAATTTCAACATTACAGGTCATTTTCAAAAGTCAACAAAAAGGGACTTTAAGTCAAAGGCCATAACTTGAGATTGGTAAATCAAAATGACATGGGACCAAAGGCATTGGTTAAAGGACTCAAAGACCTTTCCAAAATGTCCAAGAACATGTGAAAAGCTTAAAAATTGAGCAAGTTATGCCTTGTAGAAGTTGGGAAATTTTTGTGAAATGGCAAAAGTCAACTATCTTTGAAAATCCAATTTTTGACAAAAGGGCCCCATTTTTTCCACTTGGTTCATCCTTGTCATGCCACACACGTGTCCCATGGTTAATTTCAAGCCCAAATATTGATTTTTTTATTTTATTTAATTTTTGATGATTTAATTCATTTTAATTCTTTGAAAATTCAAATAAAATGTAAAAACCAATGGAATAGTGTCATGTGAACTTGGACAATTTCTATGTATCATGAACCAACTCAAGAAATCAGGCTAGGGTTCATTTGCATACTAGGTCTAGGTTTTGGCTAAAAAGGAGGAAAAATGGTTAAGAGTGAAAACCCTAAGACTAATTCCTTTATGAGCTTGAATTAAGGTGAGTTAGCAAGCCAATTCCATTCCATGATCATCACTGAGTCAAACCCTAGGCCTAACACATCATAAGCTGCGCCCAAGCAAGTTTTTGAAGATTGAAAATTTTTCCTTAAAACACAAATCTGAAATCAGTGCTAGAGGATCTTTCAAGCCTTAATTCTTTTCCCATTAGCATCCTGAGGCACTCCTGAACGAATCTCAATCACAAACAACAACAAAAGCGTAAGGAATTGGTGGATCGTACTCAAACTGTACAGAACTTTTTTTGAAATCGTATTCTCAATTCTAAGCATGATCATTGCATTTTAATTGTAGATTCTTATTCCTTGCAAAGTTTCAAAGCTAACCATAATAATTGATTTCGTTTTTGAGCAATACATGTGAATTGGCCATGAACGATATTTAGGGTTACAGGTTTTTGAAATTGGGGATTTTGCCTAGAGGAAAAATTAGGACTCAGGACCACCATGGTTGAACTCAGCGTTTAGGGACGAAGAAGAAGCACACCTCGCGAACAATTTATGAAGCTTGTGGACCTAATCGCTATTTTTTGAAAGCTAGCTTCAGACCACGCATGAAAAACCGTGGCCAATGTGTTTTCTTTTTACAGGGATGAAGATGATGATGTCGTGTCATCCAGGGACAGGCCAGTTTAAATCTCGCGCGCAGTTCAAATAGCACTAACCTTTTTCTTTTATAATGTTTGTTGATTAATATATATTAAATGAATTCAAAGTGGCTCAGTGGACAAGTATCAATGCGTTAACCTCAATGACCTGGGTTCAAGTCCCAGGTCTACACAATTCCATATTATTTTTCAAAATAGAATTCCATGCTTTGCTAATATCCAGGTGCACCATATTCCATCCAGATCAAGCATTACACGTCATCCTGGGAATCAATCCAAAGGCATAAGATGGAGGAATACGCTACACTTGGTCAAATGCATCACACCTGATCAAAAAAGTCAATGGACTTCAAGCAAATGGGCCAGGCTTTTCAAATCTGCACCTCACAATTTTGGGGTCTACCCCCCTGGTTTGCCTTATTAATTTTTATTCTTTCTTTAACTTTTCTTTTTTCTATTTCTTTTATTTGCTATTTATTTAATTAATTATTTTTTACATAAATATAATAAAAACATCATAAAATCAAAAAATGCAAAAGTATATAATTCATATTATAATTATTTTCATAAATAATAATATGTAAATATTTAATTTTAATTAGGTTTTCAACTTTAATTCCTTTTAATAAAAATCAAAACAAAAACATAGAATTAGGTTAATGACTTTTTCCTTTTAACTTTCCTTGTTTTTTGCCATAGTATTAGTATTTTTCATAATTAAACTAGGGTTGCATTTTAGGTTAGATTTTAATACTTTCTTAATAACTAAAAATCCAAAAAATAGAGTTTAGGTTTAATAACTTTTTACTTTCTTTTTAATTCTCCCTCTTTTTTCAGAATAATAATGTTATTTATTTATTTTCATAAATTAAAAAATGTACATAAATGAATTTAGAATTAAATTAGGTTAAAAGTCAATATTTTCATAATAAACTTAAAAAACATTAGAACTAGGATTTTAATTTCAATTAATTTTTCTTTTTCTCATTAAATCTAAAAAACCCAAAAATACCATTTTTCATTTAATTTTAATTTTAGATAACTTAATTATTTTAATTCCTTTAAAGGGTTCAACGCCCTCGCATTTGATCATTTTCTTTTTTCGCGCGTTTCATTTATTTCTTTTGTGAATATAATGTACTCGTACCAAAGCCATGTAATAACTATTAGACATTTCTTTTCTGCAATTTATTTTAAAACGGGTCTGGATTAATTTGGCGTTGTAGACCCTCGCCCTTTGTAATAGCGTAGGACTTTTATCTTTTCCGCACTTTAAATTCCCGCACATTTAACTGTTAAACAATAACATGAAAGAATGAATGCCCAAAAATAAAATCGAATCGTTAGATCACCAATGCATGACAAGACAAACAATAAACTGAAAATGACACACAATTCGCACACACCACCCCTAGGGTACGCCTCACCGTTGCCTTTCGAAAGGTGATCATCGAGTAGAGGATATTTTAGTGAGTCCTTGTGTCCATTGATCTAGTTTCCTAAAACAAAGTTGCCTCGGAATAAAAGATCAATGGCATAAGGGTAGCTTCTAAGGTGTCTTCCTATTGCTCCGGTGATCACCACGTCCCTAAAACTCGAATTGACCCGAACACCTCCTACGGTGGTGCTACCTACCTCTCAATGGTGGGATGGCACTACTTTAAAGGACATTTACACAGACGAATTCCTTAGGGTAGGTAGGTTCTCAAGGGTACTTGCTCTAATTTCAAACAAATCAAAATACTTTTCACACCAACACACTTTCAAAAACTTTCAAAGCAAACTTCTCAAACACTCTGACGTACGAGTTGAATTGAAACTTTTCAAAGAATATTTTTGAAACCCACATTGAAAAGCAAGCACACATTTTGAAAACACATTGAGCAAGTACCTAAGAGCCCATGGATAACCATGGATAGAAAGGGTGCTAATACCTTCCCTTTCTATAACCTACCTCCCGAACCGAGAGCAATCTCTTTAAAGGAATTTTCCTGTGCTTTTGTCCTTTCCATTTGGAGAAAATAAAAGACGGTGGCGACTCTTGCTTCCGCGACATTTTCGCGAACCAGCTTTAAAACAGTCAGTTCCAGATCCACCGATCACACCAAGAAATTGTAAACACAAAAATATAAAACCTGTTAGCTTTTGATTCTTGTATTCAAACTCCATTTTTTCTCAAGTGTTTCTTGACCAAAACCACCCATACAGTTTCTGATATACATTCAAAAGCCATCCAAAATTCTGTAGTCAAACTGTCACACATTCTCCATCAACGTCGACCTCAAATGTAAGAACATTATCCATTAGTTGTTCCAAAAGTTGAAAACTTCCAGCCTGCTGAGCACGTGAAGAAGCTGGTCAGAGTGTCAATAGAGTTCAGGACCAAACTCTAGTTTACAGAGTCTTTTCCAGCTACAAGGTAAGCTTTTGCTGACTCTCATCATATTCCTTATGCATTGTCAGATTTAGCATGTTTAAAATACAATGTAGATATTCTGATTCTGATGATGTACATATTCTGAGATTTCATGAATCTGCCTGCCTAAGTAGAGGGAATTCCAGTTCAGAGCTTGATGAAGAAATTAGGACTCCGAATTAGGATTAGCAAATTCACGTTTGCTTCTGATCTATATTGCTGATATCTCTTGCTTCTGAAACATTATGAAACTTGTCATAACTGTTATATGCATAACTTCTATTCTGTTAAGAAATGACTAAGTTGCAGATGTTCTGACTAGCATGGAGAGGGAGACGAAGTTCTGTCAGTGGCATCAGAACTTCTGAAAACTTCTTTATTCACAGCGGATCCAGAACTTCTGACCTTCCCTATTTCTATTAACGTTGTTTCTATTTGTGCAGCACACCAAAGTCAGAACTTCTGACCTCTTCTATTTCAGCATTTGCGTTGATCCTGCCTTCCTTCTATTTGTTATTATTTACCATCACTTTTATTTTTCATTAATCAAAAACACCAAAAACATTTTTTTCATTTTTTACATGTTTTATTTTATTTCTTAAAACAAAAGGATCAAATATTTTCTTAAACAAAAATTTATCTCTTATACAAACGTCCCGCGCTCGTCCCTTCACATCCAACGATGGGGATTCTTACCAAAACAATGGTAAGATAGCAACATCTAAAGGAGGAGGAAAAGAACACCTAAGACCTTTTGAGTAGGTAGATTCGCTCCTAGTTGCTCGCTTGCTCACAACAAAAACATTCTATACACTAACACTCTCATTTGAAATATTTTCAAAAGACAAACACTTTTTACGCGTTCTTATAGAGACGAGAACCGTTACAAAGACACCTTTTCAAAATCACTTTCAAAAACACATCTCACAAACACTTTTTTTGGAAACATTTTCAAAACAAACACTTTGTATGCGTTCTTATAGAGACGGGAACCATTGCGAAGTTGCATTTCAAAATACTTTCAAAAATCACACCATCACAAGCACACATTCAAACAAAAGCAAGTGATCTAGCAAGTAACTAAGAGCCCATGGAAAACCATGGATGAAAAGGGTGCTAATATCTTCCCTTTTCATAATCTACCCCCCGAACTCAAGAAACAATCTCAAAGGTATTTCCTGTGCTTTTTCACCTTTCCTTTTTGGATAAAATAAAAGTCGATGGCGACTCTTGCTAAACCGCAACATTTGCAAACACAAACGCAAAACCTCAAGTCAGTTCTCCCACCGTATCACACATGGAAACTTGTTTTGTCAAAATAATCACATGTTGAGCTTAAACATGTAAATTTGAATTCTGATCAACTAGAGCACTCCAAAACTTTTGCTTATAAATAGAGGAATTATTTATGAGCTAGTGGACGAATGCTAAGGCCCTGAAATTCCCTCAAACATTCACAAACCAGAAATTGCTCAAAAAACACCATTGATACACAGTTCTGCCCTTGAACTTGTATCTTTCATTTCCCTCGTGTGTTTTCCCTCAAAATCATTTGCAAAGCTTCTATACCTCAAATATAGTCCATCCATGTCCTTGTTTTAGAACTGTAACATCTCCATCACCATCCTCCATAACCAAAAACAGAGGTCTGCAACTTGACTTCTCCAGACCATTTCAGCCATCCATAGCTCAAGCTAAGCATTGCATTAGCTTCCTATAGGTCCAAGGAAGCTAACCTGATCATCACAACTCTTTGAAAGCAGCTAAAACTCATTTCATGATTTCCAGTTCTTGAGGTATTTTTTTGAAAATTCATATCTTCATTTAGGCATTGTTATGCTTTCATTTTCAAAGACAAAATGTAGATATCATTGCCTTGAAGTTGTACATATCCAGAGTTTTCATTTATATTGCTTGAGCTTAGTGAATTTTAAGTTTGAATCTCTGAAAAAAGTTAGGTCAGGATTTGGTACTTTTAGAAATACATGTTCATGTATGATTGTTAGTCCAAATTGTTTACATTTCTAAAATCCTGGTAAAATTTCTAACAAGTTTGATGTTGGAAGTTTTTAGAATGGATGAGAAATGAATGAGATACAGGGACCCTGGCTGGAGGTTAAAGATGAAGTTCATTTCTAGGAATGGATTTGTAATATATATTTATGGTTTTGTTTAAGTTAACGAATGTATAGCCACCCTAGTGGTATGGAAGCGCGCGTTTATGGTCAAGGGCATGGGTTCAAGCCCCGGTGCTGCCTTTTTTTACCTTCATATTTTTTAACATTTTCCATCCTTTCTTTGTTTGAACAAGCCAGCGCGCCTGGGCCTCCACAACTGGGCCTTTGCATTTTTACTTCTTCTAACCCCCCTGTTTCCTTTTGACAACACAGTCCATTTATTTTATTTTTATTCTTTTTTTCTAATTTCTAAACAAAATCAAATTTGGGCCAGGCTTCAAACAAAAATTGTTGTTTCCTAACAAACACCCTTAATTCCATTTTTACCTCCTGACTTTATTTTTCATATTTTATTTTATTTTCTTTAATTTATTATTTTTATTATTATTATTATTATTATTATTATTATTATTTATTAAATCAAAAATTCCAAAAATATTTTTATTTATTGTTGCATTCTATATACTTATATTTTATTCCTTTAAAAACAAAAAGACAAAACATTTTTCTTATAAAAAACTTAAATTCTTTTTCTTAATAAATTAATAATTAGATTTAGGTTTAGTTATTTTCTTTTTAATTAAAATTAACTTAGAATTTAGGTTTTCTTTTAATTAATTAATTTCCATACTATTTTGATAAAACTTAAAACCTTTTCTAAAAAATCCTAAAAATGCTTTCTTGATTAATTTTATTTCTTTTAAACTAGGTTTAATTCTACTTAATTATTTTCTTTTAGATAATTAGGTTAAAACCAAGGCTCTTTCTTAACAAAATTCAAACAAAAAATCTATTTATTTTCCATTTATATCCTTGTACATTATATTCCTTTCAATTCTTATATTATTCAAGTTTCAATATGGTTGTAATAGATAATTAGGTTTAATTTCTTGCAATCCCCATTTGTAAATTTGTATACCTCATCCCCAAATGATGTAATAGCATAGTAAATTTACTTTCCGCAATTTATCACTTTCATATCAATGCTAGTAAATTAGGTTTTATATGGAAAGATAAAATCAAATACTTAGAGAACCCTAATTCAAGATAAACCAAGCATGAAAAAATAAACACTTGCACACTTGCACCCCTAAGGTTAACTCCACTTGTTGCCTAAAAAATGGTCATGTTATGCATGTGGGATGTATTAGCAAAAACAATAAAAAATACAAGATCATAGTCCCTCGATGGTGCTACGAATGTTGCCTTACAAATGATCATAGTCCCTCAAGAGAAATTCTAAGATATCTCTCAACATTGCTATCATGACTATACGATGATCCACTCCTGTCCCTTTATATCCAAAGATAAGGCTTCTTACCAATCAATGGTAAGATAGCAATATCAAAGAAAGGATAGAAATGAACAAAAGACTTTTGAGTAGGTAGAAACGTTCTTAGTTGCTTTCTCACTTTGAAAATAAACACACACCAAACACTTTCAAAACAAACACCAAACACTTTCAAAACATTGAAATTTTTTCAAATGTCCAACACTTTGTATACGTTCTTACAAAACGAGAACCATTATAAAGTTTGTCTAAACGAAGGCTCCTTTTCAAAAATACTTTCAAAAACCACCACAAAGCATACTTTCAAACAAAAGTAAGTGATCTAGAAAGCAACTAAGAGCCCATAGATAACTATGGAAGAAAAGGGTGCTAACACCTTCCCTTTTCATAATCTACCCCCCGAACTCAAGAAATAATCTCAAAGGTATTTCCTATTCTTTTCACCCTTTCCTTCATTGGATAAAAGAAAAGTCAGTGGCGACTCTTGCTAACCGCAACAATTGCAATCAAACGTAAAATATCCTAACTCAGTTCACCCACCGTATTACAATTTTTATAACTGCTATTCTTGTTGTTGTTATAGTGGTTGATAGCTTTTTGGTTGTGTTCCAATAATGACATCTTTCATTTTTAACATTGAACACCAACACAAACATACGATTATTTTCTTATATAGAAAAATATATATAGAGTTGTTGGCTATTTGAAAAAGAGTCGTTACAAATAGTACTGCTACATCCTTTTTTCTTCCATAATTCAAGCTAGTGGAAAGGTAGTGGAATAAGGATTTTTCGTATTGTGTACTGTTGTACCATGTTAACATTATATTCTTTCCTTCTTCACTTCAGAGGCTTCTGCGAGCATGATTTTAGAAGTGGGACATAACATGAGGTCTTCAAAACTTCAAGTGTTCAGAGTCTTCAGCACTTGGTCGTGAGAACCTGTTGTGGAGAACTTTGGATCAGAAGAGCTTCATGTCTTCATAGTCTTAAGAGTTGCGTCTTTAGAGTCTTCAGCACTTGGTCTTGAGAATCCGTTGTAGAGAACCTTGGATCATAAGAGCTTCAAGTCTTCAAAGTCTTAAAAGTTGCATCTTTAGAATCTTCAGCACTTGGTCTTGAGAACCCACTGTATAAAACCTTGGACCTTTAGAACTTCAAGTCTTTGGAATCTTCAAAACTTCCGTCTTTAGAATCTTTAGCACTTGGTTCTTTAAAAATCCTTTTAACAACCTTGTTATTAGAAACACAAGTCTTCAGCATTTGGACTTCATTAGAAAATTTGTCTTATGACCTTTTAAATTTGTCATCTTGAAACAGTTTGTCTTTTTAGAAACTAAGTTTTTAGCGTTTGGACTTCAGTAGAAACTTTGTCTTCAGATCTTCTAAGTTTATTTCTTTGGAACACACTGTATATAGAAACTTGAGTCTTCAACATCTCGACTTAAGTAGCAACTTCTGTCTTCAGATCTTCTGACTGGTTTCTTTAGAACACGTTATCTTAAAATCATAAGTCTTTCAGCATCTGGACGTAAGTGCAAACTTCTGTCTCCAGATCTTCTGACTTGTTTCTTTAGAACATGTTGTCTTTAGAAGCATGAGTCTTTTAGCATCTGGACGTAAGTACAAACTTCTGTCTTCAAATCTTTTAACTTGTTTCTTTAGACAAAAATAAGAGCTTACACTTCAGAGCCTTCTAAAGTGTCTTGCTAGTGTTCAACAGAACTTGTGTAGCACAGAAGCGAAACTAATTCTCTTCTAATGTCTTGGTCATGCCATCCATCAGAAGCTGAACCTGTTTGTTAAATACTCAAAAATAAAAAACATTAGAGTATCAAAATTGTTCATACAAACATACTCATTTGTTATCATCAAAACTCATAGATAATATTGCAGAACCAAATCTTGTTCTTACAATATCTCCCTTTTTTATGATGACAAAACTATGTATTTTGATGACACAATTTTGTTTTTATAATCAGAAAAAGTGAAAATAGAAAGGTAATAAATACTTATCCTTTTTATGAAACTCCCCCTGAGTCAATGACTTGATGATGATTGAATATCCTGACTCGGAACCATTTGAGTAAAAACTCTACCTGGTTCTAATAGATCAGATATTGAGATCTTTAGAGTCTTGACTCTGGATACCAATGATTGAGATCTTGACTCTGGATACCAAAAATTGAGATCTTGATATTTCAGACAGTCTTCAACTTCTGATTTTCCAAGTTCTTCTGGAAAGCATCTGCTTCCGCTTTTGATTTGTATGCTCTGAATATCACATTCTCAGACAATTTACATCTTCTGAACATCACGATACCAGAATCAAGATGATTTTAACTTTCAGGAAGTTCTCAACTTCTGAACAGTATTGGGTCTATCTGATTCTTGAACATATGTTCACAGAGTATACATCTTCGATTATATGAACAATCAGTTCTTAAGAGCTTTAACATAGTTCTTTCATTTTAACCTGTCTTAGAATGCCTAGTGAACTTGTTCAGAGTTCCTCAATTAAACAAACAAACACATGTCAGTTGTAAATGCACATTTTATATCATTTAGTTATTATGATGTATTTCTTTTAAGGTTTATCAAAATAATTATTTCTCTCCACCTTTTTGACATCATCAAAAAGATAATTATTCATGAAAAACATTAATAGTTAGCAAAAGTAACAATAAGTGTTAATCAGAAAGAATTACATTGATGATGAAACTAAACAAATTACACAACAGAATGATCGATAACAGAATACAAACTTATTGAAACCACTGATCATCAAATGTCTCACACTCCTCTTGATGCAGAGCATCACTGAGACCATCAGGAATTCTTCGAAGGATTCTCACAATGTCATTTTAAACAAAAACTTCTGATAGGAGTCTTCCATAGGAAATAAAGGTTTTGTTCAAATTTTCAAAAAAGTGATAGACCTTTTAAGATGATTGAGGATCACTTGAGGAAGGTTGATCAGAATATTGTTGATCAAACCGAAAATTAGAGTCTTATCCTCCTTGTTTAGTACATTTTTGTTAGTTTCACGAGGACAAAGATTTGTCAGGATAAAGCGAAACCAGTCTTTGGAAAAAGGCTTAAGCCTCTCAGGGTTAGTAGAGTCAAACTTAGAAGATGAATTTAAGATGGAATCAATTTTACCATCAGGGATGCTATCGAGAGAGACACAATCAGTCGCGATACCCACTCGAGGATAGACAAATATTTCAGCAATACATTCAGCAGTGAAGAAAACATCCTTGTCATAGATGTTTGAAGATATTGTGGTACCACTATGATTGACGGAAGCATTTTCCCGAAAAATATTTATAAGATTTGGATAAATGGGTCCTTTGAGTAAAGAGAGCTAGCGATTCCAGTTTTGAGCATGAATTCTGATATGGAATTCTGGACTAGCACCAAAGAGTCTTGGTTGTCTTTCAATGATAACTTCCAAGGGATCATAATTTTCATGAGAAGTTGTTGAAGTCATGATGAAAAAGAGAGAGAATGAAATAGAAGGAAATTGTTACCAATTGTTAGATATTACTTGTTAGGAGAGGGATAGGGTAGACATGATGTATAAAATAAAGAGAGAAGATGTGACTTGACAAGAGAAATGATTTTCCTTACGTAAGGTAATCAATCTTGAGAGACTCAATAATAAATGACTAATGAAGGTCAGAAGAGCAACTATAACTCCTAGGATTCGATAAAAGAGAGAAATGAGTGACAATTTATATCTTTGAATTAGGTTGTGAGTATCTAGAGTAGACTAGGACACATAGATGTATGGAAAGGGAAAAAGAATAGTTGATCTCGTTTATGAGGGAATATCAAATTGTTCATAACTTTAAACAGTTATCTTCTAACATGTGGATAAAGTACCTAACAAACATCAAGGGTCTAAAACCTTATCTATACTCTGGAGATGCATGCATAACTATTTTATTTCAGACTTCAATGAATTTATAATTCCTAAATACTTGTCATTTCATATTAATGTATGATTATGATTATATTAGAGTCTTGAGATATTTATATTCAATTAAGCATACAAAATAGTCCATTAAAATGAAGGGTTTCATTAATAAAGGAAATACAACAAACACAAACTAAAAATAGTCAAACAAGAGAACAAGCAACAAGGACTACTATGATAAGATAAACTATGTTCTTTGTTGTACCCCAAAATTTTTCCTCTCATGTTTTCCAAATATGGGTGGTCGCAAGCACTTGATTAAAGGAAAAAATAAATTTTTTTGAAGATAAACAAGGATTTTTCGATTCTTATCTTAATAAACTCTTTCGATTGGCATGTTAAAGGGTATTTCGATTGGTATTTGGATAGGATTCAATTAAGCGCCCAACCTTCTCCAAGCTTGCCTCAAATTTCCAAGCTTTGATTGAAGCCTTGGCCTTTTGCTTGTTTGTTGTATACAAGCTTCGACTGGGCATGTGTTCCCTTTGAAATATCCTCCTTCAATCTAGGAGGGAAGGGCCTCCTGTTAGTGCTCCTTCGATTTCACCATTGGCCTTGCATGCCGGCTTGATTCACAATGAAATGGCTACCTGCATGCAAGCTGGATTCCTGCTTCGTTTGGGCATTTGATTGTCTTTGGAGCAAGCTTGATTCCTGCTTCGACTAGACAAATTATCCTTATGTGCGTGCCTTCAGCGTACAAAGCAAGAACTTCTTCAAAATGGCCTTCTATTCACAAATCTCCCACTGGGAAAAAATCCCCTCAGTGTGTCACCAACGCTTGTAAGCCCCTTCACGCCTGCCTTGGATTCACTAAGACAAAGACTTCGTTTGTGTTTGCCTTCAATACACAAGGCCAAGACTCCTCAGCTCAGTTTCTGCACTATAGCACAATATGACCCCTTCGAAAGGGCATTCCAAAGGACCAGTCGAAGGACACACATTGGAGAGTCAGTCGAAGAAGGCACAAAGCATGCATGTGACCCCTTCAAAAGATCACATATTTGGTTCAAAATGAAGAATACACAAAAGGCCCATTCGAAGGACACTTTGATGGGAAACGCATATTGTTGACTAAAAAGGGGGTCTGGTCGAAGGATGGATCTAGTTGGTCAAAATGAAAAAATATTCAAAGAGGCATGCTGGTCCAAAAGCCAACATACTGCTAGTTTCAAGCCAATATGCACAAGCACATTCATTTGGCCAGGAAAGAGTTTTCGTTTGGGCTAGCTAAATAGGGGTTCAAACGAAGAAGTCCTAGTGATGAGATCATGAGCCATTCGAAGGGTGCACAACAGGTACATTCGAAGAAGTATCCAGAAGGCCCATTCGAATGACACACCTTGGTAGCCCATTCAAAGAGGGCACAAAGCATACACAGAAAGTCCATTCAAAAGAGCCATTCGAAGGAGGTAACTTGAGGCTAATCGAAGGGCAGGGATTGAAGGCGTTCGAAAAAGGGAAGCGTGTCCAGGTTATTTAAAATTCAAAAAGGGACAAGTTTCCATGACTTTTGCAACGTTACAAAACTCCATTCATGGCTTTGAAAACATTTGTTTATGGCTGTTTAAACTATTGTCTTCTTGTCCCCTTCCTTTTACTTTATATAAGCAGCGTGCTTGCAAGCCCAGGAGGAGGATACAATATACACACACGCTGCCTCATAAGCCACCAAAATTGTCAAAAAAATATCCTGAGTAATCCAAATCGAAGGAATCTTCAACAAACACTCCACTCACTCCTTGAAGCTTGCAGGGAACGTGCCCAAACACTAGGCATATCCAACACCACAGATTCATACACCAATGTTGGTAAGGAAAAAGTAAGGAATTAAACTCCATTCTTTTTTCTTTGTATGTCATAGTCATTTGATTTTCATTCATGATCGAAGGGCCTCGGTGTGGTACCCAGGAATGTATTTGTTTCCTTTGGTTTCTAACACTTGTTACAGATTCAGCATGAGTAAGGCCAATGTGTACATAATCGAAGGACATGGGCTTGGCACCCAAGTCATGCTTTTTGTTTAGCTACCATATCTTTGCAGACCAGCGTACATAGGATCAAAGGACCTGGGTTTGACACCCAGGTCCTACCTCTTTATTGTTCTAATGTTTGTCTTACAGATATGAATCGAAAAGCAGATTGCCTCTCCTAGATCGAAAGGAAGCATTTCCTTATGTCAAAACAGGCAACATTTCCCCTTGATCAAAAATCCCATTTTCCTCTTAATCGAAGTCAACTCTCTCCCTACAATCGAAGGATACCTCCCTTTGCATTTTTACTTTTGTTTTTTTTTTTTATTTCTTTATTGACTTATTTTTTTCATTAACTTCAAATCAAATAAAATCACAAAAGAAATATAGTTTTAGTTTTTTTTTTAAATTAATTTTTTGAACTAATTAATAACTATTTTAACTATTTTTCTTCAATTAAAAAAATAAATTAGAACTTAGGACTTAATTCGTGTTTAATTATTTTCTTCAAATAATAAAAAAGACTAAAAAAGAATTTAGACTATTTTTCTTGATTAATTTTATTTTCTAAATAGACTTTAGAATAATTTCAATTTAATTATTTTCCTAAATCAAAAAACAAAACAAAAAATTTTCTTATTAGGTTTTTTTTTTAGATTATTTTTTCTTTCGCGCGTTATTTATTTTTCGTATTTTTGACATTACTGTAACTGCATACTGAGATGTAATAAGTAATTAGGCTTTATTTTACCTTTCCCCCCAGTTTTGTATATTGTAAATATCCCCTCCCACGAAACCATGTAATCGTCTAGGTTTTTACCTTCTGCATTTTATATTCTGCAATATATATTAACTGCTAGTAACTAGGCATGTATGAAAAGACTGAAATCAAAGCGCTGGCAAACTTAACAAAAAGACAAAAATAACTGAATATAACACATTTGCACATATGCACCTCTAGGGTATCCCCCTTTGGTTTACTTCGGAAATAAAACAGTCATGTCCCTCGAAACAGGGACGCTTTAGCAAAGATCCGTAAATCAAAAAGATCATAGTCCCTCGATGACCCTACAGTTGCCTTCTCGGTAAATGATCTAGTCCCTAAACAAAATTGCTAAAGCGTCTCCACAAGTTGCCTTCGTGACTGTAAAGTCCCTTCGATGTCCCTTATACATCCAACGATAGGTCTACCTACTCACTAATAGTAGGATAGCGTTGTCTAAAGGATAGAAGAAAAAGAACGACCCTTTTCGAGTATAAAAGTAGATAACTGTTAGAACTTTGCTCAAGAAACATTTTGCACTTACACAAATACTACTTTTCAAAAGCAATTTTCAAAACATTTTCTTTGTTAACACTCTTGAGGACTGATACAAGAGTTAAACGCAAAGAAAATCGTTGCACTGAGGCATTTTCCAAACATTTTCAAAATACATAAAGCACAAAGGTATTTCAAAATGAGAAAACCTCTAAGAGCCCGTAGAAAACTAAGGATGGAAAGGGCGCTAACACCTTCCCTTTCCATAATCTACTCCCTTACTCAGAAAAATCTCGAAAAAGATCGTTTTCTGTTCTTTTCACCATTTCCTTAATTTGGATAAAAGAAAAGACGATGGCGACTCTTGCTTGCCGTATCATTTGCGAATACAAAATGCAAAACCAGTATATAACAGTCAGTTCTGCTACCGTATCACAGAAATGGCGACTCTGATGGAGATATAATAAAAATTGGGGTTTAACTTAGAGTTAGTTCATTATTAAACTGCTATTTTTGTGCTTTGTATGCTTTATCCTTGGAGGGTTGTTTAGGTTGTTACTATAGATCCTACACCCGGATCTGGGGCATCTTTTTAGGTAAACGGAAATAGATCGTGGAGACTGTACAGTGTAGATCGACATGGTTGAAATGATAATTGTGTTGGTGTGACACTTTGGTTGGTACCGTTATCCCTTGTGTTAAATCAAGGAGAATACGGGGCCGCCGCGTGGTGTCGTGAAGCACTAATGGACCTTAGAACCTTAGTTGAACAAACTTGGCCATTAGAAAGTAGTGAGATAGTCGGCCTCAGTGTAAAGCTGGGGATTGGTTGATACTCGATGCTACACTCATTGAGATCAGACTTTTGAGATTTTCGGCCGCAAGAAAAGATTGCTAAGATGAAATAATTCTCGATAAAGAAAGATCAGTGATATTGAGGCTCCTTAGAACCCAGTTACTATTTCTAGGACAGGTTGAACCAACTAAACCTCAAGAGGGTACTTACCTATAAGTTCCATGCAAGCCTGAACCCAAGGTCTTGTGTGTTTTTCTTGTGTATGATTAGTTTTCTTAAACATGACATCATGCATCATAACATCCATTTTTCATTACACTGACCATTTCAAGGACCGAGGGAATTTATCTTTATTCTGTTTTACAGATCATGGCTTCCGCTCGTAGAAATACTATCTAGATCAGCTTCGTGAGAATACCTCTCCAACTCAAAGAGCTAGTATCAAGGGTTCCCGATACTTCCTCATTTACCAAGAACTATGGTCGACTTCTCAATCTGGTTACCTCGGGTTTTGATGAGAAGATGATGAGTGTACTCTTTCAATTCTTTAATCCTAAGCACCATTGCTTCACCTTTCCAGATTATCAGTTGGTTCCCACCATGGAAGAGTTCTCTCAAATATTGGGTATACCTATTCTTGATCAGGCGCCTTTCACCGGTTTAGAAGAAGCTCCCAAGCTAGAAGTCATTGCAATAGCTTTGCATCTAAAACGGTTCGACATTGTATCTAACTGGGAAACAAGATGTGGTGTTAAGGATTTTTTAGCTAAGTTTCTGTACGAGAAGGCTCACCAATTTTGGGATGATTTAGATTTCCAAGCTTTTGAGGAGGTTTTGGACCTTCTAATCTATGGTTTAGTGTTGTTCCCTAATCCATACTTTCTCATAGATGTGAATGCTATTAAGGTTTTCCTCTCTCGTATCCATGTGCCTACTCTACTCGGAGACGTCTTGCATACCCTCCACACTCGCATCATGAAGAGAAAATGGATTCTTATGTGTTGTGTGCCATTGCTGTCAAGGTGGTTTATTTCTCACCTCCCTAAGGATGATGTCATTGCTGTGTGCCATGGTCGCGAAGGATGATGTCACCTTCTCACTCAGATATCCTCTGGTATTCCCGGTCTATGGGAGATATTTATGTTATTAACCGCTGCGGGGAATTCCCTAATGTCCCACTACTTGGCATTAGGGGAGGCATAACATATAATCCTTCTCTGGCTTTATGACAATTTGGTTATGCTCGAAGGGATAGTCCCCACAATATGCTTATCTGGGGCATTGTGTTTAACTACGAGGATGATTCTCAAGGGTATCGCCAAAGGTTTATATGAGCTTGGGGCATGGTAAATAGATTTGGTACCAAGACTTTGGGGCCTAAGACTTCCATCCCTATGGAATCCTATCTCAAATGGGTATGAGCTCACACTCAGAACTTTATAGTGCCATATATAGCCATCTTACTAGTGGTCGTGGAGCCCATTTCCGAAGGGGATGTTCCTTATACAGTTTTCCATCCTGACATGCCCACTGATCTTGAAGAGCTGCAGAGATCTTGGATTCAGCTGAAAAAAGAACGGGATACCTTTAGAGATCATTTCTATGTCAATGAGAAGAAAGGCTTAGAGCTCACGAAGCAACTTCACGAAGAGAAAAGTCTTAATGTCTATCTCGGCACGAAGAGGAAGCGCCCATGGGAAACCTGATGTTTTAGATTTTAGAATTTTTCAATTTTAAGCCTAAAAAGGCAATTGTATTTTGAATTTCACTAATAAAATCTTTATTTCATTTTGGTTCACAAATTTAAATTTCCCGGAGTCATTGAAAACATTGCATACATATACCATACATATCATTGCATAAACAGGTTTCGGGACATGTTTCTTATCTTCTTCGTTGTTTATTTCAGCTGTGGCTCTTGAACAAACAGTTAAGGAGCTTCAGGCACAGAATGTCCAATTCCAAGAAATGTTCCCGAATCTAGCTAAGGGACAAGAAGACTTGAAAGCTTTGATTCTCAAGGACAAGAAGAAGAAAAAGAGGCCAGTGGGTGTTTTGAATTTAGGAATAAGGTTCAAAGGACCAGTGAAGCACGTTTCAGAGCTCGCAACTCCGTCAAGATAGAGACACAATTAGGAAGGAGAGCCAAGAGAAGAAGACCACAACACAAGGGAGTCTGAAGAAGATGAACCTGACTATTCTGAGGAGCAATATCCTCCTGCTGATGATAAATACAAACAGTTGAAGGATCGACTCAATGCCAAGGAGATCCAAAGGGTTCCCGGGTTGGATTTTAAAGAGCTAGGATTGGTCTCAAGGGTGGTCATCCTGCAGAAGTTCAAGGTCCCTACATTTGCTAAGTACGACAGTGTCTCCTGCCCTAAGCTGCATTTAAGGTCGTATGTCAGGAAAATTCAACCCCACACTACGGATAGAGATTTGTGGGTACACTTCTTCCAAGAAAGTTTGGTAGGGACTCAGTTGGAATGGTTCTATCAACTAGAAAGAACCAATGTGCATAATTGGGAAGATCTGGCTGCTGCTTTCTATAAGCAGTACCAATATAATGTTCGCCTCGCCTTAACTCGTACACAGCTGCAAAGCATGTCTATGGTTCCAGTGAGGGTTTTAAGGACTATGCCCAAAAATGGAGAGACCTTGCAGGAAGAGTTCAACCTCCATTGTCCGATAGGGAGCTGGTGGACATGTTCTTGGGCACATTATCCGATCCATTCTTTAACCACCTGATTTGAAGGTCTTCTGCTGGGTTTATGGAATTGATCTTGACGGGTGAACGAGTAGAGGATGGCATTAAAAGTGGTAACATACAGAGGGATGCATCCTCCAGCACTGCAAAGAAACCATTCACAGGGAAGAAGGAGGTCAGTGCTGCTTATGGCCAAATAAGTCTTAACAAAATTGAGCACCGTCCGACGGTAGGGGCTGTCATGATTTCCAATTCTGCATCAAACTAGCAACAGAATAATCAGTCCATAACAGATAAGCCAAGGAGACAGTTTACCCAGATCAACATAACCTTATCTCAGGTTTTACCACACCTGCTGAAATCCAATTTGGTTACCCTGAAAGAGGCTCCTAAGAATCCCAACACTACATCTCCTCACTACAATGCAAATGCTATGTGTGCTTACCATTCTCAAAGTCCAGGCCATGATACAGACGACTGTTGGGCTTTGAAAAACAATATGCAGGATTTGATTGAAGCAAAGGAGATTGAATTTGAAGCTCCTGAGACCTCTAATGTTACTACCCATATGCCCAAACACGGTCGTGGTGTCAATTCTATTGATGATGACATGTTTTTTGCTTCTATGGATGAACTGGCTTCTCCACTCCTGACTATTAAGAAGAATCTTTTGCAGACCAGTTTATTTCTGGGTTATGGCGAAGGTTGACACTTATGTTTGTCCTTACCTAATGGTTGCCATTTGTTGAAGGAAGGCATTCAGTTCCTGATGAATAATAAAGAAATCCTATTTGAGAAGACTCCAGTTACAAGTACTCTGTGTGAAGATGTTTCTATCATTACCATTTCCACCAATCCTCCCAAGGTCTCCTCCAAAAGACCTGTCAGGATTACATATGTTCTGAAAGTTGCTCCATTGATAATTAATTTCCATGGACCTATACCATATTCCTCGGATAAATTTGTTCCTTGGAACTATGGGGCTGACGTCTATTACCATGGCGTCAAGCAAGATTTGATGATTGTTAAAGATGAAGATGTCGAAGACTCTAATCCTGACATTACTAATATCGTCAGGACCAGTAAGATAACAAGAAGAAGAAGAGTTTTCTCTTCCGAGATCTCTCCTCCTAAAATTGTTGCTACTCTTGTGAGCATCCCTATTGCTGCTCCTGTTAATACTCCCATTACTACTCATGTGATTGTTCCTGCCGCTATTCCTGTCAATATTCCCATACTTACTCCTGCTGTTAGTCCTGATGTTATCCCTACTACCAAGTCGGACGAGACTCGAGGCTAAGAGGTATTGGTTGATCCTGTCCAGACAAAGGCACATCCAGAAGCCATCCCTGGGGCTTCTAAGAAGGAAATGGAAGAAATCTTAAAGATAATCAAGAAGAGTGACTAGGATGTGGTTGAACAACTGGGGCAGACCCCTTCCAAAATCTCAATGTTGGCCTTGTTACTGTGCTTGGAAGCCCATGCCAAGGCTCTAGTGAAATTCCTCAAGACTGCTCACGTGCCTCAAGAAACCTCCGCTGATCAATTTGAAGACTATGTGGCCAGTTTGACTACTGACAATGGGCTAGGTTTCTATGATGCTGATCTAACTCCCAGAGGGAGGAAACATAATGATGCCCTGCACGTCTCTATCGAGTGCATGGGCACTACTTTGGCCCATGTTCTAGTGGATACAAGTTCATCACTGAATGTTCTACCCAAGAAGGCCCTTGACAGGTTAGATTGCGAAGGTTTGACTCTGAAGCCTAGTAACATTGTGGTGAGAGACTTCGACTTTTCTAAAAGAATGGTGCATGGGGAGGTGGACATCCATATCAAAGTGGGCACTCAGACTTTTAATTCCATTTTCTATGTGATAGACATCCGCCCATCTTACTCCTATTTATTGGGTCGACCATGGATCCATGGGGCTGGTGTTGTGACTTCCACCCTACATCAGATGGTGAAATACCCAGTCAATGGGAAGATTATCACAGTTCATGGGGAGGAGGAGTACATGGTGAGCCACCTGAACTCTTTCAGGTACATTGAAATGGATGGCGAGTTCATTGAGACCCCCTGTCAGAACTTTGAGAAGGTTCCACGGATTGTTGCAGCAACCAAAACCTCTGCCAGTGTTCCAAAGACTATTAGGCCTCCGCTGAAGATAGCCTCTCTGAAAGATGCTAGAGCAGTTGTTGGGGCCAAGTTTCGGATATTCCTTACAAATCTGACAAATTTGGTTTGGGTTTTACATCAGGAGCTCAAAGGGCTGTTCGTCGCGCTCGTGTCGGAGGACCACCCTTATGCATCAGCAGTCATGGCGTTAATGCTTTGGAAGACAGCGACAGTGACTGTGACATGGATCAGTGGATCTTCTCAACTGTCAGCGGATGACTCACCAACTGGAAGGCTAAAGACTTTGTGCCGATTACTTTTTCAGGAGTAATTGTCCTTTTTTGTTTTTGGATATGTAATAAATGAATAATACAAATTATAAAACCTTGTGTCTTACCCGAGGTACAATGGTTATTTTGTGAGGGTTATCATCTTTCATTATCATATGTCATTAGTAAAGCATTGGACGTTTTTACATATGAATTTTGTGCTCTTTTCCTTTCTTTTCTACTTTTTTACTTTATCAAAATAGTTATGCTCTTACACACACTCACATATCAACTACAGATCCACATCCACTCTGGATCTCATTGATAACGGTTCTGCTATTGCTCATTATGACTTTGAAAATCCGATCAACCAAGTCGAGGACGAAGGTGAAGAAGATTGTAAGGTACCGGGAGAGCTTGCCAGACTGTTACAACAGGAAGAAAGGGAAATACAGCCTCATGAGGAGCCAATTGAGACAGTGAACTTGGATACTGAAGAGGACATAAAAGAAGTCAAGGTAGGTGCTAACTTGGAGCCCGATGTCAAACAGCGACTAATACAGATGCTACATGATTATGGTGAGGTTTTTGCCTGGTCATACAAAGATATGCCGGGACTTGACACTGATATTGTGGTTCTTCACCTACCAACAAAAGAGGATTTCCCTCCGGTGAAACAGAAGGTTCATCGTATGCGGTCGGATATGTCAGAAAAGATCAAGGCTGAAGTCATGAAACAGTTCAATGCCGGTTTCTTAGCTGTCATGTCTTATCCATAATTCGTCGCCAATGTTGTTCTAGTGCCTAAGAAGGACGGTAAGGTACGTATGTGTGTGGATTATAGAGACCTGAACAGGGAAAGCCCCAAGGATGACTTTCCACTTCCCCACATTGATGTTATGGTTGACAACACCGCACAACATAAGGTATTCTCCTTCATGGATGTCTTCTCCGGGTATAATCAGATCAAGATGGCACATGAAGACATGGAGAAGACAACCTTCGTCACACAGTGGGGCACTTTCTGTTACAAGGTTATGCCATTTGGGATGAAGAATGCTGGGGCAACCTATCAGTGCGCTATAGTAGCTTTGTTCCACAATATGATTCACCATGATATAGAGGTCTATGTTGATGACATGATAGCCAGGTCTCATACTGAGGAGGAACACCTTGATCACTACAGAAGCTATTTGATAGGCTGAAGAAATACAAACTGGGGCTAAACCCGAATAAGTGCACTTTCGGAGTAAGGTCCGGTAAGCTCCTAGGCTTTGTTGCGAGTGGCAAAGGCATTGAAGTGGATCCTACAAAAGTCAAATCTATAGAAGAAATGCCTACTCCTCGCACTAAGAAGTAAGTTAGAGGATTCTTGGGACGCCTAAACTACATTGCCAGATTCATTTCACATTTGACCGCTACTTGTGAGCCAATCTTCAAATCATTGAAGAAAGATCAAGCAGTGAAGTAGAATGACGATTGCCAGTATGCCTTTAACAAAATCAAGGAATATCTCCAAAAGCCTCCAATTCTAATGCCACCAGTTGAAGGAAGACCTATGATCATGTACTTAACAGTATTAGAGAACTCAGCGGGGTGTGTGTTGGGGCAGTATGACGAGTCTGGTCGAAAAGAGTATGCAATATACTACCTTAGCAAAAAGTTGACCGAATGTGAAACAAGATACTCACTGCTTGAGAAAACTTGTTATGCTTTGGCATGGGCTGCTCGCCGACTAAGACAATATATGTTGACTCATACTACTTTATTGTTATTTAAATGACCCTATCAAGTACCTCTTTGAGAAGCCTGCTCTCTCCGAAAGAATAGAAAGATGGCAAATGATCCTGACCGAATACGACATTCAATACACAATCCAGAAAGAAATTAAGGGAAGTGTACTAGTTGATCATTTGGCTCATCAGGCTGTGCATGACTACCAATCCATGAATTTTGAGTTCCCAGATGAGAATATCATGTTAGTAACTGATTATGAAGAATCTGGACCGAATGAAGGACCTGAAAAATGATCCCGATGGACTATGGTTTTTGACAGAGCTTCCAACGCTCTTGGAAATAGCATCGGCTCTGTGATCATATCTCCTGAAGGTTGTCATACTCCTTTCTCGTCTAGGCTATGTTTCAACTGTACCAATAATATGGCTGAGTATGAAGCGTGTATCATGGGTCTCAGAGCTGCAATCGATTTAAGGATCAAGTTCTTAAATGTGTTTGGAGACTCGGCTTTGGTAATCAGCCAGATTAAAGGAGAATGGGACAAGAAGCATCCTAATCTCATCTCGTACAAAGAGCATGTGTTGACATTAATCCCATACTTTGAAGAAATTACTTTGAGTATTTTCCACGAGAGGAAAATCAACTAGCGGACGTGCTAGCTACTATGTCATCCATGTTCAAGGTCAGGTGGGATAATGAAGCTCCTCAGATCACCATTGAAAGGATGGATGAGCCAGCATATTGTCACGAGATTGGTACTGAAGATGTAATGGACAAGCCTTGGTTCCATGAAGTCAAAAGATATCTCAAAAGACAAGAATATCCTGAGGGAGCTTCAGTCAATGACAAGAAGTTCCTAAGAAGATTCTCTGCCAAGTTCTTCCTTAATAACGGGATCTTCTACAAGTGCAACCACGACTCTACCTTGCTCCGGTGTGTAGACAAGAGTTAGGCAGAAAGGATTATGGATGACTTACACGAAGGTACCTTTGGCACTTGATCAGTCACATTTCTTTCTTGTTTTCTATCTATTATCCGGCACGAAACCGCATATTTGGTAACACCTTGCTTAGTTTTTCTACTGTTTTTCGTCACGTATTTTAATTTTCACATTTTGTTTATCTGCATTAAGTTAGTTCGAATTTTGGTTAAATAAGATACTTTTGAAGTCTTGGTGTGGTGGTTTTCGTATTTTCAGGTCTGGATGAAATTGCACAAGAATAGAGGTGAAGCTGACAAGTTCCAAAGCGTTTCCTCCGGAAATCCAGTGGCTGACACGGGTGCCCGTGTCACCTGACACGGCCCGTGTCAGAAATGCTAACACGGACGAGAAAGAGGAGGACTACAGTAGCTGACACGGGTGCCCGTGTCATCTGACATGGGTGCCCGTGTCATCTGACACGGCCCGTGTCAGAAATGCTAATACAGACGTGAAAGAGGAGGAAATCCAGTAGCTGACACAGGCTTCCGTGTCACATGACACGGCCCGTGTCAGAATGTTTGGTAAGCTGTTGACGATGAGAAGATTTCAGTACCCAACACTGGTTCCCATGTCACCTGACATGGCCCGTGTTGGCAAGTGCGAGATAGAAAAGTGATTTTTTGAAATCACTTTATTTGAATTCTTGGAGGATATTTCGGAATTTCTGCTTAGTTGTGGGGTGATCTGACACTATTTAGACCTAGTTTTTGAGAGTACGATGATATTTTTTAGGGATAAAAAAAAATAAAGAGATTAGAGAAGAGGAGAAAAACGATCAAGGGTTTGGAAAACGAGATCAACAAGAGCGGAAGCAATTGAAGATCATAGCAATTCCACTCTCTTGTAATGTTTAACTTTGAATTTGTATTTTCTTTGAATATTATGAGAAGCTAAACCCCCCAATGCTAGGGGTGTCCCTGAATTGCTTTTGTGATGAACTGAATTCCTATACTTTTATAATATATATGTTTTTATGTATTCACTGTATTATACAATTTCTTATTGCTTGTCCTTTTGGAAAATAGGGTATTGATGTATGGGTAAAGTAGATTTGACCGATCACTTTATCGCTAATTGAATAATATCGTCGCTAATTTCTCTTAGGAATAAGGACTAATAGTGATGACCGTAAATTCTTGATTTTATTACATGTGCTTGACATATGTTTGAATAAATAAGGAATTAGAATTTAAAATTTTATGTCAATGGTTTCTGGCTAAGGAATTAGGAGAAATAACTCTTGAGAATCGGTATTGGATCACATAAATATAGATAGTATAAAATAGAGGTCCAGTTCATTATGGAGCAATTCATACATATTATCCCTAGCATGCTTCATCATTTTGTGTAAACACTCTTTAATTTTTGTTTTAAGATTCACAGAGCAGATTTTATTACCTTTCTTTCAACCACACCAATGCCTTTTTTGTCTAATTGAATCATTATAAACACTGATAATTCTAACGCAATCCTCGAGATCGATACACGGGATAACTTCCTTTTATTACTACATTGGTAAAAATAGTTCACTTGCTATTTTATCGATCAAGTTTTTGGCGCCGTTTCCGAGGACTGTCAAATTTTTTGTGTTTAATTACACAATTAGAATTTTGTTGCTCTGCAACCAAAATTTTATTTACTGCAATTTTAGTTTATATTCGCTCACAACTAATAATCGTCTAATCTTTTTATGCGAGGTAAGGCCTCGGCTGAATTTCTTTTTGACGCAGAATCAGAAAGATCATTGAGAGAGAGAGAATATGAAAAACTAGGGAAGAAAGATCCTACGGGCAGGATATTACTGGTCCACCATGGAGGTAGACTATTATCAGCATTCCCAGACTTGTCATAAGTGCCAGATCTATGCTGATAAGGTATATGTACCTCTGAACGTCTTGACTGCTCCTTAGCCATTTGCAACGTGGGGCATCGACATGATTGGAGAAATTAGACCTACAGCTTCTAATGGGCATCGCTTTATCCTGGTTGCCATTGATTACTTCACAAAGTGGGTCGAGGCAGCTTCATTTGCTTCTATTACCAAGAACGTTGTGGCTCGATTTATCAGGCATAACATTATCTGTCGGTACGGTATCCTAGAAAGAATCATTACAGATAATGGTACCAATCTCAACAACAATATGATCACCGAGCTTTGCACACAATTCAAGATCCAGCATCATAACTCTTCTCCCTACCGGATGAAGATGAATGGCACTGTAGAAGCTGCTAACAAAAACCTCAAGAGAATCATACAGAAGATGACAGTGACATACAAATATTAGCATGAGATGTTACCATTTTCTCTTCATGGTTACCGCACCATAATGCGCACATCAACAGGGGCAACTCTGTTCTCTTTGGTATACGGTATGGAAGTTGTCCTGCCCATTAAAGTCCAGATCCCTTCCTTGAGGATCATTAAGGATGCAGAGCTGAGTAAAGACGAATGGGTCCAGACTCGACTTGACCAGTTAAACTTGATTGATGAGAAGAGACTCGCAGATGTCTATCATGGTCAGATATACCAACAACATATGATTAAAGCTTTTAACAAGAAGGTCAGACATCAGGTATATCAGGTTGGTGACTTGGTAATAAAATGCATCATACTTCCACAAGGTGATCCCAGGGGAAAATGGACTCCCACATATGAAGGGTCATTTGTAATCAAGAACATATTTCCTGGTGGAGCCATGATCTTAACCACTATGGACGGTGACGACCTTTCACACTCGGTAAACGCGGACATAGTTAAAAAATACTACACATAAACAAAGACCCGCTAGGTTGACTGGTCTAGGAAAAAATAAGGGCATCCCGGCGAACCGAAAGGGTTCGGGCAAAAATTAGGGATATACATAAAAAAATTGTACACCCGGCGAGTCGAAAACCTGAAAAGGCGGCTTGGGCAAAAAAGGGTATCCCGGTGGACCGAAAACCCGAAAGGGCGATCCAGGAAAAAGTTAGGGATTTAAAGCGTATAACTATGTCTCGTTGGATCACCTTACAGCCAGTCTTCAGTATCAACTATCAATCTTAAAGCAGTACTAATCAATCCAATCAGCTTTGGACAAGCAACGAAAGTGATGAGATGCTCAAGGACATAAAGGCAATAGCATAATGGGAATCCAATGGGATTATTTCACATAGTTGTCTTTCTTTGTATATTATTTTTTTATAATTCTTACAATGGCATTCTCTTACTAGGATGTCTGTCTCCTTGTACAAAAACGTTTATTTCAAGTTAATACAAAACTATTCCTTTAAAAGTGAAAAACTTTTGTTTTTATTTTCCTATTTTGTGTGCGAAACTGTCCAGTGATTATTCTTGAACATATACATTTGAATATGATTATGCTTACAAATATACACCTAAAAAACAGAAAGGAAATTGTTAATAACTTTAAGAAACGAGACAGTATCTAAGGGCCATCCACAAGATCCCCGCAGATGTCTTCCCCGACAAATACCCTTTCCAATAGGTACAAAGACAGGGGAATTCTAATAAAAGGTCACTTCAATATTCTCAGAAGGTAACCTATTAATGTTAGTTGTTCTCGCATCCCTGGCAGAAGCAAAAATCCCTAATTACTGCTCCAAAATCCCTAGTGAAGTCGCCAAGCTTCTCGGGATTCCCCAACAGAATTTCGAAAAAATCCCCAAGCAGTTTGTGAAGTTCACCTTCCGTAACAGAGTCTTATAAAAACTCAAGTAGTTTATAAAGCCTTATCCTCAATAGAGTTTATTTCTCTAGTTGCAGAAGTTCATCTCCCAGCGGAGTTTATTTCTCCAAAACTGTTGAAACATTCCAACAGAATTCTTCGTCTCGGAAAAATCATTCTTAAACAGAAGTTGAAGATCCCCGGCAGAGAAAGGGAATCACCAACAAAACTGTCTCCATTCACTATCCCCAGTGAAAATTGAAGAATCACTTTCTTCGCTCACCAACAGCAATCTGGGATTCAACTTCTCGATACTCTTCAGCAGTAGTCAGGGATTTATTTTCCCAGACAAAGATACCGCACAACAGCATTACATGTTCATACATCATGGCATGTGAATACAAATACATATATCATAATCTCATTTATTTTTGGGATCATCATGCAATTCATACATCATGACATCGCATGAAACTGATTTTACCTTTTCAGGTTAAATTAGCAAACAGACAAATACTATCAACTTTTACAGCAGGTCAAAGATTAATTCCTGAAACCAGACGGGGAAACTATATGCACGACCAAGTGGTATGAACTCCCGAAACAAGACGGGTTTACCAACAAATGCAGCAGGCTACAGATTAATGCTCGAAACCATACAGGGAAACTATCTATGTAACTAGTAAAGAAAGTTCCAGATTAATACCTGTAATAAGCTAGGACAACTATCTGTGGATGATCGATTGTAGATTAATACCTGTAACAAGCCAAAATTACTATCTACATGAAGAGATTGAATATTAATACCTGTAACAAGCCAGGAAAGTTATCTTTCTTTCTTAAGTCAGAGATTAATACCTGAAACCAGACAGGACAACTATCTCAATGACCAAGCAAAAATATAGTTCCAGATTAACACCTGTAACAAGCCAGGAGAACCATATGTGCACGACCGACTACGGATTAACACCTGTAAAAAGCCAGGAGAACCATTTGTGGATGACCGACTATGGATTAATAACTGTAACAAGCCAAGAAAACTATCTACATAAGAAGATTGAAGATTAACGCCCAAAACTAGATGGGAAAACTATCTTTATTTCTTGGGTTAGAGATTAATACCTGAAACTAGCCAGGACAACTATCTCCACGACCGACAATTTTTCAAATTTCAGATTAATACCTGAAACCAAATAGGACAACTGTCTGTGAACGACTGATTGTAGATTAACACCTAAAACCAGACAGGAAAGCTATCTACATGACCAAACGAAGCAATCTTATACAGGTTTCTTCTCATACAGTCTAACACGGGCTCATCTTGAAACAATCCTACACAGGATCTTTCTAATACATTTTCAGATAACAGTTAATTCCATTATCCCCAACAAATCACTGAAAACCTGGACTTCAACCAAAATACGGCAAATTGTCATCTCTCCAGAGATAACTCTTCAGCAGAGCCTTAGACAACTAAAGTTCCTAGACTCTATTCCCCACAGAGTTTTCCTCAAACAGGAGAACAACAGAAACCCACATTCCCCAACGGACTCCTCCTCAAACAGCAGGAACAGGAACCCCCAAAGGACCATGTGTGAAATCAGCATGTACTTTGGATGGTATATTTAAGCCCATCTCTGATGACTCTCTGTCATCTCCTCCAAATGGCATCTGTAAGCCCATTCCCTACATCATTAATCATCAGTGTTATTTCATGCGAGTGCAAATTTATGGGCACTCTAGTGTTCAATCATCTTCCACCTCCAGATCATGAAAGGTAGACAAGCCAATCTAAATCCTCAGGTTTAAGAAGATTGAACAGAGGCAGCTGTTGTACCCCAAAATTTTCCCTCTCATGTTTTCCAAATATCGGTGGTCGTAAGCACTTGATTAAAGGGAAAAATAAAATATTTTGAAGATAAACAAGAAGTCTTAGATTGGCATCTTAATAAAGTATTTAGATTGGCATGTTAAAGGGCCTTTCGATTGGTATTCGGACGAGATTCGATTGAGCGCCCAACCTTCTCCAAGATTTCCACAAATTTCCAAGCTTCGATTGAAGCCTTAGCCTTTTTGCTTGTTTGTTGTATACAAGCTTCGACTAGGCATGTGTTCTCTTTGAAATAGCCTTCTTCGATCCAGAAGAGAAGGGCCTCCTATTAGTGCTCCTTCGATTGCACCATTGGCCTTGCATGCTGGCTTGATTCACAATGCAATGGCTACCTACATGCAAGCTGGATTCCTGCTTCGTTTGGGCATTTGATTGTCTCTGGAGCAAGCTTGATTTCTGCTTCAACTAGACAAATTATCCCTTTGTGCGTGCCTTCAGCGTACAAATCAAGAACTTCTTCAAACTGACCTTCGATTCACAAAGCTCCCACTGGGAAAAAGGCCCCTCAGTGTGTCACCAGCACACGTAAGCCCCTTCACGCCTGCCTTGGGTTCACTAAGACAAAGACTTCATTTATGCTTTCCTTTAATACACAAGGCCAAGACTCCTCAACTCAGTTTCTGCACTATAGCACAATATGGCCCCTTCGAAAGGGCATTCCAAAGGTCCAGTCGAAGGACACACATTGGAGAGTTAGTCGAAGAAGGCACAAAGCATGCATGTGACCTCTTCAAAAGAGCACATATTTGGTTCAAAACGAAGAATACACAAAGGGTCCATTCGAAGGACACTTTGATGGGAAACGTATATTGTTGTCTAAAAAGGGGGTCTGGTTGAAGGATGGATCTAGTTGGTCAAAATGAAAAAATATTCAAAGAGGTCTACTGGTCCAAAATCCAACATACTTCTAGTTTTAAGCCAACGTGCACAAGCACATTCATTTGGCTAGGAAAGAGTTTTTGTTTAGGCTAGATAAATAGGGGTTCAAACGAAGAAGTCCCAGTGATGAGAACATGATCCAGTCGAAGGGTGCACAAGAGGTGCATTCGAAGAAGTATGCAAAAGGCCCATTCGAAGGACACACCTTGGTAGCCCATTCGAAGAGGGCACATAGCGTACATGGAAAGTCCATTCAAAATATTCAGCCGAAGAAGGAAACTTAAGGCCAATCGAAGGGCATGGATTGAAGGTGTTAGAAAGAGGGAAGCATGTCCAGGTTCATTCAAATTCAAAAAGGGACAAGTTTCCATGACTTTTGCAACATTACAAAACTACATTCATGGCTTTGAAAACATTTGTTTATTGCTGTTTAAACTATTGTCTTCTTGTCCCCTCCCTTATACTCTATATAAGCAACGTGCTTGCAAACCCAGGAGGAGGATACAATATACACACATGCTGCCTCATAAGCCACCAAAATTGTCAAAAAATATCCTGAGTAATCCAAATCAAAGGAATCTTCAAAAAACACTCCCCTCACTCCTTGAAGTTTGTAGAGAACATGCCCAAACACTAGGCTTCTCCAACACCACAAATCCATACACCACTGTTGGTAAGGAAACAGTAGGGAATTAAACTCCATTCTTTTTTCTTTACATGTCATAGTCATTTGATTTTCATTTATGATCGAAGGGCCTGGGTGTGGTACCCATGCCTGTATTTGTTTCCTTTTGTTTCTAACACTTGTTGTAGATTCAGCATGAGTAAGGCCATTGTGTACAGAATCTACGGACTTGGGCTTGGCACCCAGGTCATGCTTTTCGTTTAGCTACCATATATTTGCAGACAAGCGCGCATAGGATCAAAGGACCTGGGTTCGACACCCAGGTCATGCCTCTTTATTGTTCTAATGTTTGTCTTACAGATATGAATCAAAAATAAGATTGCCTCTCCTAGATCGAAAGGAAGCATTTACTTCTGTCGAAATAGTCAACATTCCCCCTGGATCAAAAATTCCATTTTCCTCTGAATCGAAGGCAACTCTCTCCCTGCAATCGAAGGATACCTCCCTTTGCATTTTTACTTTTGTTTTTTTTTATTTCTTTATTGACTTCTTTTTTTCATTAACTTCAAATCAAATAAAATCACAAAAGAAATATAGTTTTAGTTTTTTTTTAACTAATTTTGTGAACTAATTAATAACTATTTTAACTATTTTTCTTTAATTAAAAAAATAAATTAGAACTTAGGACTTAATTCATGTTTAATTATTTTCTTCAAATAATTAAAAAGACAAAAAAAAGAATTTAGACTATTTTTCTTGATTAATTTTATTTTCTAAATAGACTTTAGGATAATTTCAATTTAATTTTTTTCCTGAATCAAAAAACAACAAAAAAAGATTTTTCTTATTAGGTTTTTTTTAGATTATTTTTTCTTCCGCGCGTTATTTACTTTTCGCATTTTTGACATTACTGTAACTGCATATTGAGATGTAATAAGTAATTAGGCTTTATTTTACCTTTCCCCTAAGTTTTGTATATTGTAAATACCCTCCCCCCCTGAAGCCATGTAATAGTCTAGGTTTTTACCTTCTACATTTTATATTCTGCAATATATATTAACTGCTAGTAACTAAGCGTCTATGAAAATACTGAAATCAAAACGCTAGAAAACTTAACAAAAAGACAAAAATAACTGAACATAACACACTTGCACATATGCACCTCTAGGGTATCCCACTTTGGTTGCCTTCGAAAATAAAGCAATCATGTCCCTCGAAACGGGGACGCTTTAGCAAAGACCCGTAAATAAAAAAGATCATAGTCCCTCGATGACCCTACAGTTGCCTTCTCGGTAAATGATCTAGTCCCTAAAAAAAATTTCTAAAGCGTCTCCATAAGTTTCCTTCGTGACTGTAACGTCCCTTCGATGTCCCTTATACATCCAACGATAGGGCTACCTACTCACTAATAGTAGGATAGCACTGTCTAAAGGGTAGGAGGAAACGAACGACCGTTTTCGAGTATAAAAGTACATAGTTGTTAGAAGTTTTCTTTAAAAACATTTTTCAATTACACAAATATTACTTTTTAAAAGAAATTTTCAAAACATTTGCTTTGTTAACACTCTTGAGGACTGATACAAGAGTTAAACGCAAAGCAAATCACCGCACTAAGGCATTTTCCAAACATTTTCAAAACACACAAAGCACAAAGGTATTTTAAAATGAGCAAACCTCTAAGAGCCCGTAGAAAACTATGGATGGAAAGGGTGTTAACACCTTCCCTTTCCATAATCTACCCCACTTACTCAGAAAAATCTTGAAAAAGGTCTTTTTCTGTTCTTTTCACCCTTTCCTTAATTTGGATAAAAGAAAAGCCGGTGGCGACTCTTACTTACCACAACATTTACAAATACAAAATGCAAAACCATTATATAACAGTTGGTTCTGCCACCGTATCACATTCTCATATCCACTAAAACTATAACACTTTGTTTTCAATAAATAGTTTTCAAGACATCTCTCTAGGCCATCTTCTTCTTTCATTTCTTTGATAGTATCCACTATTACTTCTTAAAAGAATATCTCAAACAAACTCTGCGATAAGGAATGTATGACTTAATGCGATTCCTAGAATCAGAGATAGATTTCTAAAGACAGATGAAGATAGACTGTGGCAAGCTTACACGAGTATCATTCATCATAAGATGGATGAATGTTTGGTCATCATGTGTCATAAGGTCTTAATTATCCCCTCTGGGAAGAAAGTTGGACAACATAAGCTTGAACCAAACTTTGGGAATAGGTAGGATATTTTCAAGGTTGATAGGTTCATGTCCTGATGATGTGTCATGAAGAGAATCAAATTTATCAGACATCACAAACCTAGACTTGACATAGTTAACTATGACACCTACATTTTCACATCCAGTGGGAAGAGTGATTGATAATGGAGTAATGTTGATGGGAATTTCAAAGATATGGGAAAGGATAGAATCATTCTCATAATCAAGATAAGCATGCTTCCAGAATTCTTTAACAAGATTCACGTAGATAGGTTTATTTAGAATAGTGAAGTATCTTGTCCATTGCTGAGAGTAGAACACATTTGAGATGTTGTAAGCAATGTTACTTTCAAGAGAAGAAAGTTCAATTTGTTTTGTGATGATGATCTCTAGAAGATATTCATTTCCAAGAAAGTTTGGTTGAGGCATGATGGATAGATAAGAGGAAATATCTTGATAGGAATTAGTTTATGAGAGGAAAGAAAAATGTGATAAATCACTGTTGAGATATATATATATATATATATATATATATATATATATATATATATATATATATATATATATATATATATATATATATATTGTACTAATCTGTAAGAATGACATAGATCACTAACACATGACAAGAAATTCAAAGAAGGGGGATGGAGTGAATCAGTCTGTATAAAGACAGAGTACCATACAGGTTCCAAATAAGGACTTTGAGTGAATCACCATTTAGAGATGGCAGACCGGAAACTGCTATAGCAAAATATTGAACATAGTTGCTTAAGTGAGAAGTTATCATCACATACATCATACATAAAATTTTCGGCTCATTCTCAAGAGAACTTACATGTTCACATTATCCAGCGAATTGATTAAAAGATTTTTCTCTTGGAAAGAGAGAATGTTCCAGATCATAAGATTTTTAATTATCCAAAAAATTCACAACATGGAATTGCACTAACATTTGGAATTCTTCTGTTTAAAACATTTTCTAACTTGTAGAAGTATTTTTATTAGAAGTTCTAATAAATTACAGTTAAAGAAAACATACCTTTGAGATTCTGAAATCTTTACCATGATCCTTTTATCTGAGTGCTTATACATTTTGATTTTGACTTTAGCTTATCCCAAATAGATCTTCTGATCAAACTTGTCATGTCCTTGAAGATTTTCCATTTGTCTTTAACTTTAGCTTTCTCTTAGATACAACTTCTGATTAACTTCTTTCTTCTTATGCTTTCTTCAGAGCGGTCTTTCAGAGGTTCTGAATTATCCTCATATTGATTCCTCTTATTTCTTTGAGTATTCTCAATTTTCTGATTTAAGAAAAATAACCTTCTGCTGAACTTTAATCTCTTAATATGAGAGCTAGGACCAGTCTTCTCTTTAGAGGATCTTTTCATTCTTCTATATAGACTCACCCGTCTGACTTCTTGAGAGTAATCCTCAGAGTACAAATATTTTGATCTTTTATTGTCAAAACATCCATTTTTTTGTCAACCTTCCTTTGAACAGAAGCTTTTTTGAGAAGGTCAAAATTTCATGAACTTCTAAGAAGCTATGTGTTTAAGATAATTAACTATCATTTCCTAACGTCTTCTGAATTTTTTTTTTATTCCTTGAACAAATTGCAAAATCTGTTTTAATACAAATATAATCAAACTTTGACGATTTTGACTGACAATCTTTTTTTTGCAATGTTAAGCTAACTTGTTTAAAGTTAGTATTTGATCATACTTTTGATGAATCAATGAGTGTTCATTCCTCAGCAATGTATGGTCTTATGTAAAGCCTTCATTTAGAAGATCCAATGTTTAGATCTTCTGCATAAGATCTTTTGTCTACTTGAATAGACAACTTTATCATGAAGTTCTTATGTATCATAAGACAACAGTCTTTCTTCTTTTGAAAAGATTCCTAAAGAGATCTGATGAGAAAGTCAAGGGTAGACTAATCCGTTTCTTGAAAACATATCATACTCTCAAGGAACTTAATCAAAAGCATTCAACAAATATAACTTCTTATCTGATGAATCTTCCTTGTCAACTTGTTCTTCAATTTTTTTGGTTTTAGACAATTGTTGAAAATTGAATAACTATCACCTTAGAGTATTTCTTCACAAAGCATCTAGATATTTATCTGACACTGTTAGCTATTTGATATCCATCAATAACAGAACCAGGCTCTGATACCAATTGAAGGTGTGAAGAAAACTCAATAGGGGGGGGGGGGGTGAATTGGGTTTTCCTTTCTTGAATAACATTCGCTTCTAAGCATTATTCGTTGAACAATGCTTCAGAGTGTTACTTCTACATAATGCTTCTAATTAAGTTAAGAAAACATAAACTCTAAAGCATAAACAAAAGTAAAGAACACGCGATACCTGTGAAGATCTCTGAGTAGACCCTTGACATTTCTATCCTTCCACTTGGCATACCTGTAACTCCAAGTCCTTTAAACCCTATCAACTTTATGATTTGGTTTTTTGTAATGGATATTTCCTTGCCCATTACGAAAGAGAGAATAACCTTAGGAGTTGCAATAGCATGTATCCAGAATTCCTTCACCAGATATGGAAAGACTGGACCAATGAGACGATCAAAAAAGTTCTCCCAACCTTGAAACTTGACAGCAGGGAACAAGTCAAAACCATTTTATCTTAGATTCTCAAAATCTACCATTAACTCACTTAAAACTTCCAAACTGTCTACCGGAATGAGAGTTGTTCTTTCAGGCACTATGTATTGCTCAGAGTGAGTAGAAGAAGAAGAAGCCATTGAAGTTCTTTTAGAGATGAGAGTTTGAAGAAAAGGGTTTAAGAGAAAAAGTACATAAACGATTGAGTTTGAAAGAGACGGTAAAGAATGAAAAAGGGTTTTTCAAAAAGTATTTATATGCAAAAATTTCAGAAATAGGTTTAGGAATAAAATTAAAAAAGTATTAAAAATGAATTTAAAATTAATTTAAAAACGAATTTAAAACGAATCTCATCATTACGTGCATTTAATGATTTTGCTAAAAATAAGGGGAAAACGTGAGATTATGGCTAATCATTAACAGTTACCTAGAACGTCATCAGTAGCTTTTGCACGCGTGACCTTTCAGAAACACACCACGTGTTCATCTCTTGAAGGATGCATGTAACAGCTATTTGTTCTAATGAATTTCTTAACTATACTTAGAAATGAAGCGTTAGAACATTTCATAACTTTTCATATAGCTTCTGAAGCAACTCCTCTTCTAACTTCTGAAGAGTTATTAATCAGAGCATTCATTTCAGAATATTCTGAAGTCAAACATAGAAGATAAATATTTATTTTATTCAGGACAAAATTCCATACAAATATTTTTTTTAATGAAATTAAATATATCTTCTGAAAGGGGTTTGGTAAAAATGTCAGCCCACTGATGATCTGTTTTTACAAAAATTAAGTTTAAAATTCCCTTCTGAATATAGTCCCTTATAAAATGATATTTAATTTCAATATGTTTGGCTTTAGAATGTAAAATTGGATTCTTATAAAGACAAATAGAAGAAGTATTGTCACAGAAGATAGGAATCTTACTTTCATAAAGATTGAGATCTTCCAGTTGACTTTTCATCCAAATCATCTGAGAGCTACATCCAGCAGCAGATATATACTCAACTTCTATGGTTGAAAGTGCAATTGTTGCTTGCTTCTTACTGTACCATGAGATAAGATTGTCACCCAGAAACTGACAGCTTCCAGAGGTGCTCTTTCTTTCAATTCTATCTCCAGCAAAGTTAGCATCACAATAACCTACTAGTCTGTAATCTTGTGATCTTCTGTAACACAAACCCAGATTAGTAGTACCTTTCAGATACCTAAGAATTCTCTTAACAGCTATTAAGTGAGATTCTCTAGGATCTGATTGGAATCTAGCACACAAACACACACTGAATAGTATATCAGGTCTAGATGCATCCAGATAGAGAAGGGATCCAATCATACCTCTATAGAGCTTATGATCTACCTGCATACTTACCTCATCTTTTCCCAGAATGCAGGTTGGATGCATAGGTGTCTTGGCATCTTTGCTTTCTGACATATGAAATTTCTTCAGAAGTTCTTTAACATACTTCTTTTGATGTATGTAAGTACCTTCTGGAGTCTGGTTGATTTGAATTCCCAGAAAGAACTTCAATTCTCCCATCATGCTCATTTCAAATTCTGCTTGCATGGTCTTAGCAAATTCTTTTCCAAGGGAGATATTAGAGGTTCCAAAAATTATATCATCAACATAAATTTGACAAATTAAAATATCATTTTTAAATGTCTTTCTGAAAAGAGTTGTGTCCACTTTCCCTCTGGTAAAATCTTTTTCTAAAAGAAAATTACTCAGAAGATCATACCAAGCTCTGGGAGCTTGTTTTAAACCGTACAAAGACTTTTTTAATTTAAAAATATGTTCTGGATGTTTTGAATCATTAAATCCAAGAGGTTGATGGACATAAACTTCTTTAATATAGCCATTTAGAAATGCACTTTTAACATCCATTTGATATAATGAAATGTTATTTTGTACAGCAAAAGAAATTAATAATCTTATAGACTCTAACCTGGAGACTGGGGCAAAGGTTTCATTATAATCAATTCCTTCTTGTTGACTATAACCCTGTGCAACCAGTCGTGCTTTGTTTCTGATCACCTCTCCTTGCTTGTTCAGTTTGTTTCTGAAAACCCATTTGGTTCCTATAACGTTCAATCCTTTGGGTCTTGGAACTAGATTCCATACATCATTTCTTGAGAATTGATTGAGTTCTTCTTGCATTGCTAAGATCCAATCATTATCTTCCAGAGCTTCATCAATGGAAGTTGGCTCAATCAGAAAAACCAAACCAAACAAAGATTCTTCATTGATTCTGAGAGATGATCTTGTTCTGATGGGATCTTCTTTTCTTCCAATGATTACGTCTTCTTTGTGAGCTGAAGATATTCTAGGAAACATTTTCTGAGTGGGTTGATCAGAGATTCTGAGGTTGTCCAGAGCATTATCAAGAGGATGATATGTTGAGTCTTCCTTTGCTTCTGAGTCTTTCTTTGCTTCTGAAGTTTCAGAGTTTGAGGGATGATCTTCTGTACCTACAGAAAAATCAATTTGCTTTGGCTGTGGCTGGCCAAGCTTATCATCAAACCTGACTTTGATTAATTCTTCAACAATTAGAGTTTCTGTGTTATATACTCTATAGCCTTTTGAGCGTTCAGAGTATCCAAGCAGAAAACACTTTTGTGCTTTAGAATCAAACTTGTTCAGAGTTTCTTTGGTGTTCAGAATAAAACAAGTACATCCAAAAGGATGGAAATAAGAAATGTTGTGCTTTCTGTTTTTCCATAATTCATAGGGAGTCTTTTCAAGAATAGGTCTTATAGAGATTCTATTCTGAATGTAACATGCTGTGTTCACAGCTTCTGCCCAAAAGTGCTTTGCCATATTAGTTTCATTGATCATGGTTCTGGCCATTTCTTGTAATGTTCTATTCTTTCTTTCTACAACTCCATTTTGCTGGGGAGTTCTAGGACAAGAAAAATTATGAACAATACCATTTTCTTTAAAATACTTTTCAAAATAATGATTTTCAAATTCACCACCATGATCACTTCTGACTTTTATGATTTTAAAATCTTTTTTGTTTTGCACTTGAGTACAGAAATCAATGAACACATAATATGACTCATCCTTGTGTTTTAAAAACTTTACCCATGTCCATCTGCTGAAGTCATCAACAATGACTAATCCATACTTCTTGCCTCTGATGGATGCAGTTTTAACTGGCCCAAATAGATCAATATGAAGTAACTCTAATGGCTTAGAGGAAGAGACAACATTTTTGGATCTAAAGGAAGGTTTTGAAAATTTTCCTTTTTGGCATGCTTCGCACAGAGCTTCTGAGTTGTACTTCAGATTGGGAAGTCCTCTGACTAAATTTAATTTATTTAGTTGAGAGATTTTTCTAAGACTGACATGTCCCAATCTTCTGTGCCATACCCATTGCTCATTGCTAACAGACAAAAGGCATTTGACGTTTTGAGATTTAAGATCTGATAAATCAATTTTGTAAATGTTGTTCTTTCTCTTTCCAGAAAAGAGGATTGAACCATCTTTTTGACTTACAGCTTTACAGGAGTTTTGATTGAAGATAATGTCATAACCATTGTTACTTAATTGACTTATGGACAATAGATTATGAGCTAATCCTTCTACTAATACAACATTAGAGATAGAAGGAAGGTTACCGTTTCCAATGGTTCCAGAACCAATAATCTTACCTTTCTTATTACCTCCAAACTTTACGTCTCCTCCAGCTTTAAGTTCCAGGCTTTGGAACATAGACCTTTTTCCCGTCATGTGTCATGAGCACCCAGAGTCCAGGTACCATGACTGGTGTCTCAACTGAGCTGTTAAGGACATCTGCAACAAATATTATTTTATCCTTAGGTACCCATATCTTTTTGGGTCCTTTTCGGTTAGAGTGTTTAAAGTTCTGTTTGAACTTTGAGTTAGCATAAGAGTTTCCAGAATGTGATGTATATTTTATATCATGTGAGTGTCCAAACTTGAATTTTTTATTTAGAGGTTTGTAAGTGAAAGTCATTTTAGAAACAGGTTTTGGTATGTATGTCTCCTTCCGTTTGGGAGGTTTATATCCAATTCCTCTTCTGTTTTTCCCACTAACTCCATAGATTATTGAAGCCATTTTGCTTCTATCTATGCTTTTAGTTGAGAAATTTTGAAAACTATAGTCATATTCTTTCAGAATATCTTTTGAACTAGACACAAATTCTGAACTAGAAGATTTTTAAACATTTTGAATTTCTTCTTTAAGTTTAAAATTATTTTCTAAGAGTTCAGATTTTTCTGCTTCATGTTTCTCAATATCAGATGCAAGACTCTTCTTGAGTTTCTTGTATTTGATTTTGAGTTTACTATAGTTTTCCAGAAGTTCTGATAAACTAACAGCAAGTTCATTTCTAGTGAATTCAGAAAATACCTCTCTTGGTTCTGACTCACAGTCTGATTCATCTATTGTGGTAGCCATCAGAGCTAGGTTGGCATTTTCATCTTCAGAACCAGATTCATCTTCAAAAGATTCTGAGTCATCCCAGGTTGCCATCATCCCTTTCTTCTTACCAAACCTTTTCTTTGGTTTTTCTTTTTGAAGCTTTGGACAATTACTTTTGTAGTGACCAGGTTCTTTGCATTCATAACAGATGATCTCTCTTCTATTTGACTTTTTGTGTCCAGAAGATTCAAGTTTATCTTCTGACTTCTTGAAGTTTCTGAACTTCTTTTGTATGTGCTTCCATAGATGATTGATCCTTATAGAGAGCAAGGATAGTTCGTCTTCTTCTGACGCTGATTCTTCAGAGTTTTCTTCTTCAGCCTGAAAAGCGTTAGTATCAATTTTCTTAATTGATTTAAGGGCTAGAGACTTACCTTTCTTCAGAGGCTCGTGTTCATCAAGTTCTATCTCATGACTTCTGAGAGTGCTGATGAGTTCCTCCAGAGACACACTGTTCAGATCCTTTGAAACTTTGAAAGCAGTGACCATTAGTGCCTATCTTGTGGGTAAGCTTCTGATGATCTTTTTAACATGATCTACTTTAGTATATCCCTTATTCAAAACTCTTAGACTAGTGATAAGAGTTTAAAACCTAGAGAACATTTCTTCTATAGACTCACTTTCATCAACTTTGAAGGCTTCATACTTCTAAACTAAAGCCAGAGCTTTAGACTCCTTAACTTGAGCGTTTCCTTCATGATTAATTTTGAGAGACTCAAACATATCATGCGATGTATCTCTATTAGTGATTGTTTCATATTCAACTTTAGAGATAGCATTTAGAAAAATATTTCTAGCTCTATGATGATTTTTAAATTCAGCTTTTTATAGTCTATCCATATTTTTTCTGTCAACTTTGTTTCCTTCTGAGTCAGTAGGATGTGTGTAACCATCCAAAACTATATCCCATAGATCACTATCATGACCTAGAAAGAAACTTTCTAGCCTGTCTTTCCAGTACTCAAAATGTTCTCCATCAAAAACAGGAGGTTTGTTGTAACTATTATTGTTTTGCTCAGTAGCCATTGTGTTTTCTTCTGGATCTTTTCCTGACACGGTTAAGTCTTGTGCTCAGAGTCAAGCTCTGATACCAATTGAAGGGGTAAGAAAACACTTAGAAGGGGGGGTTGAATAAGTGACTCTTTTTCTTTTCAAAACAAAGCTCAACAATAATGGAATGACACGGTTATTTTTATCCTGGTTTGTTTGAACTCAAACTACTCCAGTCCACCCGTCAAGGTGATTTCACCTTTCTCAACAAGGACTTAATCCACTATAATCAACTGATTACAAACATACAACAACTGTTGTGACTAACAATGCACAAGTAATCTTACAAGTGACTAACACCACTAAGACTTAAATCTAGTCCTAGTCTGCTTGAGAAATCTGACCAACCTTGGTCTCTCAAGGAACAATTACAAGAGTTTAATCTTTACAGATAGTGAAATAAAATTTGCTTCTAATCAAGCTATATCACAACTGTGATTTTTTTCACTTAGAATAAATTGCACAAAGTGTATGAACAAAGATTTTTGTGAGCCCAGAATCTTTCACGTAGTTTCTTGCTTCTTTTGAAATTTAATTCATTAGTTGGCTTGCAATAAATGTCCTTCTATTTATAGTAAGAACAAAATGACTGTTGCTGCCTTCAGAAAAGTGGAGAGCATTAAATGCTTGCGTGTTTCTTTTCACTATTCCATTTTCCAAGAAACTAGCTTTAGACACTTGAGTTCTTGCAGCCGTCTTTGCATTAATGAGTAAGCGACAACTTGTAAGAACATGTTTCCTACGCTTGACAAGACAAGTTGGTTTTAACGTTTATTTCATAACATGCTTCAACGTCTTGATTTCAGAACATGCTTTACTTCATCTTCTAGGCAGTGCTTTGCTTGCTAAGAACTTGATCAGCGCTTGCTTTCAAGTAATATTCTGAGCAAAGAAACCTGCTAAATGTTAGAAGATATATTTAAATAAAATGTCTTACCAGAGTCAGCAGGTGCGCTTAAAATAAAAAGGTTCTTTCATTAAAGACCTTCTTCATAATTTTTTTGCTTAGCACTTTAGAATGCTTCTTGTCATAACATTATCTGAAATAGTCAAATACGTTCATCAGAGTATAAATTATCTCAAATATAATTTATTGTTATCATCAAAACTCTGAGATAGATCAGAACTAATCTTGTTCTAACAATCTCCCCCTTTTTGATGATGACAAAAATTATTCAGATATAAAAATAAAATATGATAAGAGATAAGAATCTCCCCCTGAAATGAATATTTCTATATATAAAATTTCTGAGATTATTTATCAGAGCAAAAAAAAACCTTCTTGGATTTCTTCAGAACTTCTTTTTGAAGATAATGTGCAGCTGGAATATTCTTTCAGAGTTAAAAGGATACCTGCAAAAAAAATTCTTTTGCACGAGAAGAAATTTTGTATCTTGTTAGAATGTCTGAGACTTTTAGTCCCATAACTGTTAAATAGTGATTAGTTCAAGAATACACATTTTCTCCCCCTTTTTTGGCATACTCAAAAAGTGTAAAAAAATTGAAGAGTTGAAAAGTTTTTATAAAAAAAATATCCAGAAGTACAAAACAGCAACCAAAAGACAAGAAATAGAAAGACACTAGGATTTCTTAGTAACAAGAGCCATCAGAAGATTCTTGATCTCAGAGGCAGATTCTTCTTGTTTCACCATCCAGTTCTTGATTTCTTAATTTGTTTGGTCTTTCTTATCCAAGCGTTTATGTATGACTTCATTCTCCCTCTTGATCTTATTCATAGTGTCCATGATAAGTGAGGTAGGAGCAGAGGATGACGAAGCTTCAGCAGAAACAGGCTTAGAAGCAGCAACCGTTGAGTCAGAATACACGAAGGTTGAAGACAGAGTGCCCAGATCCATTGCAAGAGTTGGCACAGGTTCAACCTTAACAGAATGTTGATTCAATAGAACAATAGCCAGAGGGTTTGAATCGTCAGAGGCTTCTTCAGATTCATCTTCTGAAATGTCCATTGTATCAGCTGGTGTATCAGCAATCATTAATGAAGACTTCTTATTCCAAATGCCAGCAGCTTCTGTCTTGAAAGCATGCAGATGTTTGGAAAAGTTGTCCAGCACCTGAAAATGGCATAAGTCCTGTAGCTTCAGTGACTCGGCAACAAAAGTTCTTCTGAAGGTTTCCCATAGAAGATCTGTTGCAGCTGTGTTCACACTTCTGGAGCAATCTTCTTTCAGCAGATTCAACCATGCTTGAACATCTGTTAGAAAATTCTGAAACAATGTATTCACATCTGGCTGAACAGGTTTTGGGACATCCTTCTTGAAAGTTTTGTTTTTCAAGAATTGTAGAGATTCATAATCCACTACAGTTCTTAAAAAGATAGCAGGTTCAGGATTTTTGGTAGGTTCAGGGGTGGCTGAATGATCAGGTTGGTCAACAAAGTTAGGTGGTGCTGATTGTTCATGAGGTTCGGATGATTCAACAGTTTTAGGTGGTTCAAAATATTGTTGCTCTGGAATATGAGGGGGTGAGAGTGTAAGTGAGTTTGGTGTTTGGTGTTATGGTGAAGTAGGTGGAGTGACATCAGGTGAAATTATTATTGTATGTTCAGGAGTGGGAATGGGGTTCTGAGGCTGTGGTCGATTCATAGCAAAAATGTTTTCAGATGGTAAGTTGAAAGGAGGTTTGAGTGTCGCCAGAGGTTCATTTATCCCTGGAATTCTCCAAGAGCCAGCATCATACCATCCAGTGGGTCTGGGTGATAGAGGTCTGGGAGGAGGTCTTGAAAAAAGTTCAGCAGGAATGGGTTGAAAAACATATGGTTCAGGGGGTTCTGAGTGTGAGGGTTCTGATTGAGAGGGTTCTGATTGGGTGTCAGAGTGTTCATCAGAGTCAAAATCACTCAAATCTGATAAAACTTGATTTTTATGAGTGTTGTCAGCAAGGGAGTCAGATGGTAAGGTCAGGTCAATATCAAAATCTATATCTCCTAAGGTTTGGGAGGGTTCATCAGATGTAGATACATTTACAAAATCATAAACAGTGATAGTTTCAGTAGGTTTACCTGTCTTCTTTTTCTTCTTCTGAGGAGTGACAAAAGGTCCTTCTACAACTTTCCTCTTCAAAGATTCATGGAGAACAACATTTGGAGCAACTTGATTTCTTCTTTGGAGCCAAGCTAGATCAATAGGTGTTCCAGTCTCTTTGCAGATTTCAATGTAGTGCAGGATGATACGTGGATGATCTCCTGAGTTGAACAGAGGAAAATACGCAATAGGTATCCTTCTTCTCTTCACAACAGCTGACACATACGGAGTTGGTTCCACCAGCAGCTTATCAATTATTTTCCTTTTCAGTAAATTCTTCCCAGTCATAGTCTTACCACAAGTAGGTTCTAGCTCCCCAAAAAGATTGGCTTCATCTAGGTGAGCAATCAGACCATTCTCAGTCAGAATGTCTGATATTAATCTACCCATAGGAATCCAATTCCTTTTGGATTTGGGGTTTTTCATCCTTTCAGCTTCCCTAGTCTCTTTTACATGATTCTAGAGATGTTCAAACAGCAAATAAGGCAAATCAATTTTTACATTTGTTCCAAGGCAGAACAATAAGTATTGTTGATCAGCGATAATGTAATCAGGAGAGCTGGTGTCCTTCCTATGGTGAATACATCCATGAATAATCCTTTCCCAAATCTTGTATTTATCTTTCAAGTCCCTGACTTTTGAAGATCCTTGGCCATTTGTGAAGATCTCTGAGTAGACCCTTGACATTTCTATCCTTCCGCTTGGCATACCTGTAACTCCAAGTCCTTTAAACCCTAGCAACTTTCTGATTTGGTTTTGTGTAATGGATATTTCCTTGCCCATTACGAAAGAGAGAATGACCTTAGGAGTTGCAATAGCATGTACCCAGAATTCCTTCACCAGATGTGGAAAGACTGGACCAATGAGACGATCAAAAAAGTTCTCCCAACCTTGAAACTTGACAGCAGGGAACAAGTCAAAACCATTTTCTCTTAGATTCTCAAAATCTACCATTAACTCACTTAAAACTCCCAAACTGTCTACCAGAATGAGGGTTGTTCTTTCAGGCACTCTGTATTGGTCAGAGTGGGTAGAATAAGAAGAAGCCATTGAAGTTCTTTTAGAGATGAGAGTTTGAAGAAAAGGGTTTAAGAGAAAAATTACAGAAATGATTGAGTTTGAAAGAGATGGTAAAGAATGAAAAAGGGTTTTTCAAAAAGTAATTATATGCAAAAATTTCAGAAACAGGTTTAGGAATAAAATTAAAAAAGTATTTAAAATTAATTTAAAATTAATTTAAAAATGAATTTAAAATGAATCTCATCATTACGTGCATTTAATGATTTTGCTAAAAATAAGGGGAAAACGTGAGATTATGGCTAATCATTAACAGTTACCTAGAACGTCATCAGTAGCTTTTGCACGCGTGACCTTTCAGAAACACACCACGTGTTCATCTCCTGAAGGATGCATGTAACAGTTGTTTGTTCTAATGAATTTCTTAACTATACTTAGAAATGAAGCGTTAGAACATTTCAAAACTTTTCATATAGCTTCTAAAGCAACTTTTCTTCTAACTTCTGAAGAGTTGTTAATCAGAGCATTCATTTCTGAATATTCTGAAGTCAAACATAGAAGATAAATATTTATTTTATTCAGGACAAAATTCCATACAAATATTTTTTTAACTGAAATTAAATCTATCTTCTGAAAGGGGTTTGGTAAAAATGTCAGCCCACTGATGGTCTGTTTTTACAAAAATTAAGTTTAAAATTTCCTTCTGAATATAGTCCCTTATAAAATGATATTTAATTTCAATATGTTTGGATTTAGAATGTAAAATTGGATTCTTAGAAAGACAAATAGCAGAAGTATTGTCACAGAAGATAGGAATCTTACTTTCATAAAGATTGAGATCTTCCAGTTGACTTTTCATCCAAATCATCTGAGAGCTACATCCAGCAGCAGATATATACTCAGCTTCTATGGTTGAAAGTGCAATTGTTGCTTGCTTCTTGTTGTACCATGAGATAAGATTTTCACCCAGAAACTGACAGCTTCCAGAGATGCTCTTTCTTTCAATTCTATCTCCAGCAAAGTCAGCATCACAATAACCTACTAGTCTGTAATCTTGTGATCTTCTGTAACACAAACCCAGATTAGTAGTACCTTTCAGATACCTAAGAATTCTCTTAACAGCTGTTAAGTGAGATTCTCTAGGATCTGATTGGAATCTAGCACACAAACATACACTGAATAGTATATCAGGTCTAGATGTAGTCAGATAGAGAAGGGATCTAATCATACCTCTATGGAGCTTCTGATCTACCTTCATACTTACCTCATCTTTTCCCAGAATGCAGGTTGGATGCATAGGTGTCTTGGCATCTTTGCTTTTTGACATATGAAATTTCTTCAGAAGTTCTTTAACATACTTCGTTTGATGTATGTAAGTACCTTCTGGAGTCTAGTTGATTTGAATTCCCAGAAAGAACTTCAATTCTCCCATCATGCTCATTTCAAATTCTGCCTGCATGGTCTTAGCAAATTCTTTTCCAAGGGAGATATTAGAGGTTCCAAAAATTATATCATCAACATAAATTTGACAAATTAAAATATCATTTTTAAATGTCTTTCTGAAAAGAGTTGTGTCCACTTTTCCTCTGGTAAAATCTTTTTCTAAAAGAAAATTACTCAGAAGATCATACCAAGCTCTGGGAGCTTGTTTTAAACCGTACAAAGACTTTTTTAATTTAAAAATATGTTCTGGATGTTTTGAATCATTAAATCCAAAAGGTTTATGGACATAAACTTCTTCTTCAATATAGCCATTTAGAAATGCACTTTTAACATCCATTTGATATAATGAAATGTTATTTTGTACAGCAAAAGAAATTAATAATCTTATAGACTCTAACCTGGAGACTGGGGCAAAGGTTTCATTATAATCAATTCCTTCTTGTTGACTATAACGCTGTGCAACCAGTCATGCTTTGTTTCTGATCATCTCTCCTTGCTCGTTCAGTTTGTTTCTGAAAACCCATTTGGTTCCTATAACGTTCAATCCTTTAGGTCTTGGAACTAGATTCCATACATCATTTCTTGATAATTGATTGAGTTCTTCTTGCATTGCTAAGATCCAATCATTATCTTCCATAGCTTCATCAATGGAAGTTGGCTCAATCAGAAAAACCAAAAACCAAACAAAGATTCTTCATTGATTCTAAGAGAGGATCTTGTTCTGATGGGATCTTCTTTTCTTCCAATGATTACGTCTTCTTTTTGAGCTGAAGATATTCTAGGAAACATTTTGAGAGGGTTGATCAGAGATTCTGAGGTTGTCCAGAGAATTATCAAGAGGATGATATGTTGAGTCTTCATTTGCTTCTGAGTCTTTCTTTGCTTCTGAAGTTTCAGAGTTTGAGGGATGATCTTCTGTACCTACAGAAAAATCAATTTGCTTTGGCTATGGCTGGCCAAGCTTATCATCAAACTTGACTTTGATTAATTCTACAACAATCAGAGTTTCTATGTTATATACTCTATAGACTTTTGAGCGTTCAGAGTATCCAAGCAGAAAACACTTTTGTGCTTTTGAATCAAACTTGTTCAGAGTTTCTTTGGTGTTCAGAATAAAACAAGTACATCCAAAAGGATGGAAATAAGAAATGTTGGGCTTTCTGTTTTTCCATAATTCATAGGGAGTCTTTTCAAGAATAGGTCTTATAGAGATTCTATTCTGAATGTAACATGATGTGTTCACAGCTTCTGCCCAAAAGTGCTTTGCCATATTAGTTTCATTGATCGTGGTTCTGGCCATTTCTTGTAATGTTCTATTCTTTCTTTCTACAACTCCATTTTGCTGGGGAGTTCTAGGACAAGAAAAATTATGAACAATACCATTTTCTTTAAAATACTTTTCAAAATAACGATTTTCAAATTCACCACCATGATCACTTCTGACTTTTATGATTTTAAAATCTTTTTCATTTTGCACTTGAGTACAGAAATCAATGAACACAGAATATGACTCATCCTTGTGTTTTAAAAACTTTACCCATGTCCATCTGCTGAAGTCATCAACAATGACCAATCCATACTTCTTGCCTCTGATGGATGCAGTTTTAACTGGCCCAAATAGAGCAATATGAAGTAACTCTAATAGCTTAGAGGAAGAGACAACATTTTAGGATCTAAAGGAAGGTTTTGAAAATTTTCCTTTTTGGCATGCTTCGCACAGAGCTTCTGAGTTGTACTTCAGATTGGGAAGTCCTCTGACTAAATTTAATTTATTTAGTTGAGAGATTTTTCTAAGACTGACATGTCTCAATCTTCTGTGCCATACCCATTGCTCATTGCTAACAGACAAAAGGCATTTGACGTTTTGAGATTTAAGATCTGATAAATCAATTTTGTAAATGTTGTTCTTTCTCTTTCCAGAAAAGAGGATTGATCCATCTTTTTGACTTACAGCTTTACATGAGTTTTGATTGAAGATAATGTCATAACCATTGTCACTTAATTGACTTATGGACAATAGATTATGAGCTAATCCTTCTACTAATAAAACATTAGAGATAGAAGGAAGGTTACCATTTCCAATGGTTCCAGAACCAATAATCTTCCCTTTCTGATTACCTCAAAACTTTACGTCTCCTCCAGCTTTAAGTACCAGGCTTTGGAACATAGACCTTTTTCCCGTCATGTGTCGTGAGCACCCAGAGTTCAGGTACCATGACTGGTGTCTCAATTGAGCAGTTAAGGACATCTGCAACAAATATTATTTTATCCTTAGGTACCCATATCTTTTTGGGTCCTTTTGGGTTAGAGTGTTTAAAGTTTTGTTTGAACTTTGGGTTAGTATAAGAGTTTCCAGAATGTGATGTATATTTTATATCATGTGAGTGTCCAAACTTGAATTGTTTATTCAGAGGTTTGTAAGTGAAAGTCATTTTAGAAACATGTTTTGGTGTGTATGTCTCCTTCCCTTTGGGAGGTTCATATCCAATTCCTCTTCTGTTTTTCCCACTAACTCCATAGATTATTGAAGCCATTTTGCTTCTATCTATGCTTTTAGTTAGGAAATTTTGAAAACTATAGTCATATTCTTTCAGAATATATTTTGAACTAGACACAAATTCTGAACTAGAAGATTTTTGAACATTTTGAATTTCTTCTTTAAGTTTAAAATTATTTTCTAAGAGTTCAGATTTTTCTGCTTCATGTTTCTGAATATCAGATGCAAGACTCTTCTTGAGTTTCTTGTATTTGATTTTGAGTTTACTATAGTTTTCCAGAAGTTCTGATAAACTAACAGCAAGTTCATTTCTAGTGAATTCAGAAAATACCTCTCTTGGTTTTGACTCACAGTCTGATTCATCTGTTGTGGTAGCCATCAGAGCTAGGTTGGCATTTTCATCTTCAGAACCAGATTCATCTTCAGAAGAGTCTGAGTCATCCCAGGTTGCCATCATCCCTTTCTTCTTACCAAACCTTTTCTTTGGTTTTTCTTTTTGAAGCTTTGGACAATCACTTTTGTAGTGACCAGGTTCTTTGTATTCATAACAGATGATCTCTCTTCTGTTTGACTTTTTGTGTCCAGAAGATTCAGGTTTATCTTCTGACTTCTTGAAGTTTCTGAACTTCTTTTGTCTGTGCTTTCACAGATGATTGATCCTTCTGGAGAGCAAGGATAGTTCGTTTTCTTCTGACGTTGATTCTTCAGAGTTTTCTTCTTCAGCCTGAAAAGCGTCAGTATCAAATTTCTTAATTGATTTAAGGGCTAGAGACTTACCTTTCTTCAGAGGCTCGTGCTCATCAAGTTCTATCTCATGACTTCTGAGAGCACTGATGAGTTCCTCCAGAGACACGTTGTTAAGATCCTTTGAAACTTTGAAAGCAGTGACCATTGGTGCCCATCTTCTGGGTAAGCTTCTGATGATATTTTTAACATGATCTGCTTTAGTATATCTCTTGTTCAAAACTCTTAGACCAGCGATCAAAGTTTGAAACCTAGAGAACATTGCTTCTATAGACTCACTTTCTTCAACTTTGAAGGCTTCATACTTCTGAACTAAAGCCAGAGCTTTAGACTCCTTAACTTGAGCGTTTCCTTCATGGGTCATTTTGAGAGACTCAAACATATCATGCGTTGTATCTCTATTAGTGATTTTTTCATATTCAACTTTAAAGATAGCATTTAGAAAAATATTTCTAGCTCTATGATGATTTTTAAATTCATCTTTTTGTAGTCTATCCATATTTTTTCTGTCAACTTTGTTTCCTTCTGAGTCAGTAGGATGTGTGTAACCATCCAAAACTATATCCCATAGATCACTATCATGACATAGAAAGAAACTTTCTAGTCTGTCTTTCCAGTACTCAAAATCTTCTCCATCAAAAACAGGAGGTTTGTTGTAACTATTGTTGTTTGTTCAACAGCCATTGTGTTTTCTTCTGGATCTTTTCCTGACACGGTTAAGTGTTGTGCTCAGAGTCAAGCTCTGATACCAATTGAAGGGGTAAGAAAACACTTAGAAGGGGGGGTTGAATAAGTGACTCTTTTTCTTTTCAAAACAAAGCTCAACAATAATGGAATGACACGGTTATTTTTATCCTGGTTCGTTTGAACTCAAACTACTCTAGTCCACCCGTCAAGGTGATTTCGCCTTTCTCAACAAGGACTTAATCCACTATAATCAACTGATTACAAACACACAACAACTGTTGTGACTAATAATGCACAAGTAATCTTACAAGTGACTAACACCACTAAGACTTAAATCTAGTCCTAGTCTGCTTGAGAAATATGACCAACCTTGGTCTCTCAAGGAACAATTACAAGAGTTTAATCTTTACAGATAGTGAAATAAAATTTGCTTCTAATCAAGCTATATCACAACTGTGATTTTTTTCACTTAGAATAAATTGCACAAAGTGTAGGAACAAAGATTTTTGTGAGCCCAAAATCTTTCACGTAGTTTCTTGCTTCTTTTGAAATTTAATTCGTTAGTTGGCTTGCAATAAATGTCCTTCTATTTATAGTAAGAACAAAATGACTGTTGTTTCCTTCAGAAAAGTGGAGAGCATTAAATGCTTGCGTGTTTCTTTGCACTATTCCATTTTCCAAGAAACTAGCTTTAGACACTTGAGTGCTTGCAGTCGTCTTTGCATTAATGAGTAAATGACAACTTGTAAGAACATGTTTCCTATGCTTGACAAGACAAGTTAGTTTTAACGTCTTGAATTCAGAACATGCTTCAACGTCTTGAATTCAGAACATGCTTTACTTCATCTTCTAGGAAGTGCTTTGCTTGCTAAGAACTTGATCAGCGCTTGCTTTCAAGTAATCTTCTGAGCAAGGAAACCTGCTAAATGTTAGAAGATATATTTAAATAAAATGTCTTACCAGATTCAGCAGGTGCGCTTAAAACAAATAGGTTTTTTCATTAAAGACCTTCTTCATAATTTTTTTGCTTAGCACTTCAGAATGCTTCTTGTCAGAACATTATCTGAAATAGTCAAATACGTTCATTAGAGTGTAAATTATCTCAAATATAATTTATTGTTATCATCAAAACTCTGAGATAGATCAGAACTAATCTTGTTCTAACAGTAGCTTCTTCATGGACAACATCCCAAAGAACTTGAATCGATGAAGTCTTCTTCTTCATAAGCTTCTAAAAGCTTTGTCGATCTTGATATAGTAAAGAGAAGAACTTCTTCATCTTGATTCACCTTAGAACATTCTGGACAACAACCCTTCTTCTATTTTCTTCAATGATCAATTTAGAGCATAACATTTGTGTTATGGATTTGTAACTGGAGTTTTCATGATCATCATTATTATCTTCTGCGGCTTAGCAAGCTTTGTGCAACATGAAATTAAGCACATTGTGAATCAATGATTTCGTTGTAATCATTATCAACATGATTGAAGAATCATTCTGATAACTGTTGTTCTTGTTGTTGTTATAGTGGTTGATATCATTTTAGTTATGTTCCAATAATGACAACTTTCATTTTTAACATTGAACACCAACACCAGCACAAACATATGATTCTTTTTTTATATAGCCAAGAAAAATAAAGCAGTTGCCTATTTGAATAAAAGTCGTTACAAATAGTACTGCTACATCCTTTCTCTTCCATAATTCAAGCTAGTGGAGAGGTAGTGGAATAAGTATTTTTCGTACTATGTACTATTATACCATGTTAATGTTATAATATTTCCTTTTGCACTTCAGAGGCTTTTGCGAGCATGATTTTAGAAGAAGGAACATAACATGAGGTCTTCAGAACTTCAAGTATTCAGAATCTTCAGAACTGTGTCTTCAAAATCTTCAACACTTGGTCGTGAGAACCCGTTGTAGAGAACTTTGGATCAGAAGATATTTAAGTCTTCAGAGTCTTAAGAGTTGCGTCTTTAGAGTCTTCAACATTTGGTCTTGAGAATCCGTTATAGAGAACCTTAGATCAGAAGATCTCCAAGTCTTCAGAGTCTTAAGAGCCGCGTCTTTAGAATCTTCAGCACTTTGTCTTGAGAACGCACTGTATAGAACCTTGGATCTTTAGAACTTCAAGTCTTTGGAATCTTCAGAACTTCCGTCTTTAGAATATTTAGCACTTGGTTCTTTAAGAATCCTTTTAAGAACCTTGTCATTAGAAACACAAGTCTTCAGCATCTGGACTTTATTAGAAACTTTGTCTTTAGATATTTTAACTTTGTCTTCTTGAAACAGGTTATATTATTAGAAAATAAGTTTTTAGCGTTTGGACTTCAGCATAAACTTTGTCTTCAGATCTTCTAACTTTCTTTCTTTGGAACACACTGTCTTTAGAAACTTGAGTCTTCAGCATCTGGACTTAAGTAGCAACTTCTGTCTTCAAATCTTCTGACTGGTTTCTTTAGAACACGTTGTCTTTAGAACACGTTGTCTTTAGAAGCATGAGTATTTCAGCATTTGGACGTAAGTACAAACTTCTCTCTTCATATCTTTTGACTTGTTTCTTTAGAACACATTGTCTTTAGAAGCATGAGTCTTTCAGCATCTGAACGTAAGTACAAACTTCTATCTTCAGATCTTCTGACTTGTTTCTTCAGACAAACATAAGAGTTTACACTTTAGAGCCTTCTGGAGTGTCTTGCTACTGTTCAACAGAACTTGTGTAGCACAAAAGCGGAACTAATTCTCTTCTAATGTCTTGGTCATGCCATCCATCAGAAGTTGAACCAATTTGTTAAATACTCAAAAATAACAAACATTAGAGTATCAAAATTATTCATACAAACATACTCATTTATTATCATATAAACTCAGAGATAATATTGCATAGCCAAATCTTGTTCTTACAATGTTAACTTTCTAACAAGAACAGGTTGAGCAAGAAGCCTTATCTTATGTTAGGACATGTTAAGTTGAAGTGTTTCAACATCTGGAACAACATGTCGGATAAGATGTCCTATGAAGGTGCATACAAGGTCGCACCTGAGCTGAAGTGGACAGTTAGATTCTGTTATGATTTAAATGATGCAGAATATTTTGGGAATATTGTTCAATCTTATATGGTGCTGATTTAAAGGTCTAGAAGATTTGGAGATAATTTAAGAATATTTGACTGAAGACCTTGTTTGTAGCAAAAGTTACTACTGGTTGTTACAGCTGATATGTTGTATTTTGAAGGCCCAAATCTAGTGGGGTATTTGTTATAAATAGAAGTGTTTTTAACCTAGTAAAGGCATGTGTTTAATATGTAGAAGTATAGGTGATGTACCTCAAAATTTTCCCTCTCTTTTCTCAAGACATTTCTCACAAGATCTTCAAATAGCTCAAGTTTGCACAAGTGTTGACTAGGTCAAACCACCTCCTAAACACTAATGCCTCAAACTAGGGTTTTGATTTTTCACAAGGACAAATGGACTTCTAATGTCTCAAGTGACTTTAATGGATCATTATAGACCTCCAAGAATATTCATGTCAAGTTTCAAGTCTTGAATCACAATTTTGCTCAGTCAATTGATCAGATGACTAAAAACAGTTGTATTGGTTAAAAAGTAAATTGTGGCAGACTTACAGTCAAACTTCAAAAATTTTGGCCAATATCATCAATTTGAAGTCATGTTCATCAATTGATCAAGTTTGTATCACAATTCCTCAAAGTGTGCAAATCATTAAAAGGGCAAAATGGTCAAAATTTGGGTTTTTTTACTAGAATGACTAATTTTTTACTTTTGAGCTAATACCTGACTTATTGGTTTGAAAAATTATTTCAGGATTCAAGTACATCATTTTGACCTAATTGCATTACTCAATTCACCTCTCAAGATCAAACAATTGATAGATGAAATTTAGTCAACTGTTGAAAAGTCAATTGATACACCAAAAGTCAAACTTTGACTTTTTGATCAAAATTGAGTTTCAAAAGTCAATATTCATCAAGACATTCAAAAAATTTAAGCTTGATCATCAAGAAATAAAGAAAGTCAAAAATCAATTTGAACAGTCAAACTTTTCAAGACTTAGAAATTTTTCTAAGTGTTTTTGTACATGATAATTTCACTACTTCATGCCAATTTTTCACCAAGATCCAAGATGATTCAATGAAAACTCTCAACATGAAAGTTATAGATCTTGATGAAATATACAACTTTTTATTAGAGGGCTCATATCCAAAAAATTATTAGGTTTTAAGTTATAGGCTCATGAAGTCATGCACTTTTTCTTAAACACTTAGTGAAATTTTGACCTAGTTTAGGCAGAATTGTTGTCCCAAATTCTTGGACATTTTTCACATAGCTCCAATTTGATTTAGAAAAAATGTAAAAAATTAAAGTTGTAGATGATTTTTCAAGCTTCTCAATATTTCCAAGAACTTGAAGAGATCATTTTTTATCTAAGAGAATCAAAGAGAGGAAGTTGGGCATCCATTCTTGAATTACAAGTCATTTTTGTGATGAACACTTGAGCAAAACCCTAGCATATTCTATATAACTTCACTTTGTAGGCTTCTAACTTGTGTTTCACTCCATAATTAATTGATTACACAACTGATAGATGCATTTCCATTAATGGCACAAAGTAACATTGTCATTCTAGTAAAGTGGCTTTAATCACAAAGTCAACTTGTCTTGAGCATTGCACTTGTTATTTCTGCACAAGCATCCTCTACAAATTCATATAAACATGTTTAAAGTTTGCTAGCCTCCATACAATACATGTACCTTTTCTTGGAACAATGCTTGTCAAGCTTACTTCAAAAACAAGTCAAAATCCATAAACATGTGATCTTGTGATTCTGACCACCTCAAGCCCCCAAACCTTCTCCTATAAATTAAGACACTATTATGAAACAGGAAACAAAATTAGAAGCGTTGAAACTCCCTCAAACTCCCTCAAATCATAAATTGCTCTAAAAACACCATAACTTGTCATTTCTGCCCAAGAATTTCCATCTCATAAATCACTCGTGCGTTTCTTCTCCAAATCAATCCTAAAGCTTCCTTACATCAAATATAACTCATCCCCTCCCCGTTTCACTGTTGTAACACCTCCATCACCATTGTCTAAACCTCACTTTACACCTCTACAACTTGAGGTTCAAGGAAGCTAACCAGATCATTGCAACACCTTGAAGTGAGCTCTAACTCAAAACACGATCTCCATCTGCAAAGTGAGTTTTATGGAATTCTAACTCTTCATACAAGCATCATTTTTCTTCCATTTTAAAAGATAAAATGTAGACATCATCGCCCTGAAACTAACCATGTCCTTAGAATTCATTTATGTTGCCTGAGCAGTAAGAATTTTGAGCCTGAATTTTCTGAAAAAATTAGGTTAAATTTGGTACCATTTAAAATTCGTGCTCATCTTTGATCCATTGCTTAAGTTATTTACATATTTGAAATCATGGTGAAATTTCTAACAAGTTTGATGTTCATACTTTTGAGAATGGTTGAGAGTTAAGAAAGTTACAGAGTTATGGTTGGCGCGAGGAAGAAGATGAAGTATAGTCATGGACTTGTTTTATCTTATATTTATTGCAACTTGTTTCTATACTAGATGAAACAGCCACCCTAGTAGCAAGAAGCGCGCGCGTAAGGCATTACTATGGAAGGTCCTGGGTTCGAGCCCCAGCGAGACCTTTTTCATTTTTCATATTTTCATTTGTTTCTTTTTTATTTGAACAGGCGCGCCCGGGCCTCTCTTCATTGGGCCATTAACTTTTACTTTCCTCCCCCCCCCTGGTTGCTAAACAATACGCAGCCCAACATAACATTTTTTTTTATTTCTGATTATACAAAAAAATTAATTAGGACCTAAACCAAACAAAAATTGTTTTTCTTATTGACCCCCAATTTCTTTTCTAACCCCTAACCCTTTTTTATTTTCATTTTATTTTCTTTTCTTTTTTTTATTATTCTTATTTTTTTTATTATTTTATTAAAAAATACAAAAATATATTTTATTAAATACTTAGACTAAAATTATTATTTTATTTCTATCTTATAAAACCCTAAAAAATATTTTCTTTCTTAAATTAATTAAAATAAATTTGGACTTAACTTTTATTTTAGTTTTCTTTTCTAATTAGATTAATTTATAATTTAGGAATTTAATTAATTAATTTCTTTTTCCATTTAATTTAGTTTAATCAAAACCTTTTCCATAAGAAAAAATAAAAACACCAACACTTTCATATTTTCTTTTCTTTTATATTGTCTTTATATTCTTGTACATTTTATTTGGTATTATTCAATATGGTTGTAATAGTAATTAGGTTTTAATTGCTTTCATCCCCATTTGTAATTTGTATCCCCATCCCCTAAAGTATTGTAATAGCGTAGGACTTTAAATTTTCGCAATTTATCGCTTTAAATATTATTGCTAGTAATTAGGGTTTGTATGATAAGAATTAAAATCAACAAGTAGACAACCCTAATTCAAGACAAAAATGCATGAAAACAATACACTTTGCACTCTTGCACCTCTAGGGTTAACCCACACTTATTGCCTTAGAATAAAACAGTTATGTCCCTCGAACGCGGGATACTTTAGCAAAGACCCTCGATTACAAGGTCGTAGCCCCTCGATGACCCTTTGATGTTACCTTTAGTAACCGATCTTAGACCCTTATGACAAATTGCTAAGGTATCCTACAATGTTGCCTTCAATGAATGTACGATGACACATGTATGTCCCTTCACATCCAATGATAAGGAGCTCTGCCAATCAATGGTGGACAAGCACTATCTAAAGTAGGAGGGAAAGGACAAAGACTTCTTTTGAGTAGGTAAAACATTCATAGTTGCTTGCTCACAAAAATTTCAAAACAAAACATCTTTCAAACACACCAACACTTTCATGGAATATTTTCAAAAGTCAACACTTTGTATACATTCTTATAGAGATGAGAATCATTACAAAGTTCGCCTAAACAAAGGCACTTTTCAAAAGTACTTTCAAAACAAACACAAACACTTTTTTTTGCAAAGCATTTCAAAAGTAAGGTAGCAACTAAGAGCCCGTAGATAACTACAGATGAAAGGGTGTTAATACCTTCCCTTTTCATAACCTACCCCCTGAACTCAAGAAAAATTCTCAAAAGGTTTTTCCTGTTCTTTTCACCCTTTCCTTTATTGGATAAAATAAAATTCGGTGGTGACTCTTGCTATCTATAACAATTGCGATAAAATGCAAAACACTCAATTCAGTTCTCCCACCGTATTACAGAACTGACGACTCTACTGGGGAGTTAGAGTATGAAACTTAAAAATGGGGTTACCTTAGATATTAGTTCATATTTAAATACTTTCATTGTTTGACTTGCTTGATTTACTCTTAAAAGGGAGTTTGGTTTTTGTATAGATCTTCTACCCGGATCTGGTAACATTATTAGGTAAGTAGCAATAGATTATGGAGACTGTATGACATATACCGATATGGTTAAAACAATATCTATGTTAGTGTGACACATTTGTTGGTAGCGGTATCCTTTGTGTTGAATCAAGGAGAATACGGGGCCGCTGTGTGGTGTCAAGAAGCACTAACTGACCGTAGAACCTTTAGTTGGACAACTTGGCCATTAAGAAGTAGTGAGATAGTCAGCTTTGGTGGAAAGGTGAATATTGGTTGATACTCGATACTACGCTCATTGAGATCGGACTTTCGGGATATTTCGGCCGCAAGAAAAGATTGATTATGCTGAGATAATCCCCGATGAAGAAAGATTAATGATATTGAGATTCCCTAGAACCCGGTTACTTTTTAGGATAGGTTGAACCAACTAAACTTCAAGAGGGTACTTACCTATAAATCTATTGCAAGCCTAAACCTAAGGACTTGATTGCTTTTCTTGTATATGATTATTTGTACATGACATCATGACATCATGCCATAGCATTTGCACTAACCATTTCAAGGAATTTGGGATTTATCTTTGTTCTGTTTTATAGGATATGGATTCCACTTATAGAAAAACCATCTGAATCGGCTTCGTAAAGGTGCCCCGTCAACTCAAAGAGTTAGCGTCAAGGGTTCCTGAAAATTCTCCATTCACCCGAAGATATGGTCAACTTCTCAACTTGGCCACCTTAAGCTTTAAAGAGAAAATGATAGGTGTGCTCTTTCAATTCTTTGATCTTAAACATCATTGTTTCACATTTCCTGATTATCAATTGGTGGCGACAATGGAAGAGTTATCCCAACTATTGGGAGTGTCTATTCTTGATCAAATGCCTTTCACCGGTCTAGAGAAAGAGCCATAGCCTGAGGAGATTGTATCATCCTTACATTTGCAACGGTCCGACATTATGGATAACTGGGAAACAAGGAGCGGGGTCAAGGGTTTCCTAGCCAAGTTTTTGATAGAAAGAGCTCAACAGTTTTGGGATGCCTTAGATTTGCAAGCTTTTGAAGAAGTTTTGGCTCTTCTAATCTATGGGTTGATATTGTTCCCTAATCTAGACCAACTTATAGATGTGAATGCGGTCAAAACATTACTCTCTCGTAACCTCGTGCCTACTTTGCTCAGAGACATTTTGCACTCTTTTCACACTCGTACCATGAGGAGAAGAGGGATCCTTATGTGTTGTATACCATTGCTGTCTAGGTGGTTTATTTCGCACCTTCCTTGATCTGTTGTAAAGAATGAACAAGGCTTGGGGTGGTCCCAAAGGATTATGTCACTTTCACACTCGGATATTCATTGGTGTTCCCGATCTTTGGAGGATGTCACCATCACTGACTGCTGTGGGGAATTCCCTAATGTACCACTATTGGGTATTAGGGGAGGCATCACTTATAATCCTTGTTGGCTCTACGACAGTTTGGTTATGCTTAGAGGGATAGCCCTCATGACGCCCTTGTCCAAGGTATTGTATTTGACTATGAGAATGATGTCCAAGGTTATTGTCAAAGATTTGTACGAGCCTGTGGTATAGTAAACAAGATTGATAGCAAGACTTTGGGGCATAAGAACTCTATTCCTTTAGAGCCTTACCTCAAGTGGGTGAGTGATTGAACTCAAAACCTCATAATGTCGTATCCATCCATCTTACCAATAATTGTAGAGCCTATTATCGAAGGAGACATTCCCTACACCATTTTTCATACTGACATGCCTACTAGTCTCAAGGAGTTGCAAAGATCATGGATTCAACTCAAGGGAGAGCGAGACACCTTTGAAGCCCAATTCTATACAAGCGAGAAGAAAGTGTTGGAGCTCACAAGGCGACTTCACGAGGAGCGAAGCTTGAATGCCTACATCAGTCCAAAAAGGAAGCATCCATGAGAGACCTGAGTCTTTTGTTGTATAATTTCATTTTGTTGTTTTTAGTTCATTGTAAGCCCAAGAGGCAGTTTGTAACCTTTGAACTTATTAATATAATTAATGTTTTGTTTCCTCTCCGTTTAAGCAAATTTAAATCTTAAAGGTCCTTGAAAACATTGCATACGCATAACATGCATCATATCATAAGCAGGTTTTCCGACACAGGTTTCCTCATCTATCTACTGTTTATTTCAGTATAAGATGGATCTCGAGCAGACTTTCAAGGAATTGCAGGCTCAAAATTCTTAGTTTTAAGAAACTCTGCTCATCTTAGCAAAGGGGCAGCAACAAATGATGACACTTCTTGTCACGAAGAAGAAGATCAAAAAGAAAGTTGTAATCAACATGGGGAAGAGATTCAAAGGCCCCGTCCAACAAGTTCAAATTGAAGAAGACTCCTTCGAGGAGGATGAGAATCAATATGAAGATTCTATGAGCACCCATGCTGGGGGTGGAAACAATCAAATCTCTGAGGAAGAGGATTATTATTATGAGAAATATCCATCGGCCGATAACAAGTTTAAGCAACTAGAAGACAGATTGAAGGCTATAGAAATCCAAGTTGTGACTGGTTTATACTTTGGTGACTTGGGTTTGGTTCCTGGGGTAATTATTCCCAACAAATTCAAGATCTCTGTTTTTGCCAAGTACAATGGTATTTCATGCCCGAAGCTTCATCTCCAATCATACGTTCGCAAAATTCAGCTGCATACCGCTGATAAGAAACTGTGGGTGCACTTTTTTCAAGAAAGTTTATCTGGGATGCAATTGGAGTGGTTTTACCAATTGGAAGGGACCAATATCCATACTTGGGAGGATTTGGCTGCTTCCTTTTACTGCCAATATCAATATAACACTGATCTTGCGCCAACTAGGGTGCAATTGCAAGGAATGACCATGGGATCAAATGAGGGCTTCAAAGAATATGCTAAAAAATGGAGAGACCTGGTTGGTAGACATGTTTATGGGAAAATTGACTGGACCATTTTTCAACTTGCTGATTGGAAGTTCATCGTCTGGATTTACTGAATTGATCTTAACTGGTGAGAGGATTGAAAGCGGGATTAAAAGCGGGAAGATACCTATGGCCTCCACCTCAAATGCTGTGAGAAATACATTTAATGGTAAAAAAGAGACTAATCCTATGTATGGGTCAAGAAGTCATGCTAAGAATGACCATCGTCATTCAGTAGGGGCAGTTTTGATCTCCAATCCAACTTCTACTCAAAGACCACAATAACAAGCTAATCAACAAAGACCAGACATCCCAAGGAGACAATTTACAAGGATCAACATGTCACTATCTCAAGCCCTACAAAACTTGTTTAAGGCCAATTTAGTAACATTGCGGGATCCCCCTCCAAATACCAATGTTTCATCTCCAAAATATAACCCGAATGCAAAATGTGCTTACCACTCCAATAGTCTCGGACATGACACTGATCATTGTTGGGTGTTAAAATGCAAAATACAAGACCTAATTGATAACATGACAATTGAATTAGACCATCCACCAACTCCCAACGTGATCATCGCACCCATGCCAAATCATGGTAAGGGTGTCAATGCTATTGAAGATGCTTCTTTTGTTTCCTCCGTCAATAACTTGACCACTCCTTTGAAGACTGTTAAAAAGAATTTGTTGAGAGTCGGGATATTCCTTGGCTGCCTTGAAGACTATTATTGTTGTGTTATACAAATTAATGGTTGTGAATGGCTAAAGAAAGGTGTCCAACACCTGATAAATAGCCATGAGATTCTATTTGAGAAAATTCCATCTGTGAAAAGTCTGACCAAAAGTGTATCTCAAGAGCTCGAAAATGTTTCCATCATTACTATATCAAATAAACCTATTAGGATCACATCCAAAGTTCCTATTAGGATTCCCTTTGAACCAAGAATAGCTCCACTAATTATCACCACACTGGGGCCAGTCCCCTACTCTTCTGATAAGGTTGTTCCCTGGAATTATGGGGCGGAAGTGTATTACCATGGTATCAAACAAGATTCATGGATTGCCAAAGATGAAACTGCTGACATTACAAACATTTCTGGATAAAGTAAAGTTACTAGACATGGAGGATCTTCTCTCCAGAAATTTCACCTCCGACAACCATAACTACACCCATTCGTATTACCGTTGTTAAACCTGTTATTGATACTCGAGGAAAGGAAAAATGACTGAGCCTTCCAGGACGGAGGTGCCCACAAAATATATTACCATTGAGGATCCATATACCCAAGAGATGGAGGAGATTTTAAAAATTATCAGAAAAAGTGATTACAAGATAGTGGAACAGTTGGGATAAACACCCTCAAAGATTTCCATGTTATCTTTGTTGCTATGCTACGAGGCGCATGCTTAAGCACTAATAAATTCTTGAAAAATGCACATGTCCCTCAAGAAAATACGGCCTACAAATTTGAAAACTGTGTATCCAAATTAACTGTTGACAATGGTTTGGGATTTACAGATGCAGATTTGACCCCGGAGAGGAAGAATTACAACAAAGCTCTGTATGTTTCCATCGAGTGTAAAGGAACCACTTTAGCCTATATGTTTGTGGATATTGGGTCCTCTCTGAATGTATTACCTAAAGGTGCTCTAGATAGGTTGGATTGTGAAGATTTGGTGCTGAAATTCAGTGATATCGTGGTGAGGGCTTTTGACGGATCAAAGAGAATGGTCCATGGAGAGGTTGATCTCCCTATCAAAGTTGGGTCTCAAGTCTTCAACTCAACAGTCTACATGATGGATATCCATCTTTCTTATTCTTGCTTGCTTGGACGCCCATGGATACATGGGGCAGGTGTGGTGACTTCCACACTACATCAAAAGTTAAAATATCCGGTCAAAGGGAAAATTGTCACTGAATGCGGAGAAGAGGAGTTTATGATTAGTCATCTAAATTCATTCAAATATGTTGAAATGGATGGCGAGTTCATTGAAACCCCTTTTCAAGCTTTTGAAGTGGTCTCTCCAATGGTTGTTGTTGCCAAAGCCACTCCTAACATTCCCAAAGCTGCTAAAAATACACCAAGGATGGCCTCTCTCAAGGATTCCTGTTGTTGTTGAAGACGGAGGTTGCACCATTTAAGGACAACTTCCTGATTTCCCTTTCAAGTCGGACAAATTTGGGTTGGGTTTCACTTCCAAAGCTCAAAAGGAGGTTCTACGTGTTCGTGTAGGGAAACCACCTCTCTGCATTAGTAACCATGAGGTTAACACTCTTGAAGACTCTGATGCTGATTGTGACTTTGACGACTAGATCTACCTGACTGCTAGTGGAGGACTCAACAACTGGCAGACCAAGGACTTCATCCCAATATCCTTCAGCCAGGAGTAACTACCATTTCCTGTTTTTATTACTTTGAGAAATTTGTATGTAATTTCCATTAAAACAATGACTTTAAACCATGTTCCTTGCCAGTGGCACAATGGTCCATTTGTTAAGGGTTTGTCATTTTCATATGCCATACGCTCATTTTAATACGAACATTGGACTATTTTGCATTCAAATTTTGCACTCCTTGTCTTTCTTTTTATTACTGCATTTTCAAAATAGTCATGTGACTTTACATGCACACACACACATTTGTAGATCTACATCCACTCCGGATCTCATTGACAACAGTTCTGCTATTGCCAACTATGGATTTGAAAATCCAATCTATCAAGTTGAATACAAAGGTGAAGAAGATTGTGAAATACCTGAGGAACTCTCTAGACTTCTGATACAAGAGGAAAAGGCCATTCAACCACACGAAGAGCCAATTGAAGTGATAAACCTGGGTACTGAGGCAGATAAGAAAGAAGTCAAGATCAGCGCCAACTTGGAAGATGGTGTCAAGGGAAGATTGGTCCAGATGTTGCACGACTATGTTGAGGTGTTCTCTTGGTCATACAAAGATATGCCAGGGCTTAATACTGATATTGTAGTTCATCATCTGCCAATAAAGGAAGGTTATCCTCCGGTCAAGCAAAAGGTTCGACGTATGCGGCCAGATATGTCTGAGAAGATCAAAGCAGAGGTAATGAAACAGTTCAATGCAGGTTTTCTGGCAGTGACATCATATCCCCAATGGGTTGCAAATGTGGTCCCAGTGCCGAAGAAAGACAGAAAGGTTTGTATGTGTGTGGATTACAGAGATTTAAATAGGGCAAGCCCCAAAGACGACTTTCCTCTACCACATATCAATATTTTGGTTGACAATACTGCTCAACATAAAGTATTCTCCTTCATGGATGGCTTCTCGGGTTACAACCAAATCAAAATGGCACCTGGGGACATGGAGAAAACCACTTTTATTACACAATAGGGCACCTTATGCTATCAAGTCATGCCGTTTGGACTGCAGAATGCATGCGCAACCTATCAATGGGATATGGTAGCTCTATTTCATGACATGATTCATCATGAGATAGAAGTTTATGTTAATGACATGATCGCAAGATTGCAAACTTAGGAAGAGCACCTAGATCATTTACACAAGCTATTTGAAAGGTTAAAAAAATACAAGCTGAGGCTAAATCCTAACAAATGCACCTTTAGGGTAAGGTATGGAAAACTCCCAGGGTTTGTCGTCAGTGGCAAAGGTATTGAAGTCGACCCTGCAAAAGTCAAAGCCATACAAGAAATGTCAGCTCCCTGTACTGAAAAAGAATTTAGGGGTTTCTTAGGCCGGCTCAACTACATTTCTCGATTCATATCTCACTTGACTGCTACTTGTGAGCCAATCTTCAAGCTGTTGAAGAAGGATCAAGTAGTCAGATGGAACAACGACTATCAAGCAACTTTTAACAAGATCAAGGAGTACTTACAAGAACTTCCAATCCTGATACCTCTAGTTGAAGGGAGACCTCTAATTATGTACTTGACCATATTAGAGAATTCAATGGGGTGTGTGTTGGATCAACATGACGAGTCTGGCCGAAAAGAGCATGCAATATACTACCTTAGTAAAAAGTTTATCAACTATGAAACCAGATATTCACTGCTCAAGAAAACTTGTTACGCTTTGGCATGGGCTGCTCGCCGGCTAAGATAGTATATGTTGACTCCTACTACCTTATTGATTTCTAAGATGGATCCCGTCAAGTACATCTTCGAGAAACCATCTCTCTCCGGAAGAATAGCTAGATGGAAAATGATCTTGACTGAATATGACATCCAATACACTACACAAAAAGCGATCAAGGGAAGTGTGTTGGCAGATCATTTGTCCCATCAAGCTGTTGATGACTACCAATCCATGAACTTTGAATTCCCGGACGAGAATATCATGATGATAACTGATTGTGAAAATCCTGGACCGTATGAAGGACCTGGACAAGGATCCCGATGGACTATGGTTTTTGATGGAGCTTCCAATGTATTGGGTAACGGAATTGGTGTTGTGATCCTTTCTCCCAAAGGTTTCCATATACCTTTCACTGCCAAACTTTGCTTTGACTGTACGAACAACATGGCCGAGTATGAAGCATGCATCTTGGGTCTAAAGGCTGCCATTGATCTAAGAATCAAATTCTTGAGTGTATGCGAAGACTCGACCCTAATGGTAAGTCAAGTGAAAGGAGTGTGGGATACCAAGCATCCAAACTTGATCCCTTACAAAGAGTTTGCGCTAACCTTGATCCCATACTTCAAGGACGTCACCTTTGAACATATTCCGAGGGAAGAAAGTTAGCTGGAAGATGCTTTAGCAACTATGTCGTCAATGTTCAAGGTCAATTGGGACAACGAAGTTCCCAAAATTATTATCGAAAGATTTGATGAACTTGCGCACTGTTATGAGATTGACACTGATGAGGAGAAGCCTTGGTACCATGAGGTAAAGAGGTACCTTGAAGCACAAGAGTATCCCGAGGGATCCTCAATCAACGACAAGAAATTCATGCGGAGGTTCTCAGCCAAATTCTTACCAAGCAACGGGATCATGTACAAACACAACCATGATTCAACTCTACTCCGTTGTACGGACAAGAAGGATGAAAAAAAGATCATGGAAGACATGCATGAGGGTATCTTTGTAACTCACTCTAGTAGACACACTATAGCCAAGAAGATTTTGAGGGGTGGTTACTATTGGTCGACTATGGAAACTGATTGTCACCACCACTCGAGGACTTGCCATAAGTGTCAAATATATGCTGACAAGGTTCATGTACCTCTAATACCTTTAAACGTCATGACCGCTCCGTGGGCATTTGCAATGTAGGGCATTGACATGATTGGAGAAATCAAGCCCACTGCCTCTAATGGACATCGTTTCATCCTCGTTGCCATTGATTACTTCACCAAATGGGTCGAAGTTGCTTCATTTGCCTCAGTTATTAAGAACATTGTTGTAACACCCGAGGCCGAAGAGGGCAGAGGGTGGTTGCACCGCATGTGTAACACTCGAGTTCGAAGAGGGATATGAGTGGTCGCCACATCGGAATGAGAGGGTATCTTGAGGCTATGCAGGTATGAGACTACATGGTTGAAGGAAGGCTTATAAGGATTAATTGGTACTACCTATACCAACAAGATGCATCTTCTTTTTGGTAGCTCGTTCCATAAGAACTCCACAGTTAAATGTGCTTGACTTGGAGTAGTATTGGGATGGGTGGCCTTCTGGGAAGTTTCCCAGAAATCGTGTGAGTGAGGACAAATCTTGTTGAAAAGACTCATGTTGGTTTGTGGGTTCAGTCGGTAATCCTGAAGGCAGACTGGGTTGTTACAAATGGTATCAGAGCCAGACCTCTCCCAGTACGATGTGGTTCGAGGACAAACCATGCGAAAGCTGGTGGGTATGTAACACCCGAGGCCGAAGAGGGCGAAGGGTGGTTGCACCGCATGTGTAACACTTGAGGCCGAAGAGGGCTATGAGTGGTCGCCACATCGGAATGAGAGGGTATCTTGAGGCTATGCAGATATGAGACTGCATGCTTGAAGGAAGGCTTATAAAGATTAATTGGTACTACCTATACCAATAAGATGCATCTTCTTTTCGGTAGCTCGTTCCATAAGAACTCCATAGTTAAGCGTGCTTGACTTGGAGTAGTACTGGGATGGGTGACCTTCTAGGAAGTTTCCCAGAAAGCGTGTGAGTGAGGAAAAATCATGCTGAAAAGAACCGTGTTAGTTTGTGGGGTCAGTCGGTAATCCTGAAGGCAGACTGGGCTGTTACAGTTGTAGCCTGGTTTATCAAGCATAACCTCATATGCCGGTACGGTGTGCCTGAAAGGATCATCAGTGACAACGGAACCAACCTCAACAATGTCATGATTATTGAACTCTGCACGCAGTTCAAAATCAAGCATCATAACTCTTCTCCATACAGACCTAAGATGAATGGCGCAGTGGAAGCTGCTAATAAGAACATAAAGAAGATTGTGCAAAAGATGGTGGTGACCTATAAAGACTGGCATGAGATGCTACCATTCGCTCTTCGTGGCTATCGTACCTCGGAATAAACATCAACTGGGGCAACCCAATTCTCTTTAGTCTATGGCATGGAAGTCATCCTGCCTGTCGAAGTTCAAATTCCTTCTCTGAGGATTATGAAAGAAGCAGACCTAGGTGAAGATGAATGGATTCAGACAAGATTGGATCAGTTGAACTTGATTGACGAGAAGAGACTGGTTGTTGTTTGTCATGGTCAAATGTATCAAAATCGTATGATCAAGGCATTCAATAAGAAGATCAAACCTCGAGTATACTAGGCTGGCGACTTAGTAATAAAGCGCATCATTTTATCACAAGGTGATCCTAGGGGAAAATGGACTCCCACTTACGAAGGGCCATTTGTTGTCAAGAAAGTATTCTCTGGTGGTGCTATGATGTTAACCACCATGGACGGTGAAGATTTCCCACATCCTGTGAACGCGGACATAGTCAAAAAATACTACGCATAAGAATGACTCGCTAGGTTGACATACCTAGGAAAAAAATAAGGGCATCCCAGCAAACCATAAAGGTTTGGGAAAAAGTTAAGGATATATACAAAAGATTGTACACCCGGCAAGTTGAAAATCTGAAAGGGCGGCTTGGGAAAAAAAGGGTATCCAGGTGGATTGTAAACCCGAAAGGGCGGTCCAGACAAAAGTTAAGGATTAAAGCGTACGACTATGTTCTATTGGATCAGTAAAGCCATTTTTTATTGCCAAGGTCAAAGTTCAAATGATGCAAGATCAATTATTTCAACTTTTTTCAACGGTAAGGGATGATGTTCAAAGACATAGGGGCAATAGTAGAGTTGGAACCTAATGAGATCACTTCCACATGGATATATATTTTTGTTGTCACTTTGTATTCTTTTCTTTCTTTTGACGACTTCCTCTTACTAGGATTTTTGTCTCCCTGTACAACAACGCTTATTTATAGGCAAAATATCAATACAAATATACTTTGAAGTGCATACTTTTTGTTTTTCTGTTTTGATTGCAAAAATGTCCAATGGCAAAAATTGAAGGAACATATGCATATGAACAATGATTAACTGTTAACGAATATATGCACAAGAACAGTAATAAGTGTTTACTTAAGAATTTGGGATATCCCCACAGAGTCACTTTAATGGGATTATCCCCACAGAGTGAATTTATACATTCTCTATCCAGAGTTCCAATCAGCATATCTCCTGAAAATTTTCATTCCCCAGCCGAGTTTGGACCTCCAAAACTGAAACCTTGCAAAAGTTATTCCCTAGAAGAATTCATTTCCTCAGTAAGGTCACTAGAATACTTTCCTCAATAGGTTTTATTTCCCTAATAGATTGCAATCTCCCCAACTTGATTCTATTCCTCATACTACTACCAATCACTAACAAAATTCCTCTTCCCCAGTAGAATTGTCACTGTCCCCAGGAAGGTTACTGCAAAGCCTAGAATCTGACCAGATACCAGTTAACTTTATCATCCCCAGAAAAATCGGAAGTTTGGTCATCTCTTTATCCCCAATCAAGGTATATAAGAATCAAATCCCCCCAATAGAATAATGGTCAACTAAAGCTCCTGAATTCTACTCCCCAAGCAGAAGCGAACATCCCCTACAGAGTTTCCTCAAACAAATCAGCATGAACCCCCAGCGGAAGTATTCTAAACAAAGTCAAAGATACACATATTCTTCATCCTCAGCAACAGTCAAGGATTTATTTTTCCTATACACATATTCCATATTCATACATTATATCATATGCATACGAAACACAGATAGCACAATCTCATTTATGTTTAGAGCATCACTATGCAATGCATTTCATACATCACGATATCGGATACAGTTAACCCTTTTCCTTTTTAGGAAAGAATCAATCAATGAACAAAAGACCTCTTCTGGTTTAGATTTACTTCTTCAAGTTAAAGACAGGCGAACGAAAGACCTCTTCTGGTTTAGATTTACTTCTTCCAGTTAAAGACATACGAACAAAAGACCTCTTCTGGTTTATATTTACTTCTCCAGTTAAAAACAGGCGAACGAAAGACCTCTTCTGGTTTAGATTTACTTCTTCCAGTTAAAGACAGACGAATGAAAGGCTTCTTCTGGTTTAGATTTACTTCTTCCAGTTAAATATAGGCAAACGAAAGACCTCTTCTGGTTTAGATTTACTTCTTCCAATTAAAGATAGGCGAACAAAAGACCTCTTCTGGTTTAGATTTACTTCTTCCAGTTAAAGACATGCGAAAAAAAGACCTCTTCTGGTTTAGATTTACTTCTTTCAGTTAAAGACAGGTGAACAAAATACCTCTTCTGGTTTAGATTTACTTCTTCCAGTTAAAAATAGGCGAACGAAAGACCTCTTCTGGTTTAAATTTACTTCTTCCAATTAAAGACATGCGAACGAAATACCTCTTCTGGTTTAGATTTACTTCTTCAAGTTAAAGACAGGCAAACGAAAGACCTCTTCTGGTTTAGATTTACTTCTTCCAGTTAAAGACGAGCGAATGAAAGACCTCTTCTGGTTTAGATTTACTTCTTCCAGTTAAAGACAAGAAAATGAAATACCTCTTTTGATTTAGATTTACTTCTTCCAGTTAAAGACAGAAGAATAAAAGACCTCTTCTGGTTTAGATTTACTTCTTCCAGTTAAAGACAGGCGAACAAAAGACCTTTTCTGGTTTAGATTTACTTCTTTTAGTTAAAAACAGGCGAACGAAAGACCTCTTCTAGTTTAGATTTACTTCTTTCAGTTAAACACAGGCGAACGAAAGACCTCTTCTGATTTAGATTTGCTTCTTCTGGATAAAGACAGGAAAATGAAATACCTCTTCTGGTTTAGATTTACTTCTTCCAGTTAAAAACAAGCGAACGAAAGACCTCTTCTGGTTTAGATTTACTTCTTCCAATTAAATACATGCGAATAAAAGACCTCTTATGGGTTAGATTTATTTCTTCCAAAAGACAAGAGAAGGACATTTGTTGTTTCAGTATAAATTGACCAAAGATTTATTCAGTTACTTCTTCCAATATCTACCAACAATCGCTCTGGATGGCATCTATAAGCCCATCTCCGACAATTTTCTGTCACCTATGGATGGCATCTATATGCCCATCTCTGATAACTCTTTATCACCTCTCCAAATGGAATCTTCAAACCCATTCCCAATACAATCAACCAACACATTACCTCATGCATCAGCGAGTGCAAATTTCTAGGTACTCTAGTGTTCAATCATCTTCCACCTTCAAGTCATGAATAGAGGACACGCCAATCTAACTCTTCAGGTTTAAGAAGATTGAACAGGGGCAGCTGTTGTACCCCAAAATTTTCCCTCTCTTTTCTCAAGACATTTCTCACAAGATCTTCAAATAGCTCAAGTTTGCACAAGTGTTGACTAGGTCAAACCACCTCCTAAACATTGATGCCCCAAATTAGGGTTTTGATTTTCACAAGGACAAATGGACTTCTAATGTCTCAATTGACTTTCATGGATCATTATAGACCTCGAAGAATACTCATGTCAAGTTTCAAGTCTTGAATCACAATTTTGCTCAGTCAATTGATCAGATGACTAAAAAACAATTGTAATGGTTAAAAAGTCAATTGTGGTCAACTTACAGTTAAACTTCAATTTTTTTACCAATATCAAAAATTTGAAGTGATATTAATAAATTGATCAAGTTTGGATCATAATTCCTCAAGAAAAGTGTTTAAATCATCAAAAGGGCAAAATGGTCAAAATTAGGTTTTTTTACTAGAATGACTGATTTTTGAATTTTGAGCTAATACCTGACTTATTGGTTTGAAACATGATTTCAAGGATTCAAGTACATCATTTTGACCTAATTGCATGAGTCAATTCACCTCTCAAGATCAAACAATTGATAGATGAAATTTGGTCAATTGATGAAAAGTCAACTGATACACCAAAAATTGACTTTTTTTATCAAAATTGAATTTCAAAAGTCAAGATTCATAAAGACATTAGAAAATATAAAGCTTTATCATCAAGAAATCAAGAAAGTCAAAAATAAATTTGAAAAGTCAAACTTTTCAAGACAGAAATTTTTCTAAGTGTTTTTGTACATGATAATTTCACTACTTCGTGCCAATTTTTCACCAATATCCAAGATGATTCAATGCAAATTCTCAACATGAAAGTTGTAGATATTGATGAAATCTAAAACTTTATATTAGAGGGCTCATATCCAAAAAAATCTTACATTTTAAGTTATAGGCCCATGAAGTCATGCACTTTTTCTTAAACACTTATTGAAATTTTGACCTAGTTTAGGCAGACTTTTTGTCCCAAATTCTTGGCCGCTTTTCACATAGCTCCAATTTGATTTAGAAAAAATGGAAAACATGAAAGTTGTAGAGGATGTTTCAAGCTTTTCAAAATGTCCCAGAACTTGAAGAGATCATTTTTTAGCTAAGAGAATCGAAGAGAGGAAGTTGGGCATCCATTCTTGAATTACAAGACATTTTTGTGATGAACACTTGAGCAAAACCCTAGCCTATGTTTCATAACTTCACTTTGCAGGCTTCTAACTTGTATTTCACTCCATAATTAATTTATTACATAACTTATAGAGCCATTGTCCAAGCATTTGAGCCCTTACCCAAGTTGCATTTCCATTAATGGCACAAACTAACATTGCCATTCTAGTAAAGTGGCTTTAATCACAATGTCAACTTGTCTTGAGAATTGAACTTATTCTTCATGCACAAGCATCCTCTACAAAGTCATAAACATGTTTAAAGTTTACTATCCCCCATACAAGCCATGTATTTTTCCTTAGAACAATGCTTGTCAAGCTTACTTCAAAAACAAGTCAAAATCCATAAACATGTGATCTTGTGATTCTGACCACCTCAAGCCTCCAAACCTTATCCTATAAATTAAGAAACTATTATGCAACTCAGGACATAAAATTAGAAGCCTTGAAACTCCCTCAAACTCCCTCAAACTAGAAATTGCTCTAAAAACACCATAACTTGTCATTTCTGTCCAAGAATTTCCATCTCATAAACCACTCGTGCGATTCTTCTCCAAATCAATCCTAAAGCTTCCTTACATCAAATATAACTCATCCTCCTCCCTGTTTCATAGCTGTAACACCTTCATCACCATTGTCCAAACCTCACTTTGCACCTCTGCAACTTGACTTCTCCTAAACACTCCATGCACTCTCAGCTCAAGCTAAGCATTGCATTAGCTTCCTATAGGTTCAAGAAAGCTAACCAGATCATTGCAGTACCTTGAAGTGAACTCTAACTTAAAAGACGATCTCCATCTGCAAGATGAGTTTTCTGGAATTCTAACTCTTCATACAAGCATCATTTAGCTTCTATTTTAAAAGATAAAATATAGACATCATAGCCCTGAAACTAACCATGTCCTTAGAATTCATTTATGTTTCCTGAGCAGTGAGAATTTTGAGCCTGAATTTTCTGAAAAAATTAGGTTAAATTTTGTACCATTTAAAATTCTTGTTCATCTTTGATCCATTGCTTAAGTTATTTATATATATGAAATTATGGTAAAATTTATAAGAAGTTTGATGTTCATACTTTTGAGAATGGTTGAGAGTTGAGAAAGTTACAGAGTTATGGCTGGCGAGAGGAAGAAGATGAAGTACAGTCATGGACTTGTTTGATCAAATATAGAGCGTTGTAACTCATATTGATGTGGGATTAGTGTCAAATGAAAGCTAACATTAAAGTTACAACTCTTATGAAGATACTAAAGGTTGGCTCAATATTTTACCCTTTAGCCATACGCATATAGGAAGCACATAAAATTTTCCATTTTTTCCATACGCTCCCAAGACGTCCCATATGTGTTTTCACTGTTTGGATGCCCAGATCGCGTCCATACGCCCGCATACGCGTATGGCATCACCCAAACACACATAATTCATATTTAAAAGAAGGAAACATGGTTTTCATGAGAAGTCTTGATTTTTTTGCTGGCGAAAAAAGCATATTGGAGCAGAGTAAACATATAAGGAGTGGTGGGAAGCATATTCCAACAAATTTATGATTTGAAGCTTCCACACCATGAGTTTATGTGTAACATTTACATTTCTTTAAATTTATTTTGTTAGGATTATGATTAGTTTAACTCCTTAGTGTAGGGATGAGTGGCTATTTTTGATGAAACTTGTAATTTTGAATTGAGATTTTTAAGAACTCATATTTTATTATGTTATGATTTATTTCTTTATGTGATTAATCATTTCCTTTATTTGACAAATTGAGAATTTATTTACAGTTACCTGTTAGAAAAGCCTTTTAATAGGTAAGGTTTGATTGGAATGCTTTATATTAGATATCACCTAGGATTAGGGATACCATCTAGAAACTGTGTTGTCATATATAATTACACGCTTAGGTTTATTTATAATTTACGATGACCATAAGAATTGATTTAAATAATAAAAGGTTTATTTACTAAGGACTTAAGAATAGAAAATATTAAGAACCAGTAATCTGTAGGAGTTAAAATTAGTTGTTACGAGTTCAATGTAGGATACCAAACATATTCAAGATCAAACTCTCACCCATAGCATGCTCTTCTTATATTATTTTTTATTATATTAAATTTACTTGTAGTTTAACTTTTGTTGTACAACCTAAAATCAAAACCCCCGAATACCTTTTTATTCAACTTATTTCAAATACAAACTCTATATTTCACATAGTCCTTAAGATCAACATGTTCTAGGACATACAAAACTATTCTATGGTTGGAATTTCCCAATATTACTATATTAACTGATTAGTACACTTGTTAAATTAGCGGTCACTAAACAAGAACCTAACAATCCAAGAAATCCTAAAAAAGGTTGCCCTTAACCTAATCATCATTGTTGTTTCTAGTTGGATAGGCTATGTGGTTGTTCTAGTACCATCACCACCACCACCACCTAGCCTAACACAACTTTAGACTGGGAAAATTACTCTATTTTGGATCTATCATCCTCACCATCACCTATGGGATCTAACTCTATTGATTTAGGTTCCTTCTTTTTTGGTGAAATTTCTCCAACTAATGAAAAATAATACAAAGAAAATATGAGTATACATATATGAGTTAAACGGCACATATTTTGAGTTGCATCTCAACCCTTTTCAACTCTAATTACGTGATAAATAAACCTAGATGTGTTATCTATGTAGTTTGTCTTTATTGTGTCATTTTGTTATTTTTCCCTTTTGGGAGCTTTTTTCATGTAACACAAAGTTCAAATATCAATAATGTAGGTGTTTAGGTATTGGCTTGTATTTTTGGTAAATTCCAAGTGTATGTGTGAATGTCATGACTGATGTCATAACATTCTAGTTCAGGTTGTACTAACTCTTTAGGTACATATGCAGAAAAATATTGTAACTCAAATACTGATGTTCATAAGTGTGTATCTGAGCATGTTTGCAAAATGATCACATTTAGCTAATCAGTAGACAGGTTTTCTCAGATGTCATAACAGATGTTATGACATCCTGTTCTGAACTACCAGGATTACAGGATTGGATAAGTCTGAGTTTTTTCAGGAAATAACTCAGTCCTTCCTAAACAGAATCCTGCGTTTTCTGAGGAGTAACCTCGCTCAATCCTAACCTGATCAACAAAGTACTGTGACCTGGACTTTAGGTCAAACGGAATCAACCCTAGGTTTTTGGAAACCCTAACTGAAGTTGCAGCTGCTATATATTCAACAGAGCTGCGGTTTTTGAAGAGATCCCCTGCTGATTAATTAGAAGATCAAGTTTGTAATCTGTATAGATTTGTTTAATTGTACTCCAAGCAATTATCATTGTGATAAGTGTCTTGGAATAGGTTTCAATTGTAAGGGTTGTGTAGCACTCAAAGCTTTGAAGCAAGAGTGTTTGAATGTTACTTGACTAAAGCTGTGAAGCAGAGTTAAGTTAGGTGTGTACATCACTCAAAGCTGTGAAGCACGAGTGATTGTGTTACTTGATTAAAAAGCTGTGAAGCATAATCAAGAGTGTGTTTTGAAGAGTGTCTTCATCAATTCTCAAGTCAAATTGGTTTATGTATCACTGCTGTGATTGAGGGGGAGTGAGTAGGAACTCAGGTTTAAGTTGTACTTAGATTAGAATTGCATTGGGTAGGTCTTAAGTGAAGGAGATAAACTGGTTGGTTTATTCCTGAATTAACATCTCTTATAGTGGATTCTCTCCCTGGCTTGGTAGCCCCCAGAGTAGGTGTTGTTGCACACTGAACTGGGTAAACAATTGACTGTGTTATTTACTGCTTTTGTATTTACTGTCATATAGTAAGTCAGATACAGTGTCATAACATTGGTCGTGACATTGAGTATCTGTAGCCAGAATTTTCAATTGGCATCAGAGCAGGCACCCTGCCTGTATTACTGGGTGAGATCTAGGGATATCACTTTCTGGCACTATGGACAAAGAAGGAGTTTTTGGAAATAGACCACCCATTCTGGATGGAACTAATTATGACTACTGGAAACCTCGTATGATTGCCTTCCTAAAATCTCTGGACAAAAAGGCTTGGAGAGCTGCTGACAAAGGATGGATTCATCCCACCATAACTGAGGAAGATGGGACAATCAGTCTGAAGCCTGAGGAAGATTGGAGTAAAGAAGAAGATGAGCTAGCCCTGGGAAATTCCAAAGCTCTAAATGCCTTGTTCAATGGGATTGATAGAAATATTTTCAGATTAGTTCATCAATATGAACTGGCCAAGGAAGTTTGGGACACTCTCAAAACTACTCATGAGGGAACTTCCAAAGTAAAAATGTCAAGGCTTCAGATGTTGACCACTAAGTTTGAGAATCTAAAAATGATGGAAGATGAAACCATTCATGAGTTTCACATGAACATCTTGGAGATTGCCAACACCTCAGGAGCACTGGGAGAAAAAATGTCAGAAGAAAAACTGGTGAGGAAGATTCTCAGATCCTTGCCTAAAAGATTTGCAATGAAGGTGACTGCCATAGAGGAAGCCCAGGACATTAGCAAGTTGAAAGTAGATGAACTTATTGGGTCTCTTCAGACTTTTGAGATGGGAATCACTAATGATGATGTCAAAAAGAACAAGAGCATAGCACTTATGTCCAACACTGATGTTGAAGAAAACATTTCAGAAGCTATAGCCATGCTAGGAAGACAATTCAACAAACTCATCAAAAGAATAGATCCAAAGTCAAGGTCTAATGTTCATAACATCTCCTCTGACATTGACAGTTCCAGCAAAAGATCAAGGTCAGATGGGAAGGGAGTTCAAGGCAGAGGAATTCAATGCCATGGTTGTGAAGGATATGGGCATATTCGAGCTGAATGTCCTACCTTTCTTAAGAAACAAAAAGGAATGACAGTTACTTGGTCCGACTGTGATTCAGAAAGTAATTCTGAAGAAGAGACTGCCAAACGAGTTACTGCTTTAACTGGTGTTTGTACCTCTGAAAGTGATGAAGAGGTGACTTTTGAAGAACTGGCTGAAACATACAAGGAATTGTGTATCAGAAGTACTGAAGTCTGTGTGCAGAATAAGAAACAATCAAAACTCATCATAAAGATGGAGGCTGAAAAACGGGAAAATCTTGAAACTATAAGTCTTCTAGAAGGAGAAGTTCAATTGCTGAATTCACAACTGGATCAAATGACAAAATCTGTCAAGATGTTGACAAATGGAACTGACAAATTGGAAGAGATCCTACAGATTGGACAAAATATGGGAAATAAATCTGGTCTAGGATTTATGAAAGCAACGAAATCTGGTTCTGATAGGCAAATGCCAAAACAGATGCCTCAACACAACTCTCGACATCAGGAACAGAAACATATGAGGAAAAGGTACCAAAGATGGAAATGTCATCATTGTGGTAGATATGGCCACATAAAGCGTTTTTGCTTCAGATTACATGGATACCCTAATCAGAATTCAGGTGTCAAACCTAAGTCTAAAAAGGTACCACATGCTCCTCAATGGAAGAAAAAGGCTACTGCACTGATAGCTCACACTTCCCTGAGGGTCTCTGCAAAAGAAGACTGGTATTTTGACAGTGGATGTTCCAGACATATGACTGGAATCAAGAACCTACTCAATAATGTTAAGCCTCACACCACCAGTTTTGTGACCTTTGGAGATGGGGCTAAAGGTGAAATCAAAGGAGTTGGTGATTTGAACTGCCCTGGAGTTCCAAGTCTAAATGAAGTACTGCTGGTGAAAGGACTGACTGCTAATCTCATTAGTATCAGTCAACTGTGTGATCTAGGATTCAAGGTCAATTTCTCAAAATCTGAATGCCTTGTAATCAATGACAAACAAGAGACAGTAATGAAAGGAGTCAGATCCAAAGACAACTGTTACTTATGGGAGGCTGAGAATACTAATTTCTCATCTGTGTGTTGCATCGCAAAAGAAGAGAAAGAGGTGAAACTGTGGCACCAAAAACTTGGCCATCTCCACCTAAGGGGTATGAAGAGGATCATCTCCTTGGAGGCAGTCAGAGGAATTCCAAAACTGCTAATTGATGAAGGAAGAGTTTGTGGAGAATGTCAGGTGGGCAAGCAGACAAGGATGTCACATCCAAAGTCAAGACATCTGACCACCACTAAGGTTCTAGAACTCCTCCATATGGATCTGATGGGACCAATGCAAGTAGAAAGTCTTGGTGGTAAAAGATATGCCTATGTGGTTGTGGATGATTTTTCCAGATTCACCTGGATTAATTTCATTAGAGAAAAATCAGATGCATTTGAAGTCTTTAGAGAACTGTGCAAAAGAATTCAAAGAGAAAAGGAAGTATGTATTGTCAGAATCAGAAGTGATCATGGCAAGGAATTTGAAAACAGCAGGTTTGATGACTTCTGTGCTTCAGAAGGAATCAGTCATGAGTTTTCTTCTCCCATAACACCTCAGCAAAATGGAGTTGTGGAAAGAAAAAACAGGACCATACAAGAATCTGCCAGAGCAATGTTACATGCCAAAAAACTTCCTATGTATTTCTGGGCTGAAGCTATGAATACAGCTTGTTATGTTCATAACAGGGTCACCTTGAGAAAGGGAACCTCATCCACCATATATGAACTCTGGAAAGGAAGAAAACCAACTGTGAAGTACTTCCATGTGTTTGGCAGCAAATGCTATATCCTGTCTGATCGGGAACAGAGAAGAAAACTGGACTCCAAAAGTGATGAAGGCATATTTCTAGGATACTCCTCAAACAGCAGAGCTTATAGAGTATTCAACTCCAGAACCAAAACCATGATGGAATCAATAAATGTCATAATTGATGACTACCATGAAGAAACAGATGTTCCTTGTACTGTTGAGACATTCTTTGAGACTTCAACCCAACAGGATGATCTACCCAACTCCACCACAACAGAATCAGAATCAAAGGAAGCTAGCAAGACTCCTTCCATCAGAATTCAGAAGGATCATCCAAAAGAGCTCATCATAGGAGATCCTAATAGTGGAGTCATCACAAGATCAAGAGAAATCATCTCAAATTCTTGTTTTGTGTCCAAAATAGAACCAAAAAATGTCAAGGAAGCCTTGACTGATGAATATTGGATTGGTGCAATGCAAGATGAACTGAACCAATTCAAGCTGCATGAAGTTTGGGAACTGGTTCCTAGACCTGAAGGAACTAACATCATTGGGACAAAATGGATATTCAAGAACAAGTCAGATGCTGAAGGAGTTGTCACCAGAAATAAGGCGAGACTTGTTGCTCAAGGATACACCCAAGTTGAAGGGGTTGACTTTGATGAAACCTTTGCACCTGTAGCCAGGTTGGAATCAATCAGACTTTTGTTGTCAATTGCTTGTCTTCTGAAGTTCAAGTTATTTCAGATGGATGTGAAAAGTGCCTTTCTAAATGGGTACTTAAATGAGGAAGCTTATGTGGAACAACCTAAAGGTTTTGTGGATCCAACCCATCCTGATCATGTCTACAAATTGAGAAAAGCTCTATATGGGCTGAAACAAGCTCCTAGAGCATGGTATGACAGGTTAACAAAGTTTCTCTCAGACAAAGGCTACAGAAAAGGAGGCTTGGACAAAACTCTATTTATCAAAACTGAAGGAGGGAAGTTGATGGTTGCCCAAATATATGTTGATGATATAGTGTTTGGCGGAATGTCAGAACATATGGTTAAACACTTTGCTGACCAGATGCAGGCTGAATTTGAAATGAGTCTCATGGGAGAACTAACTTATTTTCTTGGACTACAAGTCTCACAGATGGAGGACTCAATCTTCTTATCTCAAAGCAAGTATGCTAAGAATATTGTAAAGAAGTTTGGAATGGAGAATGCAAGTCACAAAAGGACTCCTGCTCCTACTCATCTAAAGCTCTCCAAAGATTCAAGTGGGGTTACGGTGGATCAAAGTCTGTACAGAAGCATGATAGGAAGCCTGCTGTACTTAACTGCCAGCAGACCTGATATTGCCTTTGCAGTTGGAGTTTGTGCTAGATACCAAGCTGATCCCAAAGTCAGTCATATCAATCAAGTGAAGAGAATTTTGAAGTATGTAAGTGGTACTTACAACTATGGATTGCTGTATACTCATGGCTGTGAACCGACTCTGACTGGCTACTGTGATGCTGATTGGGCTGGTAGTGCTGATGATAGAAAAAGCACTTCTGGAGGATGTTTCTTTTTGGGAAGTAATCTGGTTTCTTGGTTCAGTAAGAAACAGAATTGTGTGTCTCTTTCCACTGCTGAAGCTGAATATATTGCAGCTGGCAGTAGCTGCTCTCAAATGTTATGGATGAAACAGATGCTCACTGAGTATAACGTCACACAAGATGTTATGACATTATACTGTGACAATCTGAGTACAATCAACATATCCAAGAATCCCATTCAGCATAGCAGGACCAAACATATTGACATACGACATCACTTTATTAGAGACCTTGTAGAAGAAAAGACCATCAAATTGGAACATGTTACCACTGAGCTACAGCTGGCTGACATTTTTACCAAGGCTTTGGATGCAAATCAATTTGAAAACTTAAGGGGTAAGTTGGGTATTTGCCAACATGAGGAATTGTAGCAATTAATTTTGCTTAAAACAAAGACCAAAGGACTTCTGCCTGTTCTGATTAGTTTAAAATTGTATTCCTACCACTGTTTTAAGAAGTTGAATAGGCACTCCTTTGCTTTGTTCCTCTCTCGTCTTCTCATCAATCAGAAATTCTTCTCATTTGCTGCTTGTCCTTCAAAACTGACAAAATGTCTCAAACGCCATCATCATCCAATACGACCATCTCAACCTCTTCATCTGATCAAGATTCTGGGACAATCTCTTCCTGTCTGGACTCTGATGTTCTGGAGATCTGTTCTCATAGAATTAACTCCACCAAGGCCAAAGAGGTGCGAACAAGACATACAGGTAATCCATCTCATCCTTCCTCTTCAGTACCCCCTGAAATTGCAAATAGGGAAGGGACAGCCTATGTTAATCAAGCAATAGCAAAAATTGTTTCCCGAATTCTGAACGAGAACCACTCAGTTCCTGGCATTTCTGTTCCTCTGCACCAAGAAAACTCAAATGCTGAAACAAATCCAAATGTCTCTAAGAATGTTGAGACATCAAACAAAGAGAGAAATGCTGACATTACTCACAAGAAAAGAAAGAAGCCTGACTCCTCTGAGTCTGATGACAGTACTTGAAGGATGATTGCTGCGTGGTGGTGTTGCTGGTGGAGTTTGGAAGTATGTCCTGCTGTTGTCTGCTGCTGTTGTCTGGTGTTCTGCTGCTGATCTCATTATTTTGTCTTGGATAACTGTATTACTTTATAAACATGTAATCTTTGGCCCATTTGTGGCTAAAGTGGGGGAGAATATTTGGTACTGCTTAATTAGTACTTAACACTATATTTTTCTGCTGTCATCATTTATTTCTGCTGCTATCTCTGATTGTTTAGGGACTTTAGCCAAAAATCTGCCAAAGGGGGAGTTTGTAGGTGTTTAGGTATTGGCTTGTATTTTTGGTAAATTCCAAGTGTATGTGTGAATGTCATGACTGATGTCATAACATTCTAGTTCAGGTTGTACTAACTCTTTAGGTACATATGCAGAAAAATATTGTAACTCAAATACTGATGTTCATAAGTGTGTATCTGAGCATGTTTGCAAAATGATCACATTTAGCTAATCAGTAGACAGGTTTTCTCAGATGTCATAACAGATGTTATGACATCCTGTTCTGAACTACCAGGATTACAGGATTGGATAAGTCTGAGTTTTTTCAGGAAATAACTCAGTCCTTCCTAAACAGAATCCTGCGTTTTCTGAGGAGTAACCTCGCTCAATCCTAACCTGATCAACAAAGTACTGTGACCTGGACTTTAGGTCAAACGGAATCAACCCTAGGTTTTTGGAAACCCTAACTGAAGTTGCAGCTGCTATATATTCAACAGAGCTGCGGTTTTTGAAGAGATCCCCTGCTGATTAATTAGAAGATCAAGTTTGTAATCTGTATAGATTTGTTTAATTGTACTCCAAGCAATTATCATTGTGATAAGTGTCTTGGAATAGGTTTCAATTGTAAGGGTTGTGTAGCACTCAAAGCTTTGAAGCAAGAGTGTTTGAATGTTACTTGACTAAAGCTGTGAAGCAGAGTTAAGTTAGGTGTGTACATCACTCAAAGCTGTGAAGCACGAGTGATTGTGTTACTTGATTAAAAAGCTGTGAAGCATAATCAAGAGTGTGTTTTGAAGAGTGTCTTCATCAATTCTCAAGTCAAATTGGTTTATGTATCACTGCTGTGATTGAGGGGGAGTGAGTAGGAACTCAGGTTTAAGTTGTACTTAGATTAGAATTGCATTGGGTAGGTCTTAAGTGAAGGAGATAAACTGGTTGGTTTATTCCTGAATTAACATCTCTTATAGTGGATTCTCTCCCTGGCTTGGTAGCCCCCAGAGTAGGTGTTGTTGCACACTGAACTGGGTAAACAATTGACTGTGTTATTTACTGCTTTTGTATTTACTGTCATATAGTAAGTCAGATACAGTGTCATAACATTGGTCGTGACATTGAGTATCTGTAGCCAGAATTTTCAAATAAAAAGGTTTATTTTTCTATTTTTACCTCGTGTTGTTATGTTTTCAATTTTCGTTTTAATGTTTTAATTTTTTTTCTAAAAAGTGCACGATTTTCATCTTATCCTCTTAAAAGCTTTTCTTTTATGGCAAAAAAGGAAGAAAGTTATAACCTTACCATTTTCATAGAATGAGATAAATAAGATTTAAAACAATGCATGTTTGTCTGTGAAAGATTATAACTAGAAATTAATTACACCAGGACTAAATATTGACTAATATTTCAAAAAGGATTGCCTAAAGTTATGAATCTATTCAAACTAAGTTTACCACAGACTACATGTTAATTAATTTGTTTAATTTTATCATGGTTTAGATTACGGGGAAACTTACAAACCTCTCCCTCTAAATATTTATTTGGAAAATTGTTCATAAAATTATGTATGTTTGTCCTCGTCAATGAGAAGGAGATTATTGAAATAAATATATTTAAAGAATATGTAGAGTTTTATGATAATAATATCATTATTACGAACAATTAACACTCTAATTTGTTTTTTTTTCATGTGTGGAACAACTTGCAATCATCTATGAGAAATAAAATCATGATCGCTTGAAACAAGACCAAGGAAATGATCATTTGTACCAGAGTCAACAAGATTGACCATATGATCATCTGCACCCAGACAAAGAAAATGGTCATTTGTGTCAGAGTCAACAAGATTGACCACATGATCCTTTGCACCTAGATGAAGAAACGATCACCTATCCCATAGACAAAGAAAATTATCCTATGTTTTGAAGTCAACAAGGTTAACCACCTCTACAAAGGCCCATATGAAGATATGTCCTTAAAAAAAACAGGATCCTTTGTATCCAAAAGAGAATGATCATAGTGACCTCTTGTGCCCATATGAAGAAATGATCACATATGCTCAAATGACAAATACACGCTGATAAGTTCCAAAATTACATAAAATACGTAGGTAGTTATTAACTTATTTTAGAAGCAATTAGTACAAAATCCCCTAATTTATCTATAAAAAGTGAGAAAACACATGTTTGGACCTTCCTAGTTTTGATCAACTAAAAACGGGTAAAAAGAATCAGAAAATCACGATTCATAATGCAAAGACCAAGCCAAGCAAAAATCGGAGGAGCAAGGCTCGCTAAAACATAATAAAAAGGCTAGATGACACGTTCAAGTGCAAGTACTTCAAGGTGTATCAAGGATTTATGCGCTAAGCGCAGAGACGACGCACTCAGAAAGGCAAGGCGACTAGTCCAACCAGTCAGATAGCTAACATTGCTTAATGGGAAGGGAAGTAAAATCGCTAGGCACAAGGGTGGTGCACCTAGAGAGAGGTCCAAAATCTTTCTTACGAATATAGGCTTATAGTTCATTGCAAAAGGAGTTTTAGTGGAGTCAGGTAGTATAGAACTGGAGTTGGTTCATCTTGGTCTACAACAAGAGAATAAGAGAGTGAGCCTGAAGGAGGAAGTGATACTCAAGTGACAAGGCATATAAACTTTCAAGATCATTTTTGGGGGATTATTGACAATTATGATGAGTAGGCGTAGATAAAATTTCTTTGTTGGAGGTTAGATATAATCATTATATTCATGTACTAAATAGATCATGATGTTATATGTAATTCTACTTATGCTTTAATATTGATGACTATCTAACCTTAATGTCTGTTTTAACTTTGCTACCTAAAACTTCTTTTTATGGTATGGCATGTATCTTATATAAGTCGTCACGTGCAAAATCGAAGGTATGATTTTGTCATAATAATTCAGTTTATTCCTTAGAGTTACTTAATAACTTAGGAATTAAAATACTAACCTTACATATCCATCTCGCACTGCTGCATCAGAGATCACCTCCACCACATCCAAGATCCACATCATCAATTCGTTTGTAATTTTTGCATGTCCTCAAGTTTGAGACATGCAAGTCCTCTTAATTGAGACAAAAAAATCTCTACAAGACAAGAAAATCTAAGACTAAGTTGTATGTAATCAAAGTATACTATAGTGTAAATCTCTAAAGTGTGAGGCTATTGAATTAGTCTCTAGTTAATTGAGTGAATTCGTAAATAAATTTGTGTAATTTTCTAATAAAAAAATTTAGGTATATTTCTTTAAGTGTGGTTTATATTTTTTTCTAATGAAAATATGACAAATGTATCATATCTTCTTACATATGCAATTTCTTCTTATTTTTACTCCTTAAAAGATATTTAGATATATTTATCAAATTTTTATTGGAGAAAAATATGAGTCATAATTATACCTATAGAATTGTATTTAAGTATTTTCTATTTTTTATTACTATGCTATTTACTTTTTCGGTGTCGTGCACTATGCTATTATTATGCTATTTAAAAATATAACTCTTTTAAAATTTCTTTTAAATATAACTCAACCCCGTTTCTTATATTTTTCTCACTTTCAATACAAATTCTTAACTCTTAACTATTTTTACAATATTGTTTCTCAATTTATCTGCTAGTATACCCCCTCACATTCGAGCGAAATCTATAGACCACTGCCAATTGAGTATAATATTAAATTACAAACTTAGAAGAAAAAAAGTTTTTGCAATGTATCTTTAAGGAATCTACACAGCTTTCTATTAAAGATACTTTCTTTTGAACAGTTATATTTTAAATACTATAAAAGAACCAATAATGTATCTTTATCAGGTACTTCAAAAAGATATAATCTTTTTTAACATTCCTTTTCAGTTTGTGGAAGTGTTTTTCTTTTTAAAATATAGTACATTCATTTTAACCTTTGAAGAAAAATATATAATATTTTAAAAATAAATAATTGTAACGGAGAGAAGATACAAGCTAACTAGAGATGATATATTATAAAATTAATAAAAAAATTATATTGTTCCAAAAAAATTATATATAATTGTTAACTTCAAAAGTCTAATACCTATTTGTTACAAAATAAATTTCATAAAAGCATGGCCCTATCATATATGCGTCTTAGTAGGCTGCATTCAATTTCACTTCATCTCCAAACAATTGAGAGTCCTTAGAACAAAAGATATTTCTCTATAATTTTTATACTCTTTGGTCATTATTATAAATAGATTTTCTTTTAAATTTATTAATAAATAGTATATACAGTAGTTATTGTTTATAATAATAACAACAAAAAGATATATATATATATATATATATATATATATATATATATATATATATATATATATATATATATATATATATATATCTTTTTCCTTATTACCTTTGAGTCCTTTTTTTATTTTTATAAAGAATATTTTAATTGTAGAAAAAAATTGATTTAAATAGTTTTTATAAAAAAATAATTTTAAGTATTTTATCTATTTACTTCAACTTTTGTAAATGATAACAAAATTGAATGGTCTCTCATAATTTTTCTGAGAGACATTTTTTTTTAAATCGTAATTTTTGAATATTAAAATGTCTAAAGATAAATTTTGAAATGCAAAATTTACTCTTTTAGTTCATAGAAAATAAATTTAAAACATTTTTTTTTACCGTTTATAAATATATTCTTATATTTCTAAAATATAAAAATTAAAATTATTTTGAGAATTTTTTTTTTATATCTAGTGCTCTCTTTCAGACCTTTGACAAAAAATCTAAAATATCTCTTGAATTCGGATATGTATATCCGAACGCACGGTATTTGACAATAACAGGTGTGTTCGCATGTGCATATTCGAAGTAATTTTATTTTGTAAAAAATGGTGACTTCGGATGTGCATCTCTGAATTCACTCTATAATTTATCACTTCGGATATGTACATCTGAAGTCATTGAATTGTTTCCAAAATCACGAATAGAACATACTCATTTCTTTACAAACCTAAAAAATTTAATTTTCTACTTCAAACACTTAATTTCTACTACCCAAACTTGAATAATTCACTCATTTCTACTCATCTCTTCATTTCAACCTTTCTCAAGTCAGTACAACTCATCTTCAAAGTTTCAAAATTTGTGTAAGTTTTTTCCATTTTCATTTGATTCACTATGCGATGCTATAATGGTTTATTAGGTTAGTTAGAATCAATGACATTGTGTATGTTATTGTTAGAATAGACAAATGTTGGTGTTTGGTGACAAAAAATGTATTTAAATGATTTAGGGCAAGAAGAAGAAGCTACTTGAAAATGGTTGTTCGCAAGTGGTTTCGGATGTGCACATCTAAATTTTCCCTTGACCAGTTTCGGATATGCACATAGGAATTCTTGCTTGGGTTGATTTTTTATTTAAAACCATCATATTAACAATTATCATTTTTCAGGAAGATGACTGACAATCAGGACCTGAACAATCAATTGAGACAAGGCAGATCAAGCCAGACTGCCTCTTCTCAGCGAGAGAGAGTTGAGCAGTAGGTTAACAGGTCTTGAGGACGGGGTCGGTTACGACATGAGGAATTGCCTGGAGGTTCTACTTTTGCATCGAGGAATCGCCTATCTCAGGCATCTACCTCTCGTGCGCATGAGCAGATACTCAATGAGGAGGATGTTCTCGAGGAGTTTGCGGTACCCGAGGGGGATAAGGTACCTGAGCATGTTGAGGTACCCGAGGAGGAAAACATCGGCTATCCAGGAGAGCCTTATGACACCTTCCTCTTGATCTATTATAATGATCATGATGTTCGGCATGTTTGGGATGAACATGTATATTTTTGGTTGCACTTTATCATTTTAAAGTTTTACTCACATATAATATTTTAACAATATTTTTTGGTTACAAGAACGGTTGCCCATTAAGCCCGTGAACCACTCGCGAAAAATATTTGAATTGTTTATACATGTGGTTACTTGGTTCCATGAGAACGTTGTTGGATCCGAACTTGCTGGACTATGTTGTACTAGTTATAATACTATAAGCCACGACATTCATGGGGAATTTATCGATAGGTGGCACAAGGAGACGTCGTCTTTCCACTTTCTTGTTGGGGAGATGACGATCACACTCGATGACGTTACTTGCTTGATCCACCTACCTATCAGAGGGAGGTTACTTAGCCATCACAAGGTACCACAAGCTGAGGCCGTTGAATGGATGGTCGAGTATATGGGAGCTAATCCTTATAAGGAAACTGGGGACTATAGAAGCACTAATGGATCGCATGCAAAGTTGTCCTCCCTAAAGGAACTGTATGAAGAACACCTAGTTGTAGGAGTAGAGGCCAAGGATGACAGTGACGAGGTTTTTGTTCAGTACCACCAAGATTGTGATTTACGGTATTACTTCATGTTCTTGGTTGGCACGTCCCTCTTTGTGGACAAAAGTTCTTACTACTTAGATGTGACATGCCTCTGGTATTTTTGGGATTTGACTATAGTTCGTGAGTGGAACTAGGGGGGTGCTATTTTGGTATACCTCTACCAGAAGTTGAATGAAGCTTCAAACTGGAGGACGAGACAACTCACTGACTCTTGCACACTCCTCACGGTAGCTTTCATTTCAACTATTACATTTAATTTGTTTGTTTATAATTTGTACTTACTGTAATATGGTGGGAGAACTGACTTGGGTGTTTTGCGTTTTATCATAATTGTTGCGGATAGCAAGAGTCGCCGCTGACTTTTCTTTTATCCAATAAAGGAAAGAGTGAAAAGAACAGGAAAGACCTTTCGAGAATTTTCTTGAGTTCGGGGGGTAGGTTATGAAAAGGGAAGGTGTTAGCACCCTTTTCATCCGTAGTTATCTACATGATCTTAGTTGCTAGCTCACTTTGAAATTATTTGCAAGATGTGTTTGTGTTTGTTTGAAAGTATTTTTAAAAAGTGCCTTTGTTTAGGCAAACTTTGTAATGATTCTCGTTTCGGCGAAAATGTATACAAAGTGTTGAATTTTGAAAATATTTCATGGAAAGTGTTGATGTGTTTGAAAAATATTTTGAAATGTTTGTGAGCAAGCAACTACGAATATTCTACCTACTAAAAAAGTCTTTGTTCTTTTCCTCCTCCTTTAGATAGTGTCATCTTACCATTAGTTAGTAAGAAACCATATCATTGGATGTGATGAGACAGGCGTGGGTCATCGTACAGTCATAGAAGGCAATATTGTAGGATACCTTAGCAATTTGTTGTGAGGTTCTAAGATCGTTTACCGAAGGCAACATCAAAGGGTCATTGAGGGACTACGATCTTGTATTCGAGGTTCATTGCTAAAATATCCCACGTTCAAGGGACACGACTGTTTTATTCTAAGACAACAAGTGTGGGTTAACCCTAGAGGTGCAAGTGTGCAAGGTATATTGATTTCATGCATTTTTGTCTTGAATTAGGTTTGTCTACTTGTTGATTTTATGTCTTTCCATATAAACCCTAATTACTAGTAATAATATTGAAAGCGATGAATTGCGGAAATTTAAAGTTCTACGCAATTACATCTTTTTGGGGATGGGGATACAAATTACAAATGAGGGATGAAAAAATTAAAACCTAATTACTATTACAACCATATTGAATAATGAACAACAATAAAAATATAAAGATAATGTAAAAAGAAAGGAAAATTGTTTTAAAAAACCTGTATGCATCGACAATGCAGTTATGCATCAATACATATCACTTCTTGCTTCTGGAAAACGAAACCAACTCAGTATGTATTGATACATAATAGTTTGCATGACTCATTTCTTGGTTTCTTTGACACATTCGTGTTTTGCATCGACTCATACACATTTTGTCTCTCTGTAATATATCTTGATAACAGTATGTATTGATACATAATACATTGTATCGACTCATCCCATGTTTTGTGACTAACATGAGTCGACTCATATGAGATATGCATCGACTCATACTGCGGTTTTACTTCTAAGATTTTTCTGTTGCATATATAAATCAGTTTTGCACTTCATCCCTAACCTCACGCCAACTTCTTCTTCCTCATTTCTCAACCAAATAATAAAATGTAAACATGAAACTTGCTCAATTTTTTAACACAAATTCATCCATATAAATTTCATAAACTATAAATCAAAGATGAGTGAGAATTTTGTTTCGTACCAAATCTGACCTAATTTTTTCAGCAATTTCAAACTCAAAATTCTCACTACTCAAGCAATATAAATAAATTCTAAGGACATGGTTAGCTTCAGGGCTATGGTGTCTATATTTTATCTTCACAAATCAGAATCAATTGATGCTTGTATGAAGAGTTAAAGGTTCAGAAAACTTACCTTGCAAGTGAAGATCATGTTTTGAGTTTGAGGGCCTTTCAAGATGTTGTGATGATCAGAATAGATTTAGGGAACCTCCGGGAAGCTAATGCAATGCTTAGTTTAGATGAGTGGTTGTATTGTTCTAGAGAAGTCAAGTTGTAGAGGTGTAAAGTGAGGTTTGGACAATAATGATGGAGGTGTTACATATGTGAAACATGGATAAAGATAGCTTCTATATGTGTATTAGAAGCTTAGTGATTAATAAAAATGGAAAACGCACGAGGGAAATGAGAGATGGATGTTCAAGGTCAGAACTGTAGTAAAAATGGATTTTTTTTGTGCAATTTCTGGCTTGAGTAAGTTTAAGGGAGTTTTAATGCTTGTTTATTCTTCCTTTTTTTCTGACCTCTATCTCTTGCAATTGATCTCTCTATTTCTAGGCAAAAGGTTTGGGACAAAGGTTGATCAAATTTTGCAAGATCACATGTTGTGGCTAGGTTGGATTGTCAATGAAGCAAGCTTGAAGATCATAGTTTCAATGCTTTGTACTTTGCTGCATGGAGTTGTTGGACACTTTAAGCATGCTCATATGATTTTGTGTGTTGAGTGTGTGTAGAAGGAATAAGTTAGAGGTTCAAGAAGAGCTGACTTTGTGATTAAAGCTACTTTGCAAGAATGACAATGTTAACTTTGTGCCAAAAATGGAAAGATCACTTGAACAATGCTTAAATCAAATGGTCCATAGCTCAAAAGTTTATGTAAGCATTAAATTTTGGTGAGATTGGCAAGTTATAAGGCCTGCAACATAAGATTATGCATCATAGCATGCATATTGGATTATGTGTTCTTCACCAAAAATGATTTATAATTCAAGAATGGATGTCCTACTTCATGCCTTTGAATCTCCTAGCTCAAGTATGACAAATTCATGCTCTTCGATGTTTTGGAAAGCTGGAAACATTGTATACAACTTCCATGTTAAACATTTTGGATAAATCAATTTGGAACCTGATGAAAATTGGCCAAGAAGTTGAGATAAAAAACTGACCAAAACCTGTTGAAAATTTCTCTAAATGTTTTATGAAGATGTCATGACTTTAGGAATTTATAACTCAAAATCCAAGCACTTCTAGGACTTGATCAGCAAAGTAAAGTTGTATATCTCATCAAGATCTACAACTTTTATGTTGAAAATTTTCTTTGACTCATCTTCCATCTTGGTGAAAAATTGGCATGAAGTAATGAAATTATCATGTATAAAAACAACTTAGAAAAATTTCTAAGTCTTGAAAAGTTTGACTTTTCACATTGACTTTTGACTTTCTTGATTTCTTGATGATCAAGCTTCATATTTTTGAATGTATTGATGAATTGTGATATTTGAAATCAAATCTTGATCAAAAAGTCAAAGTTCGACTTTTTGTGCATCAGTTGACTTTTCATCAGTTGATCAAATTTCAACTATCAATCTGTTGATCTTGAGGAATGTTTTGGACCATGAAATTCGGTCAACATGTTATATTTGAGTCTTTGAGATTATGCTTTAAGACATTAGATCATGTATTAGGTGAAAATTCAATGATTAGTCATTCTCAGTCAAAACCCTGATTTGTGGTCTCAGTGTTCCGGAGGTGATTTTGTCTGATCAATTCCTTGGGAATCCTTGAGAATTGGAGATCCTTTGTGAGGAATGTCTTGAAAAAAGAGAGGGCAAATTTTGGAGTACAACACTTACATACTATCTGATTGTTGTTTCAGAGCTGGATAATCTCTAATTTCCACCTCATTCATGGTTTCGAGTGCGATCCAGCTTATATTGACGACATACCGAGGGCTGTAAAGTATGTCATCCACAAAGGGAATCATAAAGTTCCGCCTTACCAAGTGTATCTTGATCGTACTAATCATGATGACATCAAATGGACGCCATTTGAGGATTAAAGAGATGTTGTCCCATTCGATCCAATCTCATTTTACTCCGGGTGGCTAGCATGTGGGTCGAATTTTATGGTCAAATATCTTATGGAACGGTGTATCCGGTAGTTTAGCTATGTGCAGAAGATACCGAGGTCTCCTTTTCAGGCTGCTCTTGACATCATTGTCTAGATGGAACTCGATGACATCTTCCAGGATTGGGAGAATCATTTGGTGCCACATGAGTATCGGATGATGTGGCATCCCAGAGTTGGCATTGTGTATATGGTTACATGATATGGTTCTTTAAGGTGTCACACCCTATCAAGACACCAGATGGTCCTGGATGTCCACCTAGGCCATCTCATGAGGTGCCATTGGAGAACCAACAGACCGAGGATGACCATGCCATTGATTTCTTGTCGTTATGTCAGCGGATACATCTCCTTAGGCAGTAGGCATTGGATTCCGGGATCATCGAGAGGGGTCGTCCTGAGGCGGTTTCCATCGTTGGGAGAATGGTTACATAGGAATTCAGTGTGGCGTAGTATAGTAGGTAAAGGAGGTCACATGGGGTTATGAATAAGCATAAACATTAGCAGTAGGCTATGTTATGTTTTTTTGTTACTGATGTAATATTTTGACATTACACACTTTCTGAATAACTTATGTACTAAACTATGTTTCCTTATGTCTGAACATATAATCTAATCGTTATGTTTGTATTGTTATGTCCGTTTAATTTTTCGACCAAATTGTATAATTTTATGTTTGCTCGTTTATCCATTTATTAGGTAGAGATAATGCTGTTGTTTTAAACAAAAATGACACAAACAGAGGAAGTTTCGGATATGCATATTCGAAACATCTATTGACATAATCGCTGGTAGTTTTAGATATGCATATTCGAAACAACCTCTAAAATTTTCAACGTTTAAGTATTATAACATGTTAAAAAAAAGTGTATTCAAATGTGTATATCTGAAACAGACTGAAAGATGCGTTCAGATGTGTACATCTGAAAATTGAGATCCATTTTAATCTCTTAATTTTTAAGAAAAAGGTTTTAGTCCTTCAACTTTTTAAATTATATCAAATTAATCTTTTCCATCCAATTAGATAACAACGTCAATTTTTGTTAACGTGACATTCGACGTGTAACATTAAACTTTCGTGACCGATTCAGCGAAAGAAGAATCTATCACTAAAACATAATTTCTGGGTTTTTAATATCATCTTCATCTTCTTTGTATTTTGGGAATTTCTTGATTGTTTAGGTTTTCTAGATTTTCAAAGATATTTTTCTATAAGCGCGTTCCTAATTTCTTGATTGTTTAGGTTTTCTAGATTTTCAAAGATATTTTTCTATAAGCGCGTTCCTAATTTCTTTAACAAAAATTCCAATCCATATAGCATTAATAGCAAAGTTTTTAAAACAAATTAACACACATAAATTCCTAACTTCAATTTATCGCCACTGTATTGAAAACTTCTTTGAACAAATTAACATGAGGAAAATTAGGGATTTATGAATTACAATGTAAAGGAAAGATGAATCAAAGATTGTGACTGAGTTTACAAAGATTCATGACTGTTCCAACTACCACTTCATTAGCATAAATTCTTCTAGTGCTATTGCAAGTTACATCCTTATATTTTTCCCTGTGATTGGTACATACAAAACTGGTAGAATTTCTAGGTTTCTGGGTTAACATAGTTATATGATTTAAAAGTTTGTTGTTGATTTTGAGTTATAAATTTTGTAGTTTGTTGCAGCTTGGTCCAAAGGAAGAAGATAATCTTCATCTTTTTCACAGATCTAGAAGCTTAAAAAACCACCACCAATGGCTGCCATTCATAGAAACGAGTTTGCACTACCTTTAGCTTCACCTTGGAATTGAAACCCAGATTTTGTTGTTTGAAACCCAGATTTTGAAACCCAAATCGATCATTGGAGCAAAATTTGAAATTATTGTTGTTTGAAACTTAAATTTTCACTACAAAATTTTGAAACCAAACAACAACAACCCGGATTCACAAAGAATAACCATGAAAATTCAAAAAAAAAAAAAAATAGTTACGCCTTTTTCCGTCGTTAATCCGATCACTAAAAATGATCTAAACACATGGCATTTTATTTCGGTGCCACGTAATCTTATCCATTGACTTTGACTAATCGGATTATATATAAAGGATTAACATGGATGACCTTGTAGAGTTAAGGGACCAAAAAAGTCTTTTTAAAAGTTAAGGAACCATAATGGATCCTGAGCTATAAATAAGGGACTAAAAATGATATTTTGTTAATTTTTTTTAATAAAAAATCTTATAAAAATCCTAGCTACAAACTTGTTTAAATACACAAAATAAACTGTCACGTAGGCACAAATAAAGTATACTTAATAGCTAAGTTAATAGCTAAAAGTAGTTTCTAGAAAATATCAAATTATTGTTTTTGAGTAACAGCCTCAGAAGGTCTATTACTTCTGACTAACAACACGCTTCTGGATATGAATTACTTCTAACATCATTCAATAATTCATATTCAGAAATATACAACACCAATTCCTTCCTCAAATAGACAAAGTATTCAGTACATCTTGACAACTTTACTCATAACACCTGCAAGTTGCTTTTGAATGCTACAGCGTGTAACTTCTAGCACTCCATTCTGAATTTGACTTCTCAGAAAATGGATTTTCGTGTCAATGTGCTTGCTTTTCTCATGCAACACTGGATTCTTGACAAAACTTTGATTTATTGTCAATCATCAACTTCACAGGTTTGCTCACCTTGATCTTCAGATCTTGCAACAAATTCATCATCCAAACAGCTTGACACGTAGTCAAAGCACCTGTAATATATTCAACTTTACAAGTTGACAACGCAACCGCACGTTACTTCTTGGAGCACTAAGAAATGGGACTTCCCAGATACTTGAAAAAATATCTAAAAGTACTTCTTTTATTAACTCTATCTCCACACCAATCAGAGTCTAAATAGCATATCAGTTCTGCGTTAGTTTTAACACCAGAAGGGAACAACACTTCATACCTCATATTCCCTTTAATGTACCTTAGTATATTGACACCAGTTTGATAATGTGACCACTTTGACTTGTTCATAAACCTACTCACCATTCCAATTGCATAACAAATATCAGGTCTGGTGTTACACAAATACCTCGATGAACCAATTGTTTGAAAGTTGTAGCATCTACATCATCACCCTCAACATCAGAATCCAGCTTGTGATTTGTCTCAACAGGTGTGATTGCAGTCTTGTAATTTGTTAACTCAAATCTCTTCAAAAGTTCAAGTTCATACTTTAGCTAATGCAAAATTGTATCCTTCTCAGAGTACATAATTTCCATTCCTAGAAAATATACCATATTTCCCATATCAGTCATTTCAACTCATTCATCAACACCTTCTTGAACTTGACTATCTCTTTTGGACAAATCCCTATTAACAATATGTCATTATCATAGAGACTTACTAGAATCATATTTCCTTCAGAAGTAGCTGCATATAAACTCCATACTCCGTCTCACACTTTCTGAATCCATGCAGCTTGAAAAATGAATCAATTTTCAGATTCTAAGCTCTATGAGCTTGTTTCAGTCCATACAACGCTTTATGTAACCTGTACACCATCCCTTCCTGATTCTTTTTCACAAATATAGGAGGTTGTGACACGTATACATCTTCTTGTAGACTATTCAGAAATGCATATTTCACATCTAGATACATCAAAGGACAATTTCTATTTGCAGCTATAATAATCACCAATATGATTATTTCATGTCTAGCTACAGACGCAAACACTTCAAAATAATCTAGTCCAAATTTCTGTAAAAATCCTCTAGCTACTAACCTTGCTTTGTATTTGCCAATTGATCCATCTGGCTTCAACTTTATCTTGAAAAGCTATCTGACGCTGATGGCTTTCTTCTCCTTTGGAAGCTTAGTCAACTCCCAAGTCTTGTTTCTTTCTATAGCCTCAAGTTCTTCTGTCATGGCCTTCAACCATACTTTATTCTTGAGAGCTTATTTAACACTAACTGGTTCAGAGTATACTAACATGGCACACCGAACAACTTCTCCCTCAGAGCCTACATTAATATCTTACAACATGTCAAACTCTACAAATCTCCTTGGTGTTCGTCTGATTCTTTATGGCCTCTACACTTGTTCTGAATATCCTTCTGATTCTGGAACCATGTCACCTTATGGACGTCCTTCAGAAGTTAGAACACCTATATAAGGTCCACCTTCAGAAGTATGACCACCAGATTATTGATCATCATCAAAATCTGGATCAGAATCAAATTCACCTTTAAAATCATAACCATCTTCTGACTCTGACTCAACTTCATAATCTTCAGATTCTGAACAATCTTCAAAAATTACCTTAGGTATTAACACTACACCAAAGTTGGACTTGATCCAATCCCATGCTTCTTACTCCTTCACAATAACGTCTCTGTTGACTTCAATTTTATTAGTTTCTGGAAAATAAAGCTTGTAAGCACTTATACTGTGGTACCCAATCAACAACATTATTTTACTTATATCATCCACTTCTTTCTCTTAGCATCTAGAACATGTTTGTAACAAACTGGACTAAATATCTTGAAATGAATCACACTTTTCTTATCTCCAGTCCATTTCTCTAAAGGAATAGTTTCTTTCAGCTTCTTTGTTGGACACTTATTTAACACATACACCGGAGTGGCAACAACTTTTCCCCACAAGGTGTGATGCAACTTCTTCTCTTTCAGCATACTCCTTGTCGTATCAATCGAAGTTCTATTTCTTCTTTTAGGAAGACCATTATGCTGAGGAGTGTATGGAGCAGTAACCTCATGCCTAATTCCATTCTCCTCATAAAACTTCTGAAAATTTGTAGAGTTATATCACATCCACCGTCAATTCTAAGAACTTTCAACTTTTGACCACTCTATTTCTCAGCCTTCACCTTGAGCTTCTAGAACTCGGTAAACACCTCATGCTTAAACTTGATGAGTGATATCCATGTCATCCTTGTGAACTTATCGACAAAAGACACAAAGTACTTGTTTCCTCCAAGTGAAGGTACTGGAAATGATCCACATACATCAGAATGCACTACTCCTAAAGCATTCTTTACTCTTGGGGATACTTCTGACGCAAATGACAATCTGGTTTTCTTGCCTTTCATGCATACCTCACATGACTTCTCAAGCTTCACAATCTTCAGAATTCTATGTACCATCTTTTTAGAACTCATATGTCCTAAGCTTCTGAAGTTCAGATGCCCCAATCTCTTGTGCCGCAACTCAGTGTCACCTTCACGCCTTTTGCACTAAGGCATTTAGTTTTAGCTATCTTCACATTCACCTTGAATATTATGTTGCTTCCATGCTCATATTGCATAATCACCTTCTGATTGCAGTCATACAACTTCAAGAGATTATTATTCATAATAACTGAGAAACCTTTCTCAATGAGCTAACATATACTCATCAGATTTCTCTTCATCCCATGAATATACCAAACATATTTGATCATAACAGTTCTTCCATTCTTCACTCTGACTTTGACTTTCCCATACCTTCTGCATTAAGGTACTTATCATCAACACATCTAATCTTTGTCCTTTTTCTGGAGTCAAAATTAACCAGCCATTATTTATTTCCAGTTAAGTGATTTGAGCAGTCAATGTCCATATACCACTAGTCTACCAAATGCCTACCATCATACTTAAAAGCCATCGATAGCAGAGATTCATCCTCAGAATATCATCTGGATATTTTTGCTTCTTCTTATTTCCTTTCCTTGTTTGATCAACAATCCTTAGAAAAATGGCCAAACTGCTTACAGCAGTAACATTGAACCTTCTTCTTGTGAAACTACTCCCTTCCCTTCTGATGTTTCTTTTCATCCGAATTGGAGGCTTCTAACTTCTGAGAACCACCATGTCTCTTCTTGACCTCTGGCCAAGACTTCTTCTGATACTTCTTACCATAAGATGCCTTTAGAGCTTGCTCTACCTATCTCTTAGAGATCCTCTCAGTCAGACGCAACTCTTGTGCCTCTAGACTGCTTTGTAACTCTTTAATTCTCATGGTGTTCATATCTTTAGAATATTCTATTTCTACAATAATGTAATCAATTGAGGAGTAAGAGATCTCAATATCTTCTTAATGATTACTAGTTCAAAAAGAGTTTCTCCATAATATTTCATCTTATTTGTGATCAAAATTACTCTAGAGATATAATCGGGTACCTTCTCATTGTTCTTCATGTTGAGATTCTTATACCTCTTCAGTAAAGATTGAAGCTTCACCTTCTTCACTGACGCATCATCTTCGTAGCACAGTGTCAATATATCCCTTGCAACCTTTGTCATCGTCGAATCAATGATTTTCTAAAACACATTCACATCCACACACTAATGGATATAGAACAACACTTTCTGATCTTTCTTCCTAGTATCTCTCTGTGCATTTTTTGGTTCCTCCATCGTACCCGCTGCAATGAGAACATAATCTTATGTAACAAGATCAAGAACATCTTGACCACCGAACAACACACACATTTGAATCATCCACTGATTCCAATTCTTTCTATTAAACACCAGAAGCTTAGTATGCAAGTTATTTTCGCTGCCCATCTTTGTTTTATACATTGAAACTCAAACTCAGATCTCACTAAACACCCGTGTTTTCCGATCCCACAAAATCAAGAAATGCAATTCTATTACGATTTCGATAGTGAATTTAACATAAATTCAAACAACGAAATCAATCGCACATGCCTCACGTACACTCGTATTTTCTTGTAAATCGAACCACATCTGTAGATACCAATTGTTGGTGCACAAGGTTGAAGATGAAGATGAAGAAGAGTGAGAAAGAGAAAGAGAGAAAAACGGTTGTAAGAAACTTGTTGAGAAAAAAAAACTTTTTTATAAAATCTTACAAAAACCCTAGCTAAAAATTTATTTAAATACACAAAATAAACTGCCACATAGGCAAAAAAAAAGTATACTTAATAGCTAAGCTAACAACTAAGAACAACTTCTAGAAAATATCAAACTATTGGTTATGAGTAACAACCTCAGAAGCTCAATTGCTTCTGACTAACAACATACTTCTGGATATGAATTATTTCTAACACATTCTACTTCAACTAAAAGTTGTCACATGTCAATTTGTTATTTGATACTTTTTCAACTTTCATTTTCCTTTCTTCCCCACTCTTTCCACTCACCATCTTATTCTTCTCTCAAATTAAATCTATTTTTCTTTTTTTATTTCATTATTTTATCTTTTATCTTACTAATTAATTTTGTTTTTATGATCTATCAATAATACAAATGAATGTAACATAAAAAAAACATATGAAAAAGTAAAAAAATAAAACAAAAGAAAATAGGTGAGTACAAACAAATATTTTACTTTTATAGTTATTCATTTATTTTTGTTTTTCATCTATTAACAATAAATAAAAAAACACATAAAAAATAGAAAAATAAAACAAAAGAACACATTTGAATACAAACAAATAAAATAATTAAGTTAAAAAAAATCTCAAAATTTAAATATAGATAAATCTAACTCATTTTATTTTTTTAAGTCTATTATTTTTTTCACTATATTTGTAAATCTTAGACATATTTTATTTTATTTAAAAAAATAAATATAATATACAAGTAGAAAAGATATTTGTATAGTTTTTTTTTTTAAATTACCCATAAAATAGAATATGTTTTATACTTTTATACATATTAAACATTATTTTCAATCTCACGGGTCACTTTTATGCATATTAATTAATATTACTAAAAATATGGATTAAATTAATTTTAAATTTTAATAAAATTAAAATTTTATTTTAACAAATTGGATAATATTAAATAGTCGTGCGATCAACTAATTTTATATTTTATGGGTCCCTATCAGTAAAATATTTATTTTCTTTTAATTAACACTTGCTATTATTGAAGACACTAAATTCTTATTTTCAAATGTTGAAATTTTCATTTATTTTCCTTTCTCCATCTTACGGGTCTTTTTTTTCTTCTTTTTGTACGATTATTTAACATAATTGAATTTATATTATCATTATTCATTTTACAATTAAATAACTCATTTCAAATTTACATGTATAACTAAATAAAATTTATATTGTATTCAATAAATTTACTCGTGTGAATGTACATATATTTTGCTAGATGTATTTTAAAATATGTTGAATTGATGTATATGAATATTGTATATAAACTACTTTTGATCTCGATTTTTAAGTAATGTGAGTAGGGGTGGCAAAACGGATCCGACTCGTCGGACACGCCCATTTTTCCCGTACTTTTATGCAGAGTGGGCTAAGGTTTTAAGCTCACACTCTCTAATATGTCTGTCCTGTCCCATTTTTTACGGGATTTTGCGTTACATAAAATTTGAAAATTTTATGCTTAAAAGGTGCAATGCCCGCAGATTCCCCACCTGCATATATTTTTTTATGGGGCAGGGAAAAGCTTGGTCTCACACCCTCAAAAGAGCCCACTCAACCCTATTTTTTTTTGGGGATTTTGTGGGACATAACTATTAGTGCGTGAGACACTTTTAGTAAGGGGAGAAAGAGAGATAATAAAGAAATAAGAATTATATTATTGAATTAAATTATACAAACTGAATTACAAATTATATCTATTTATATACAACTTGCTTATAGATTACGTAGGCTAATAAACCCTAATTGTGCTTGAGCTTGGATTACTCAACATGGATTATATCTTATATCTCAACATACCCCCTCTATAATCCAAGTTGTTGAACCTACACTAATCGTAGTAGATCTGAACTATTCTTAATTTCTTTCTCAAATTCAGGAATTTTTTGATCTTCAATACTTTGGTGAAAATATCTGCCAACTATGCTTAACTTGAACAATATCTTACTTCAAGTTCACCTAGATTTACCTTCTGCCTTAAAAAGTGAAATCTAGATTCAATATGCTTACTCATTCCATGAAAAATTGAATTCTTTGCAACATTGATGACTGACTTGTTGTCGATCTATAGCACCAGAGGTTTCTCCACTTCTACCTCGACCTATTCCAACATAGATCTGATCTAAATTTCTTGACATGCAATATATAATCTTGCTATATATTAACCTCACACGATGACAATGCCACCACATGTTGCTTTCTCGAGCACCATGAGATTGGGGCACCAAAATCTTGAAATAAATAACTAGTTGTGCTTCTTTGATCTTCCTTATCTCCAGACCAATCTTCATTTGAATAGAAAGTAATAGTAGCTTCTTTGCTTTCAAAATTTTGTCAAAATAGAATTCCACAGTTTATTGATCCTTTTGAGTATCTCAGGATTCTTATTGTAGCTCACTCATTTATCTGCTCACTAATCCGACTGCAAAACCAATATCAGGTCAACTGTTGCACATATATCTCATTGATCCAACTATTTGTTTAAACAAAGTTACATCAACTTTATCTTCCTCTTCATGCTTCTCCAACTTCAAATTTGGTTCGACAGGTGAGGATGCAGGAGTCGAATCATCCATACTGAATCTCTTGAGTATCTCTTTGACATAGTTCTTTTGATTTAGCATCATTCCTTGCTTCAACATTTGAAATTACATGCCTACGAAATCAGACAATTTTCCCAAATCTGACATTTCAAATTCCCTTATCATCAGCTCTTTGAACTTCAACAAGTTCTCTAAGCTATTTCCAGTTACCAATAAGTCATCGACATATAAGAAGAAGATTGTTATATTTAGTGCCACAACCTAAACATAGACACCATACTCATATTTTCATTTGACGAATCCCAATTCAACTAAGTATGAGTCGATTTTATTGTTCCATGCCCAAGGTACCTGTTTGAGGCCATAGAGCGCTTTATGCAACTTATACACCTTACTCGCTTCCTTCTGAATCACAAACCTAGAAGGTTGTATAACATAGACCTCTTTGTTTAAGGGTTTATTCAAAAATTCCGACTTTACATCTAAGTGAAATATCGATCAACCTTGCTTGCATACCAAGGCTACCACTAGTCGAACAGTCTCCAATCCTGCTACTGAAGCAAATACTTTAGAGTAGTCGAGTCTCGCTCTCTAAAGAAATCCTTGAGCTAACAATGTCACCTTATGTCTTGCTACCGACCCATTAGCATTGTGTTTCAACTTGAACACCCACTTTACTTCGATAACTTTTATGTGAGCTAGCAATTGGACTAAATCCTATATGTTGTTTCTTTTGATTGACTGTAACTCTTTGACCATAGATGACTTCTATTGTTTATTCTTTAAAGCCTCGCTATAGCTGATTAGTTCAGAACCTGCAAGTAAAGAAAAATGAACTAATTCTCCACCTGGTGTTACTTCATCATCACTAGTCACTTCATAGTCTTGAAGCCTTTTTGGAGAAACTATAGTTCTTTGAGATATTTGGCTTGTGCTAGCCACACCCTCTTCGACTTCGACTGTGTCACTGTGTCGGGAATGTCAACAACTTCTTCGACTTCGACTAGAATATCGATAATTTATGTGACTTCTACTTCATCAGTTTATTCATCGAATGCCAATTGAAATTCTGGCTGCAGATACTCAATGTCACGTTCAATGTTATGACACCGTATCTGACTTACTATATGACAGTAAATACAAAAGCAATAAAGAACACAGTCAATTGTTTACCCAGTTCAGTGTGCAACAACACCTACTCTGGGGGCTACCAAGCCAGGGAGGAAATCCACTATAAGAGATGTTAATTCAGGAATAAACCAACCAGTTTATCTCCTTCACTTAAGACCTACCCAATGCAATTCCAATCTAAGTACAACTTAAACCTGAGTTCCTACTCACTCCCCCTCAATCACAGCAGTGATACATAAAACAATTTGACTAAAGAATTGATGAAGACACTCTTCAAAAATAAACACTTGATTAAGCTTCACAGCTTTTTAATCAAGCAACACAATCACTCTTGCTTCACAGCTTTGAGTGATGCACACAACTAACTTGACTCTGCTTCACAGCTTTAGTCAAGGAACATTCAAACACTCTTGCTTCAAAGCTTTGAGTGCTACACAACCCTTACAATTAAAAACCTATTCCAAGTCACTTATCATAATGATAATTGCTTGGAGTACAATAATCAAACCTATACAGTTTACAAATGATCTTCTGATCAACCAAAGGGCTTCCTTGCAAAACAGCAGCTCTGTTGAATATATAGCAGCTGCAACTTCAGTTAGGGTTTCCACAAAAACCTAGGGTTAATTCCGTTTGACCTAAAGACCAGGTCACAGGACTTTATTAACCAGGTTAGGGTTGAGCTAGGTTACCCCTCAGAAAACGCAGGATTCTGTTCTGGAAAGACTGAGTTATTTTCCTGAAAAAACTCAGACTTATCCAACCTGCAAACCTGTTAGTTCAGAACAGGATGTCATAACATTTGTTATGACATCTGAGAAAACCTGTCTACTGATTTAGCAAAATGTGATCATTTTGCAAAATGCTCAGATACACACTTATAAACATCAGTACTTGAATTACAATATTTTTCTGCAAAGGTATCTAATGAGTCAGTACAAACTAAACTAGAATGTTATGACATCAGTCATGACATTCACACATACACTTGGGTTTTACCAAAAATGCAAGCCAATACCTAAACAACTACAAACTCCCCCTTTGGCAGATTTTTGGCTAAAGACCCTAAGCAATCAGAGATAGATAGCAGCAGAAATAAATGACTGCAGAAAAATAGAATGTCTAATTGAGCAAGTACATATTAAGTACCAAAATATTCTCCCCCTCTTTAGCCACAAATGGGCCAAAGAAACATGTTCATAATGATTATACAGTTATCCAAAACAAATAATAAGAGCAGCAGCAGAAAAAAAACTGAACACACTTCCAAACTCCACCAGATATCAGCACCAACCAGCAACACCACCAAACAGCAACCAACCTTCAAGCACTGTCATCAGACTCAGAGGAGCTAGTTTCTTCAATGTTGAGATGACCTTCAGCTTCTACACCTTCTTCCCTTCTATTTTCTTCAGCTTCCTCCTTTTCTAGCCTGGCAATTAGAATTTCTAGGGTCTTTTTTCTAGCATCCAGCTCTTTGCAAGTTTCTTTTAAAACAGCTATGACTTCTGATGTCTTGGACTGGGTCTTCACAGACGATGTCTCAGCTGATGTTATGACAATGTCTGGAGCATGAGATCCCTGAAACAGTTTGTAGTGCAAGCCAAGGGCACGAGCTCTTTTGCAGACTGTATCTCTTGCCACAAGGATATCAGGGTATTGTGCAAGGATGATTCCACAAAGGAGGGAGGGAAAGGCAATTGGTCCTTTGACAGCATAACTGCCAGCATGCTTTAAAGTTTGTTCAAAGATGTACCTGCCATAGTTAAAAGCAGTCTTGGTTCCCACAGCATAAATAAATCTCCCCAATCCTGTGGAGATAGTTGATTTATGATTTGTAGGCACCCAGTTGGCTGCACCTATTTTATGCAAGATGGCAAATTTCATGCTGAGTTTACTGGCATTCAGCTTGCCTTTCAAGGGTCAGCACTTTACTTGCCTGGCTGTGATGGTTTGACAAACTTCATTGTCAGTTGCCTCCAGATCAGGACAATCCTCATTTGTTCTTCCAAGAAACTTGTTGATTTCTGATGGAGAGAACTTGACCCTTCTTCCTCTAACAAAAACACTTTCAAAGTCAGCTGACCTTCCATCAGCACAATCATTAGACAAGTTCACTACAAAATCTTTGACCAGATTTTCATAAAATTTGTTAAATTTTATCACTGTCTTCATTAGTCCAGCATTCTTGATCAGGTCCATGATGTCTTTGCACTCCAAGGCATCATTGTTGAGTTCTCTCTCTAAAGCTATTCTCTTTAAGCAAACATACTTCCATCTGTTTGCATTGTCAGGATGATGAAAAGAGATGTTGTCTGTTGGGACTTCAGGAACTCTAGCAATTTTGCTGGAGGGGAGCTTCCTTCTGATAGGAGTTTCTTCAATATCAATCTCAAATTCTGATTCCTCATCAGAATCAGAAGATTCAGGTTCTTTTCTCTTCTTAGAGATTGGTTGTCTAGCAGTATGCACCTGGGCCTTCTTCCCTTTTGTCTGAATACTTTTCTCAGCCATGCCTTCAGCCTTGGATTTCTTAGCAGCAGGTTTATCATTCTGACTACTCTTTCTTTTCATCAATCTCCTAGCTATTCTAGGGTTCACATTAGCAATCAGATCATTATCTGAGTAATCCTCATCCACATCAATGATAGGTGGATCAGCAGCCTTTTCTGAAGGGTTCTGAATGTTGTCTTTTTGTGTCACAACATTCTCAGTGACATCTACATTCTCAGAGACTTCCACATTTGGACTTTCTGATTGATTTAAAGGGACAGAAATCCCCGGTACAGATTGGTTTCCACTCAGTATACTAGTAACAAGCCTAGCAATAGCTTGATGAACTTGAACTGATCCTTCTCTATTTGGTACAGAAGAAGAAGGATGAGAAGAATTACCAGAGGCTGTAGCTTGAGCTCTTCCTGCATGTCTGGTTCTGAGCTTTTTGACTTTGGCTGGGTCAGTTGCCATCTCTCTGAGAGGAGTGACCTCAAGAACTTCAGATTCTATGCATGTGGTGATTGCCCTAGAGTCTTGGTCAGATGATGAAGATGATGAGGATGACGAAGTCTCCATGGTTGAAGACGATGTCTGAGACATTTTGATTGACTTTGAGTAATGGTAGAAATTTGAGAAAAATCTTTGATTGAGAGGAGGAAACAGATTGCAAGGACGAGAGAGGTAGGGGGCAAAAGGGAGTCTTTTCAACTTCTTAAAGATTTTGAAAGAATTGTGAAAGCATATGATTAACCCACTAAAGATAGACAATAAAATTAATTCCTTCAACCTTTGTATTAAACAAAATTAATTGCTATAATTTCTCATGTTGGTAAATACCCAACCTGCCCCTCAAATTTTCAAGTTTATTTCCAACAAGAGCCTTGGTAGAAGAATCAGTCAGCTGAAGCTTAGAGAAACTATGTTCCAGTTTAAATGACTTCTTCTCTTCAAAGTCAATGTGCTTGTTCCAGTTATGGTGAATAGGGTTCAAGGAAATATTGATTGTATTCAGATTGTCACAACACAATGTCACAACATCTTGTGTGACATTGTACTCAGTGAGCATTTGTTTTGTCCAGATGTTTTGAGAACAGTTTTTCCTAGCAGCAACTATTTCCGCACAGAATTGGGAAGGCATTCTTTTGATATGAATCATAGTTCTGGTTGATTCTTGAATAATTTTCTGTTTGTCCAGTCCATTTTGATGGAGAGTTATAGGAGAGGAGACTTCAAGCCTCATTTCTTCAGGGAAACAGAATTTATTAGACTTGTTATTTCCAACATCCTTGTCAAGATAACTTATGGTTCTGACAACACATCCTTCTTCAAGTTTATTTTCCACATCACAGATATTATCAACCTGTAGTTTTGGAGTTCTTCTGACTACTTCCATAGAAATAGCTCTTTTCATTCTTCTTAGATGAAGAGGACCAAGCTTATGCTGCCACAGTTTCATCTCTTTTTCTTCTTTGGTAATTGGACACATAGTGGAGATATCAGTGTTCTCAGGCTGCCACAAGTAGCAGTTATCTTTGGATCTGATTCCTCTCATTACAACTTCTAGTTTTTCATTAATTACTAGACATTCAGATCTTGAGAAGTTGACCTTGAATCCTAGATCACATAATTGACTGATACTAATGAGATTAGCAGTCAGCCCTTTTACCAGCAGTACTTTATTCAGACTTGGAACTCCAGGGCAGTCCAAATTACCAACTCCTTTGACTTCACCTTTAGCACCATCTCCAAAGGTCACAAAACTAGTGGTGTGAGGCATAACATTATTGAGGAGATTTTTGATTCCAGTCATGTGTCTGGAACATCCACTGTCAAAGTACCAGCCTTCCTTTGCAGACACTCTCAGGGAAGTATGGGCTATCAGGGCAGTAGCCTTTTTCTTCCAATGAGGAGTATGTGGTACCCTTTTTGGCTTAGGTTTAGCACCTGAGTTTTGATTAGGGTATCCATGCAATTTGAAGCAGAAGGGCTTTATGTGTCCATACCTCCCACAATGATGACATCTCCATCTTTGGTATTTTTTCTTCATGTATTTCTGATGTTGAGAGTTGTGTTGAGACATCTGCTTTGACAATTGTTTAACATGCCTGATCTTCTTGTCTGCACCAGGTTTCTTAGCTTCCACAAATCCTAGACCAGATTTGTTTCCCACATTTTGTCCCACTTGTAGGATCTCTTCCAATTTATCTGATCCATTGGTCAACATCTTGACAGATTTTGTCATTTGGTTCAGTTGTGAGTTCAGTAATTGAACTTCCCCTTCTAGGTGACTTATAGTTTCAGGATCTGCCCTTTTTTCAGCCTCCAGCTTTATAATGAGTTTTGATTGTTTCTCATTCTGCACACAGACTTCAGCACTTCTGATACACAATTTCTTGTAGGTATCAGCCAGTTCTTCAAATGTCACTTCTTCATCACTAGTGTCACTTTCAGAAGTACAAACACTAGTTAGAGCAGTAACTAGTTTGGCAGATTCTTCTTCAGAATTACTTTCTGAATCATAGTCAGACCAAGTAACAGTCATTCCTTTCTTTTGTTTCTTAAGAAAGGTAGGACATTCAGCTCGAATATGTCCATATCCTTCACATCCATGGCATTGAATACCTCTGCCTTGGTTTCCCTTATCTTCTGACCTTGGTCTTCTGCTGGAACTGTCAATGTCAGAGGGAATGTTATGAACATTAGACCTTGACTTTGGATCCATTCTTTTGATGAGCTTGTTGAACTGTCTTCCAAGCATGGCAATAGCTTCTGATATATTTTCTTCTTCATCCTCCTTGTTTTCAACATCAGTGTTGGATACAAGTGCTATGCTTTTGTTCTTCTTGTCACCATTATCAGTGATCCCCATCTCAAAAGTCTGAAGAGACCCAATAAGTTCATCCACTTTCAACTTGCTGATGTCCTGGGCTTCCTCTATGGCAGTTACCTTCATTGCAAATCTTTTAGGCAAGGATCTGAGAATCTTCCTTACCAGTTTTTCTTCTGACATCTTTTCTCCCAGTGCTCCTGAGGTGTTGGCAATCTCCAAGATGTTCATGTGAAACTCATGAATGGTTTCATCTTCCATCATTTTTAGATTCTCAAACTTGGTAGTTAACATCTGAAGCCTTGACATTTTTACTTTGGAAGTGCCCTCATGAGTAGTTTTGAGAGTGTCCCAAACTTCCTTGGCCAGTTCATATTGATGTACTAGTCTGAAAATGTTTCTATCAATTCCATTGAACAAGGCATTTAAAGCTTTTGAATTTCCCAGAGCTAACTCATCTTCTTCTTTACTCCAATCTTCCTCAGGCTTCAGACTGATTGTCCCATCTTTCTCAGTTATGATGGGATGAATCCATCCTTTGTCAGCAGCTCTCCAAGCCTTTTTGTCCGGAGATTTTAGGAAGGCAATCATACGAGGTTTCCAGTAGTCATAATTAGTTCCATCTAGAATGGGTGGTCTATTTCCAAAAACTCCTTCTTTGTCCATAGTGCCAGAAAGTGATATCCCTAGATCTCACCCAGTAATACAGGCAGGGTGCCTGCTCTGATGCCAATTGAAATTCTGGCTGCAGATACTCAATGTCACGTTCAATGTTATGACACCGTATCTGACTTACTATATGACAGTAAATACAAAAGCAATAAAGAACACAGTCAATTGTTTACCCAGTTCAGTGTGCAACAACACCTACTCTGGGGGCTACCAAGCCAGGGAGGAAATCCACTATAAGAGATGTTAATTCAGGAATAAACCAACCAGTTTATCTCCTTCACTTAAGACCTACCCAATGCAATTCCAATCTAAGTACAACTTAAACCTGAGTTCCTACTCACTCCCCCTCAATCACAGCAGTGATACATAAAACAATTTGACTAAAGAATTGATGAAGACACTCTTCAAAAACAAACACTTGATTAAGCTTCACAACTTTTTAATCAAGCAACACAATCACTCTTGCTTCACAGCTTTGAGTGATGCACACAACTAACTTGACTCTGCTTCACAGCTTTAGTCAAGGAACATTCAAACACTCTTGCTTCAAAGCTTTGAGTGCTACACAACCCTTACAATTAAAAACCTATTCCAAGTCACTTATCATAATGATAATTGCTTGGAGTACAATAATCAAACCTATACAGTTTACAAATGATCTTCTGATCAACCAAAGGGCTTCCTTGCAAAACAGCAGCTCTGTTGAATATATAGCAGCTGCAACTTCAGTTAGGGTTTCCATAAAAACCTAGGGTTAATTCTGTTTGACCTAAAGACCAGGTCACAGGACTTTATTAACCAGGTTAGGGTTGAGCTAGGTTACCCCTCAGAAAACGCAGGATTCTGTTCTGGAAAGACTGAGTTATTTTCCTGAAAAAACTCAGACTTATCCAACCTGCAAACCTGTTAGTTCAGAACAGGATGTCATAACATCTGTTATGACATCTGAGAAAACCTGTCTACTGATTTAGCAAAATGTGATCATTTTGCAAAATGCTCAGATACACACTTATAAACATCAGTACTTGAATTACAATATTTTTCTGCAAAGGTATCTAATGAGTCAGTACAAACTAAACTAGAATGTTATGACATCAATCATGACATTCACACATACACTTGGGTTTTACCAAAAATGCAAGCCAATACCTAAACAACTACACATAGCTCATCAATGGCTTATTAATTGCATCATTAAAATTCCTATCCCCGGAAAAATTTTCATCAATTAAAATGTCTCGACTTATCACAATTTTATCATTGATTATTGAATAGCTTGTATGCACCTGTTTTATGATATTCTACCAAAATCATAGGTTCACTCTTGTCATCAAGTTTCCTTCTTCTTGCATCAGGAACATGCTTGTAACACATAGAGCCAACCACCTTCAGATGACTTAATGATGGTCATTTTCCACTCTACACTTCTTCAGGAACATTGTTCTTCAATTTCTTGGTAACGCACATGTATAGAATATAAAACAGTAGTGAAACAACTTCACCCCCATAAGGATTTTGAAAAATTCTTTTGCTTCAACATGCATCTCACCATATCCAACATGGTTCTATTTATTCTTTCTGCAATTCCATTATGTTGAGGCGTATAAGAACCAGTTACCTCATGATCAACATCATGTTTTGCACATAACTCTTCAAACCTACTAGACGTGTATTCATCACCTCCATCTGTTTGCAGAACTTTGATCTTCTTTTCACTCTAGTTTTCAACAAGTATCTTGAATCTCTTAAAGATTTTGAATACTTCCTTATTTTAATTAAGTGATTGAAATTTCAAGTGATCAAACCTCAAATGCCACATTCGACTATTTTTATGGTCGAAAACTATTTTCAGACATTGTACCTCAGTCAAACTGATCAAGGTCTTAAATATCCTCCTCTTTGACAGAGAATATTTCAAGACCAAGTTATTCTGAGTGTCAAATAGTTCCAAAGCTTCATCTTTCATAATCAATGAGAAACCTTTTTTGACCAGTTGTCCAACACTTAGAATATTGCACTTGATTCAAAGTACATAAAGTACATCTTTGATCATAGCTTTCGCTCCATTACTTCTTTGAAAACCTATGTTGCATGTACCTTCTTCTTAAAATAATCTATTATCTGCAAGTTTTACCTTGCTCTTCTTCGACTCGTCAAAATCTGCTAACCACATTTTTCGACCCGTCATGTGATTCGAGCAGCCCGAGTCGAGGAGCCAAATCTTGGATTTTACATGGTTATCTGCAACTTCAACTATAACCACCATATCATCAGAATCATCTGAATCTTGAGTTGCAATGTCCGCTCCTTTGTCCTTGCCTTTTATCGATCCCTTGTCTTTCCTGTACCAACAATGCTTGGCCAAGTGACCTCACTTTTCACAGTTATAACACTGCACACTTTTTTCTCTTCTTTGTCTTTCTGATAGGAATTTTCTTCTCCTCTTTTCGAGGATTCAGAAGCCCAATCATCGACCTTATTCTTGTGAGAATTCAAACAAGACTTCTTGCCCGAAGTCTTGTCGATTTTACCTTTGAAATTGTTGGAACCACCATTATTTTTCTATAACTGAGCATGCAGTGCTTGTATCGATTCTTGAACTCCTTTCCTTTCGACAATCCTAATCTCATGTGCCTCCAACGAACTAACCAAATCTTCCAATTATAGGTTTTCAAGATTGTTGGATTTTTGAATAGCTACGATAACGTGATCAAAGTGAGAGGTCAACATATGCATTGCCTTATTATATATCATCTTATCACTTAGGGTTTCACCACAACCTTTCATGAGATGGACGGGTTTCTGCACCTTCGACACATAACCTGCAATCTTTTTGTCTTCTCCCATCGATAATAATTCATATTGTCTTTGCAAGGTTTACAACTTGACAACCTTGACTTTCTGAGCTCCTTCATAGTGCTTGACAAGAATATCCCATGCCTCATTTATCGATTCAACATGATAGATTATGTCGAAGTTTTTCGCATCAACCGTCAATTGGATATAAAACTCTACATTGCAATCCTTCTTCTTGGCATCCTTGTGGGAAGTTCTCTGTGCTACAGTTGCATCTTCACCAAGTGCAAGAACACCATTAGTAACCACTTTTAGAGTTTCATGAAAGTCATATAGAGATCGCATCTGTTTTCTCCATTGAAGCCAATTCTTACTGTCAAGAGTTAGAAGAGAATTTGGAATACCATTGTTACATTTCATCTTTGCAGCGATTAATTAACAACAACCCACGATCCCAAAAACACGAACTTTAACGTGTGATTCTTGAAAACACGATCAAGAATCTAACTGGAGCTCTAGATACCAATTTGTTAGTTTGTAAGACACTTTTAGTGAGGGGAGAAAGAGAGTGAATAAGGAAATAAGGATTATATTATTGAATTGAATTATACAAACTGAACTACAAACTATGTCTATTTATACACAACTTACTTGTACACTAAGTAGGTTAACAAACCATAATTGAACTTGAACTTGAATTACTCAATTTAGATTATATTTTATATCTCAACAAGATCTAAACAGGACGACACTCCTAAGAAACGAGATGTGAGCCTTGAGCACGTGGGTCATTCAATAGTCACGTAAAACAAATATTTATGTGCTACGTATTTAAATCTAAATTTGTTTATTAATTATTATCTCTTAAAATCAAAAGTAAATTTAAGATATTGATTTAAATCTTATGATTATTATTAAAAGTTCTCAGTTATATATATATATATATATATATATATATATATATATATATATATATATATATATATATATATATATATATATATATATATATATATATATATATATATATATATATATATATATATATATATATATATGTATTTGTAAATTCCTTGACGAAGAAAAAACTTTTAAAATTTATTGCAGAATTCATGACTAAGAGTTCGATGAAGTTCAATTAAGAATGAATCGCTTGAAAAAAAAAGGGTTGGAATGATGATTGGAATAGTCTTTAGTTTCTAAATTACTATAATCATATATTGTCATGAAAAAAAATTTGAGGTTAAGAAAAAAAGCCTCTTGAAAGTTTCAGTCTCGTTCAATATTGTGAAATACATCTTTTTAAATGCATACTCACTAAAATGTGAGATTTTTAAATTAAATAACTAGGGAAATGAGAAAAAATGTTTATCCAAAAAAAATGCATTTTTAGAAAATAATACATTCTTAAAAATAATAAAAGTGGTATTTTATAATTTTCATTATTTAAAAAAAAACGACTTATACATTAACAAATTGCAAGAATGCTGAGTTGTTTTGTTTTCATTGATGGGGCAAACAACTAAGTTTTGCATTACTCAATGATTTATTTTTCCTCCTTAGGCAAAAAATCTTCAAGTAAATGTTAAAAGTAGGTTCAAAACTTAATAGAAATGATATCTAATGTGCAAATGCATGAATTATAAAAGTGAATAAGCTGATGCCAACAACATTAATTGCATGACAAACACCTCTGGCCTTCTATGAAAGTGCCACACAACCATACTAAGCCTCAACAATAATTAATCAACTTAACATGTGCTTCGGTTTTTTTAAATTTAATTTTTAGATTTATTGAATTATTAATCTACATAGTATATTATATAGATCATATAAATCAACTACATTAATTTTTTAATAAATCTAAAAAATAAATTTTGTTTTTATAAAATAAATTAGAGGAATTATAAAGTATAAAGAAAGTAAAGTTTAAATACAATGAAGTTAAGAGCATTCATGGTTCTCTGTCTGAGGTATCACGTGTGACAACTTTTACCACTTATATTATATAATGTCTAACATGCGACATTCAAGCTATTCTTATATTTATTTTCTCACTTATTTATTAACTTGAGTATTTGAATACTAATTGTGTAATTCTCAATTCATTCTGTGATATCAGAAATTCACTTCAACGCATTAGAACCCAAATTCATTATATGTCAACATATTTTTATCTCCGATATTAAATAAGATATAAAATATTAAAAAAAATTCTAAATATCCTTGGAACAAAGGATTTAAGAAAGATGATTTTGTAAAAAGAAGAAGAAGAGAGAGATTAATTGTGAGTTAGTTGAGTGTAACTAACTTTCTAACTGAATGAATTATTATTGCAACTATGTGATTACAAACATAATGGTTCTTTATATAGGCAAAATGCCTAGGCCCAAATACACATGTTAAAAGTCCAAATAACTACATAACAAAAATTAACCAACTAACACACTCCCTAATTCATGTTATCAAGACTTCTCATCCCGATGCCTTTCTTTAACTCTTCGAACCTCACTTTCTTCAGAGGTTTGGTAAATATGTTAGCTAGTTGCACTTCTGTCTTGTAATGTTTTATTTCAAGCTTTCCTTTGTTGACTTGATCCCTCAGAAAATGATATCTTCTTTCAATGTGCTTACTTCGACCATGACACACTGGGTGATTTTCAAGATTTATAGCTGACTTATTATCAACAAATAGCTTCATCTTCGATTCCATTATTCTGAGTTCTTCAAGTAGCATTTCGATCCATGCTGTTTGGCATGCAGCATATGATGCAACCACATATTCTGCTTCGCATGATGACAAAGCCACAATGCTTTGATTCCTCGAACTCCAGGAGATTGGAGCTCCTTCGATCATGAAAATATATCCTGCAGTACTCTTCTTTTCGTCTTGATCTCCACTGAAGTCTGAGTCAGTGTATCCATGAACTTCGACATCTGAGTTGTTCTTCGATTTTTTTGGTAACAACACACCATGATCAATAGTTCCCTTTATGTATCTGTTGTACCCTAAAATTTTCTCTCTCACGTTTTCCAAGATTTTTCTTATATGGGTGGTCGAACACTTGATTAAAGGAAAAAATTTTTTTTTAAGATAAACAAGGAGCCTTCGATTGGCATCTTAATAAAGTCTTTTGATTGGCATGTTAAAGGTGTCTTTCGATTGACATTTTGACAAGCTTCCATTGAACGCATTACCTCCTCCAAGCTTGCCTCAAATTTCCAATCTTCGATTGAAGCCTTGGTGTTTTGCTTGTTTGCTGCATACCAGCTTCGACTGGGCATATGTTTCCTTTGAAACAGCCTCCTTCGATCCAAAGGGGAAGGGCCTCTTGTTAGTGCTTCTTCGATTGCACTATTGGCTTTGCATGCTGACTTGACTCACAAATGCAATGGCTACCTGCATGCAAGTTGGATTCCTGCTTCATTTGGGAATTTGGTCTCTCTGGAGCAAGCTTAATTCTTGCTTCAATTGGGTATTTGATGTCTTTGGAGCAAGCTTGACTCCTGCTTCGACTAGGAAAATTATCCCTCTGTGCATGCCTTCAGCGCACAAAACAAAAACTTCTTCAAACTGGTCTTCGATTCACAAAGCTCCCACTAGGAAAAAGGTCCCTCAGCGTGTCACCAGCGCACGTATGCCTCTTCATGCTTGCCTTGGTCTCACAAGGAAAAGACCCATCGGCATTCCTTCAACTCACAAGGCAGAAGGCCCCTATCACTGGTCTTTGATTCACTAGGCCAAAAGTCCCTCCATGCTTGTGTTAGAAGCATAGGGCAAGGACTTCTTCTGTGCTTTCTCTCAAGACCAAGACCTTTCAGCGCACAAAGTTTCTGCACTATGACGTACCATACAACTGGCACATTTAAAGGACAAGCACATGGTCCATACGAATAACATATATTTTCCCCATTCGAAAGACATGTATTGATAGATTTAAAGGGGCATACGTTGGTGTTCTATTCAAAGGACATACTTTGTTGGCCCATTCGAAGGAATGGCAAGTGATGTATACAAGTGATGCATGGGTTCCCTTTAAAGGAGCACACACATTGGTTTAAAACGAAGGATATTGCTAGCCAAAACGAAAGAAAAATATTCAAAGAGGTCTGCTGGCCCAAAAGCCAACATACTGCCAGTTTCAAACCAACGTGCACAAGCACATTCATGCCAAAAGAAGCTTCGATTGGCCAAGAAAGAGTTTTCTTTTGGGCTAGTTGAATAGGGGTTCAAACAAAGAAGCCCCAGTGACGAGAACATAAGCCATTCGAAAGGTACACAAATGGTCCATTCGAGGAGGCAACCAAAAACCCATTCGAAGGGCACATAAATGGTCCATTCTAAGGACCCATTCGAAGGCTATACAAGAAGTCCAATCGAAGGGCAGGAATTAGAGGCATTCGAAGGAGCTAAAATGTCCACATACATTCAAATCTCAAAAAGGACAAGATTCCATGTTTTTGGCCAACGTTACAAATTCTCATTCATGGATTTCAAAAACCTAATCAAGGTTGTTTAAAACCATTGCCTTCTTGTTCCCTCCTTTCTACTGTATATAAGCACATGCTTGCAAGCTAAATGGACGCTGACACGTTTACACATATACAGAGCCCCAAAGGAATCAGACGAAACTTACAAGAAAAAGCAAGATTGTCAAAATTCAAAAACACAATTCTAGCCATCATCTGTCCAAACCAAAGGTTCAAACACCTTCCTGAGACTTCCAGGAATTCGACCCAGTCAGTGTTCAAGTCATCCCACGCCTGGAAGTATCAAACCGAATCACTCATTATTGGTATATTTTTATTGAATTCGAATTTATGATTTTGCGATGAATTAACCTCTTTCAGTGCTTGCTTCGTGTTCAGGGGATTCATTAGAACAAGTTTGATATATTGTATGCAAGCTTTAACGCATAAAACATAAAATGCCATTGTTAGGGGCATCCTTGGTCGTTGAGCTTCGTTCCCCTTGCTGGCGCGCATTTGAAATTTGACAGTCTGACTATTTTTCTTATATTATATTATTGTTTCATATATATAAACGAATGAAATGGCAACTCTGATGGCAGGCAAGGTGTGTGTATAAGGAGAGGACCTGGGTTCAAGTCCCAGGTCCAACGTTTTGTATTTTTTCTAATATATTCATGCAGATCCCATGCTTCAATAGCCAGGAGCCTATTATGCGCCTTCAGTTTGCAACGAATAAATCATGAGTGATCTAGATCAAAGGGCCTCAATGCGCATGTCCAGCATATGCCCTCAAGGATTCATCTCACTAGATCAAACACAAGTCTGGACTTCACAATCTGGGCCTAGCGCAAATTCAAATCAACACTCTCTTGTTTCTTTTACATACTTAGGCCCATTTATCTTCTTTTTTTGTATTGTTTTAACTTTTTATTATTATTTTGTTTTTATTTATTTATTTAATTATACAAATAATCAAAAATCACAAAAATATTAGTTTTAGGTTTTTTTATTAAACTAATTTTCTAAGTAAATTAATAAATAATGTTAACTATTTTCTTAATTTAAAATAAATTAGAATTTAGGTTTTAACTTAACTTTAATTATTTTCTTTTCATAATATAAAAACCAAAAAGAACTTAGACTACTATCTTTAATTTAATTTTAATTATTTTCTTAAATAAAAAAAAACAATCAAAAAAAATTCTACTTAGCAATTTCCTAGATTTCTGTTAGACATAATATTCGTTTCGCGCGCATTATTTTGTTCTCGTATTTTTTATAATAATGTAATTGTATACTGGTATGTAATAGATTAAGTAGGACTTTTTTTATCGCTTTCTTTGTTTTATCTTTCCCCTCAGTTTTGTATATTGTAAATACCCCCCCCCCCCCCGAAGCCATGTAATAGTCTAGGTTTTTTTTACCTTCTGCACTTTATATTCTGTATATATTTACTGCTAGTAACTAGGCATGTATGGAAAGACTAACAACAAAACGCTAGCGAACCTAATACAAAAGAAAAAAAATAAGTGAACATAACACACTTGCACATATGCACCTCTAGGGTACGCCACATTAGTTGTCTTCAGAAATAAAGCAGTCATGTCCCTCGAAACAGGGACGCTTTAGCAAAGACCCGTACATCAAAAAGATCATAGTCCCTCGATGATCCTACAATTGCCTCTCGGTAAATGATCTAGTCCCTAACAAAATTGCTAAAGTGTCTCCACAAGTTGCCTTCGTGACTGTAACGTCCCTTCGAATGTCCCTTAAACATCCAATGACAAGGCTACCTACTCACTAATGGTAGGATAGCACTGTCTAAAGGAAAGGAGGAAAATAATGACCCTTTTCGAGTAGAAAGTAGATATTTGTTAGAAGTTTGCTCAAAACATTTTGCACTTACACAAATACTACTTTTCAGAAACAATTTTCAAAAACATTTTCTTTGTTAACACTCTTGAGGACTGATACAAGAGTTAAACGTAAAGCAAATCGCCGCACTAAGACATTTCAAAAACATTTTTCAAACACACAAAGCACAAAGATATTTCAAAAATGAGCAAACCTCTAAGAGCCCGTAGGTAACTACAGATGGAAAGGGTGCTAACACCTTCCCTTTCCATAATCTACCCCTCTTACTCATAATAATCTCGAAAAGGTATTTTTCTGTTCTTTTCACCCTTTCCTTAATTTGGATAAAAGAAAAGTTGGTGGTGACTCTTGCTTACCGCAACATTTGCAAACACAAACGCAAAATCAGTATAACAGTCGGTTCTTCCACCGTATCACAGTATCTCAACACCCTCTTTACTGCGATGAGATGACATTCTTCAGGCTTCTCCATAAATCTGCTCAATAATCCTACACTTTGGTAGATATCTTGTCTAGTATTGCGAAGATACCTCAAGGATCCAATGATTTGTTTGTAAAGGGTCAAACTTACAAACTCATCATTCGATTCATTTTTCAGCTTTGCTTCAGTCTCTAATGAAGTAATAGATGCCTTACAGTTACTCATATTGAACCTCTTCAGTATATCTTGAGAATAATTCGTTTGATGCAAGAAAACTCCTTCTTCGATGTCTTTGAATTCCATTCCCAGGAAATAGGAGAGATTCCCTATATTAGACATTTAAAATTCCTGCATTAACTTCGACTTTACCTTCATTATCTCAGCTTCTTCTGCTCCTGTAATGAGTAAGTCATCAACATAGAGACATAAAATGATTCAATTGACACTTTCAACATCATTTACATATACCCCATGTTCAGAGACACACTTGTTAGAACATAGTTTGATTCTAAAACCCTTAATTAGAGTTTTGATGATAACAAACACAAGGAACAAATATGCACTCTAAATTTGTGTTATTTTTATACAAAAGTTCTGACTGAAACAGCATCAGAAGTTAAGCTATAGAAGTTTTCAAGCTGAGCTAATCAGAATGTTCTGAAGAATGATGATCAGAATTTATGTTGAAGTAAAAGATACTCTGACTCTGAACAGAAGTCTAATATGCTAACAGATCCTCACATCTGAGTCATCAAAGTTCTGAAGCAAAAGAAACATGCAAGATTCTATTGTTCTGAAGCGTTACTTTTCAATTAAGACAGTATCATATACAATGACTTCATTCAGACAAGAATCTTCTCAGTATGGAAAGTGCATTGAGTTTCCATTATCACGCTTTATTTTGGACAAGATTTCCACGCTATATAAACAAGCTTAAAGGACAAATCGTTCACGATTTTCACCTACGACTGCTCATACATCTTAAACGCTGCAAATACTCATATTCTCTTATACTCTTAAATTGTGTAATATATCACAGTAGTGATACCGTTTTTGTAACGAAAACCAATAGTACAGAGTAAATCATTTTCTTTTGATTAAGCTAGTTTTTCCTTGAGATAAATCGGGTTGTGGTTGTACTCAAGAAGACTTTGGCAGTTGTCAAAGTAGTATTGTAATCAGTTTTGATTAGTGAATTAAGTCCTTGTTGGAGAGAGGCGAAATCACCTTGGCGGGTGGACTGGAGTAGTTTGAGATCAAACGAACCAGGATAAAAATATCGTGTCTACTACTTTTGATTTTAAGTTTCAATTCAAACCCCCTTCTTGTGTTTTTCACTTCTTCAATTGGCATCAGAGCGACTGGTTATGAGTTCATACACTTAACCGTGTCAGCACAAGATCCAAGCTTTAGAAAAACACTATGGTGGGACCAAGCCAAAACATTAGCAATGACTATCATGAGGACAAAGACAGAATCAGCGGCAAACCTCCAGTCTTTGATGGAGAAAATTTTGACTACTGGAAAGACAGATTTGAGAGCTTCTTTATGGCTCATGATGTTGATCTATGGGACATGGAAATTGATGGGTACACACATCCTGTGGATGAAAGTGGTCAGAAGATAGATAGAAAAAGGATGCCTGACCAGCAAAAGCGTGATTTCAAAAACCATCATAAAGCCAGAACAATACTTCTCAGTGCCATCTCATACTCAGAATATGAGAAGATCTCAAACAGAGAGACAGCCAAAAACATGTTTGACTCTCTGAGAATGACCCATGAAGGCAACATACAAGTTAAAGAAACCAAGGCCCTTGCTCTCATTCAGAAATATGAAGCATTCAAGATGGAAGACAGTGAATTCATAGAAGCAATGTTCTCAAGATTCCAGATTCTTGTTGCTGGGCTGAAAGTTCTTGACAAAGGATATTCTACTGCTGATCACGTAAAGAAGATCATTGGAAGTCTACCAAAGAAATGGAGGTCAATGGTCACTGCACTTAAGCTGGCTAAAGATCTCAACAAGATATCTCTGGAGGAACTTGTTAGCTCCCTCAAAAGTCATGAGATAGAGCTAGAAGAAGACGAGCCTCATAAACAAGGTAAGCCTTTAGCATTAAAATCTAACAAAAAACTTGACTCTAAGGTTTTGCAGGCTATGGAAGAAACTTCAGATGGATCCTCATCAGAAGAAGACAAATTATCTCTTTTCTCCAGAAGGGTCAATCAACTGCGGAAGCAGAGACAAGGAAAATTCAGAAACCCGAGAAGATCAGAGAATCAGAATGAATCCTCCTCCAGATACAGAAAGTTCGAGTCCTCCTCTGGACACAGAAGATCTGAAGCTTCCTCCGGTTACAAAAAGTCAAATAACAAAGACATCATCTGTTATGAGTGCAATGAACAAGGGCACTACAAAAGTGATTGTCCAAGGCTTCAGAAGGAGAAGCCAAAAAATAAGTTCTTCAAGGAGAAGAAGAAAAGCCCCATGGCAACATGGGACGATTCAGACACTTCTGATGCTGACTCAGTTAGATGATGAAAGAGCCAACATTGCTCTTATGGCAAATGTGATAGAAGACAGCGAAGCTTCTGGTTCAGACTCAGAATCAGACACAGAAGATGTATTCCCTGATTTCACTGTTAGTTTTACTAAAGCTGAACTTGCAGAAAGTCTGAATGAAATTCTGTAAAGGTATCAGCAGATTAGAGTCAAATTCAAGAACCTGAAAAAGGATCTTGTTCTGACTCTAAAATAACCGAGAGTCTTAGATTAGAAAATTTTGAGTTAAAAGAAAAGATTTTAAAATTAGAAAATGATTCATAAAACTCTCAGAAGGAAATAATCTCAGAGACTCCCAGTAATACTGATAAGATCATCAAAGAATATGATCACAGCTTTCAGAAGTTTCTGGCTAAAAACATAGATAAAAGCAAGATGACTTCAATGATTTATGGAGTTAGCAGGAATGGCAGAAAAGGAATAGGATACCAAGGTAAGGTATCTCCACCTAAGAAATTCATGGACCTAGTTATAAAACGCACACCACTAAAATCACACTTCACATACGGGCACACACATGACCTAAAATACACTAGTAATGATTATTCTGCCAAACCAAAATTCAAACAGAATTTTGGTAAAACTAACAAACCAGGACCCAAAAAGATATGGGTACCTAAGGACAAAATTATATATGTAGCACATATCTTTAGCAGCAAGGCTAAAACACCAATCATGGTACCTGGACTCTGGATGCTCTCGACACATGACGGGAAGAAAGCATATGTTCCAAAGCCTGGAACTTAAACCTGGAGGCTACGTGGGCTTTGGAGGCAACCAAAGAGGGAAGATCATTGGCTCTGGAACAATAGGTAATGGTAATATTCCTTCTATTAATAATGTGCTTTTAGTTGATGGATTGATGCATAACTTGTTATCCATAAGTCAATTAAGTGATAACGATTATGATATAATCTTTAATCAAAATTCATGAAAAACTGTTAGTCAGAAAGATTGAACTATCCTGTTTAATGGAAAGAGGAAAAACAACATTTATAACATAAAACTTTATGAACTAAAAAGTCAGAATGTAAAATGCCTTCTTTCTGTTAACAACGAGAAATGGGTATGGCACAGAAGATTGGGGCATGTTAGTATTAGAAGAATATATCAGATTAACAAACTCAATCTGGTCAGAGGACTTCCTAATTTGAAGTTCGGCTCAGATGCTCTGTGTGAAGCATGTCAGAAAGGAAAATTTGCAAAACCCTCTTTTAAAGCTAAAAATGTTGTTTCCACCTCTAGGCCATTAGAACTTCTGCACATAGACTTATTTGGACCAGTGAAAACTGCGTCTGTCAGTGGCAAGAAGTATAAGTTAGTGATCGTAGATGACTATAGCAGATGGACATGGGTAAAGTTCTTAAGACACAAGGACAAGTCACATTATGTGTTTGTTGCCTTCTATAACCAAGTACAGAATGAAAAGGATCTTAGAATTGTCAAAGTCAGAAGTGATCATGATGGAGAATTTGAAAATAAAAAATTTGAAACATTTTTTAATGAAAAAGGCATTTCGCATGACTTCTCTTGTCCTAGAACTCCCCAACAAAATGGAGTTGTAGAACGAAAGAACAGAACATTGCAAGAAATGGCCAGAACCATGATCAATGAGACTAACATTGTTAAGATCTTCTAGGCAGAAGCAATTAACACAACGTGTTATATTCAGAATAGAATCTCTATAAGACATATTCTGGAAAATACTCCATATGAATTGTGGAAGAACAGAAAGCCCAACATTTCTTATTTCCATCCTTTTGGATGCACATGTTTTATTATGAATACTAAAGATTATCTGAGCAAGTTTGACTCTAAAGCACATAAGTGTATTATGTTAGGATACTCTGAACGCTCAAGAGGGTACAAAGTATACAATACAGAAACACAAATTGTTGAAGAGTAAATCAGTGTTAGATTTGATGATAAGCTTGACCCCTAAAAGTCAAAGCAGAATAAATATTTTACAGATATAGAAGTTGAATTCACAGGTGCTGAAGATAACTTATCAGAAGTTTCCAACAGAGACGCTCCAACAAATTTAGAAGAAAATGTCACAAGTGTTCCAGTACCTTCTGTTGATCAACTCCAGAAAAGGTTATCCAGAAGTAGCATAGCTCACCCAGAAGATAAGATCCTGGGAAAGAAGGATGATCCAATCAGAACAAGATCAACATTCAGAAACTTTGAAGAATCCCTCATGGGACTGGTCTCACTGATTAAACCAACAACAATTGATGAAACTCTTCTATACAATGACTGGATTCTGGAAATGCAGGAGGAATTAAACCAGTTCACTAGAAATGACGTATGGGATCTGGTTCCCAAACCAAAAGGATTCAATGTCATTGGAATAAAGTGGGTGTTCAGAAACAAACTGAATGAGCAAGGAGAAGTCATCAGAAACAAGGCACGACTGGTGGCATAAGGTTATAGTCAGTAAGAGGGGATAGACTATACAGAAACCTTTGCTCCAGTCGCCAGGTTAGAATATATCAGACTCTTAATCTCTTTTGTTGTAAATAATGGCATCACTCTGTATCATATGGATACCAAAAGTGCATTCTTAAATGGTTACATTGACGAAGAAGTATATGTGCACCAACCCCCTGGGTTTGAAAATTCCAAACACCCAGAATATGTTTTCAAACTAAAGAAGTCACTCTATGGTCTGAAACAAGCTCCCAAAGCTTGGTATGAAAGGCTAAGTAACTTCCTGTTAGAAAAGTAATTCACCAGAGGGAAAGTGGACACAACCTTGTTTTGTAAGACATTTAAGAATGACATTTTAGTTTGTCAGATTTACGTAGATGATATTATTTTTGGATCCACTAAACCTTCTCTGGGAAGAGAATTTGCTAAGTGCATGTAGGCAGAGTTTGAGATGAGCTTAATGGGGGAACTTAAATTCTTTATGGGAATTCAGATAAACCAGACTCCAGAAGGAACTTACATTCATCAGAGCAAATATGTCAGTGAACTTCTGAAGAAATTTGACCTCTCAGAATGTAATCCCTCAAAGACTCCAATGCATCCTACGTGCATTCTGGAAAAGGAAGAGGTAAGTAAAAAAGTAGAACAAAAGATCTAGAGGTATGATTGGATCTCTCCTTTATCTGACGGCTTCAAGGACTGATATTTTATTCAGTATTTGCTTATGTGCTAGATTCCAATCAGATCCTAGAGAATCTCACTTAATAGCAGTTAAGCGAATCTTCAAGTATCTGAAAAGTACTACTAATCTGGGTTTGTTTTATAGAAAATATAATCAATACATCTTAGTAGGATACTGTGATGCTGACTTTGCTAGAGACAGAGTATAGCGTAAAAGCACTTTTGGAAGTTGCCTGTTTCTGGGAGATAACCTAATCTCATGGACCAGCAAGAGACAATTCACAATAGCGCTGTCAACAGTAGAAGCTGAATACATAGCATCTGCTGGATGTAGCACTCAAATGCTCTGGATGAAAAGTCAACTTGAAGACTTCAACATATTTGAGATTAGGAGTACAGTTGCATCAGAATCTATCTATGAAGATCTGAACTTTTCATTTCAAGGATAGAGGCGTGCAATTCACACCATCAAACATTTGTCATCCTCTCACAAGCTACCTTCTGAGGCTGAACACGCGTTCAAATTCTGAAGGGTCCAAGGCTCTGATTGGATGCATTGAGACACTTATCATTGGTAACTGTTCAATATCTCACTAAATCCCCTAATTTCAGGTTTCATTAATTCAGTATAATCATTACTTATTTTCTCTTTCTTACTGATTACGTTTTCTAAAGTACTTATATAAACTCAATTTACTATTTCATTCATTCACGTTTTACCACCTTCAATATTCTCTCTTGCTCTAGCTTTTCAAAAACCCTTTCTATCAGTTTTCTTCAAAGAATCCGTGTGAACAATAGCATCCTCATCAAGTCTCAAGAATCTCAACAATGCTCATGGTTCTTTGTCAATTGAACAATACAAGGAGCCCATTAGAACACTGCTCACTCCGGTCGACAACCTTGAAGTTCTCTATGAATTGATCGTCAATTTTGAAAGTTTATAAAATGTAAATGCACAGGGATGGAACAAATACTTTGATCGTCTATTGGGTCCAACTTTTCACATTCTTTTTAAATAGTTTTGGATTCATGCTACTTCATCCAACCACCAGGTCAAGTCATATGTTATGGGGAAGAAGATAGTGATTACAGAAGATTTGATTGGGAAACTCATTGGATACAATGGCGGCGGAGTCAAATATATTGATATGGTTGATAAGTGTTCTAACCTAAAATCTATTGCTAGGGTCATTTTCACTTCTGGACATCCATCCAGCAAGATCAGAGACTTGAAAGATTATTACAGAATCTGGGCTAGAATTATTCTGGGATGTATCAATCACAGGAAGCTTACAAGCTCTCCTGATTACATCAACATTTATCAGCAGTTTCTGTTATACTTCATTGCAAAGAAGACCAAAATAAATCTCCCACATTTTCTCTTCAACCATCTCAGAACAAGTGTGAAAGAGACAAGAGAAGAAGAAAGAACTAAGAGGGATTGGATTCCTCTGGGAAGATTGATTTCAGATATTCTGACGGAAAACGGGTTGATAGAACATCTGACAGGCTCAAGAAATCAGCACTCTGGAAGCACTTGCTGCCTCTGATTCTCTGTAGGATAGATTCAGAAAATGGTTCAAATCTGAATCTTAAAAGCTGAAAGAATTGAGCTATGAGATGGCTCAGTAGAACTTCAGTGATCAGCTGAAAGCCTTCAAAGATCAAGTTCTAAGTCACTGGGACAAGAAAGAAATTCTTCTGCTGGAAAATGCTCCCTGGAAAGAGCACCAACCTTCAGAAGCCACTGCACCAGATTCTGAGAGTCACCCTCTGACTACTACTCCAGAAAAAGAAATTGCAACAGAAGAAGTTGTTCAATCAGAAGAGGCTGCAGAGTGTTCTGAACGACATGCAACCCCTGAAGACACACCAACTTCGTCTCTAGTCATGCAAACTCTGGAAGAGTTGAAAAAGAAGAATGCTTTAATCCATGCCAGACTGGATAAGCAAGAATACACAAACAAAGAGATCAGGGATATATTGGACAAACAAGAAGATACAACAAAGGAAATCAAAGACATTCTGAGAAAGCAGAAAGAATCAAGCACTCAGATTAAGAGCTTGCTGGAAGCATTGTTCACACGACTTCCCCCTCATTCTTAGATTTTCTTTAACTTATTATCTGTATTCTTCATCTTATCCTCTTTGTTTCTGAAAAATGTCATTGCATTCTGTTTTCAATATAAATCGTCTTTTTGACTCTGATTATATTTATTTTTGATACCTGACAAAAAGGGGGAGAACGTAAGATATTTTCAATAACAGTATACCAGGACAAAGTTTCGAACATTCTGAATATCTTAACTTCTATGTTTTTTTCCTTTTAAAAGCTTGAACATGAACATATTCTGATAAGGACAGAAGGAGATGCATCAAAAGCTCTAACGAGAAGGAACTTCAGGGAAGTATCTCATCTCTATCTGAGTAATCAACTCAGGGGGAGACTCTCTTAAGCTTTTTGTTCTATATTTTTTATTGAAAATCCTAGTTTTTGTCATCATCAAAAAGGGGGAGATTTTTAGAACATAGTTTGATTCTACAACCCTTAATTAGAGTTTTGATGATAACAAACACAAAGAACAAATATGCACTCTAAATTTGTGTTATTTTTTTATACAGAAGTTCTGACTGAAACAGCATCAGAAGTTAAGCTACAAAAGCTTTCAAGCTGAGCTAATCAAAATGTTCTGAAGAATGATGATCAAAATCTGCGTTGAAGTAAAAGATACTATGAATCTGAACAGAAGTCTAATATGCCAACAGATCCTCACATCTGAGTCATCAAAGTTCTGAAGTAAAAGCAGCATGCAAGATTCTATTGTTCTGAAGCATTACTTTTTAATTAAGACAGTATCATATGCAACGGCTTCATTCAAACAAGAATCTTCTCAGTATGGAAAGTGCATTGAGTGTCCATTATTATGCTTTATTTTGGACAAGATTTCCATGCTATATAAACAAGCTTAAAGGACAAATCATTCACGATTTTCACCTACGACTGCTCATACATGTTAAACGCTGCAAATACTCATATTCTCTTATACTCTCAAATTGTGTAATATATCACAGTAGTGATATAATTTTTGTAACGAAAAACAACAGTACATGGTAAATCATTTTCTTTTGATTAAGCTAGTTTTTCCTTGAGATAAACCGGGTTGTGGTTGTACTCAAGAAGACTTTGGCAGTTGTCAAAGTAGTATTGTAATCAGTTTTGATTAGTGAATTAAGTCCTCGTTGGAGAGAGGCGAAATCTCCTTGGCGGGTGGACTGGAGTAGTTTGAGATCAAATGAACCAGGATAAAAATATTGTGTCTACTGCTTTTGATTTTAAGTTTCAATTCAACCCCCCTTCTTTCACTTCTTCAACACTTTGTGAAACTTGCTTTGATTAGGAAGCTATCTATCCTTTTATTCCAAGCTCTAGGAGCTTGGTTCAAGCCATATAGAGCCTTCCTTAATCTGTAAACTTTCGAATCCTGCCCTTTGATGTCGAAACCTGGTAGTTGAGTAACATAGACTTCTTCTTCCAATGGACCATTAAAAAATGCTGACTTTACATCAAGTTGGTGCATTTTCCATCCTCTACATGCATCTATCAAAACAACAATCCTGATTGTTTTGATCCTCGCAACAGGCGCATATACTTCACTGAAGTCAATACCAGGTTTTTATAGAAAACCTCTGGCTACCAGTCTTTCCTTATACTTTTCAATCTCACCATTTGGCCTTCGTTTCACCTTGTAGATCTATTTCACATCTATTGGTTTCTTGTTGGTTCTTTCGACAAGCTCCCAAGTCTTGTTCTTCTCAATGGCTGTAAGTTCTTCTTTCATGGCTTCACACCAATTCGAATTGCTCAAGGCTTCGCCCAAATCAATTTGTTATGCTTCAGCAATCATCATGGCTTCTTCGATTAAGTAACCATCTGTATCGATTGGTTGATCTGGAAACCTCTCATATCCAGTCATCCTAGTCGACTCAATTCTTGTTCTTGTGGATCTTCTTTCATTCTGCACAGGTGGTTCTTCATTTTGACTTGTCGAAGCTTTATTCTATTCATCTTCTTCACACACAGTTGTGACTTTGTCTGATTCTTGTCGAACTGAAGTTCGACTCTAATCCCACCCTTTGCTTTCGTCTACAAGAACATCTCTACTGATCACTAGTTTATCTTCGATTGGTGAATACAACTTGTATGCACTAGTAGAATGATAACCCATGAGTATCATGACTTCACTTTGATCATCCAACTTCTTTCTCAATTATTCAGGTACATGCCTGAAACACATTGATCCAAAAACTCTAAGATGACTTACATTTGGTTTAACCCTATCCAAGCCTCATGCGATGTCTTTTCGACCATCTTCTTCATTGGGCATCTATTTAGAATGTATACTACTGTCGAAGCTGCTTCAGCCCAAAATCTCTTAGGTATATTCTTAGCTTTCAACATACATCTTGTCATGTTCAGTACACTTCTATTCTTTCTCTCAACTATTCCATTATGTTGAGGCGTATAGGGTGCAATAACCTCATGCTCTATACCTTCCTCATAGAAAAATCTAGTAAATTCAGCAGAAGTATATTCACCACCACCATTAATTCTTAACTTCTTTAACTTGCAGCCACTTTGTTTCTCAGCATGCAACTTTAACTTCTTGAACTGTGTGAATACCTTACTTTTCTTTTCAATAAGGTAGATCCACATATGTCAGGTGAATTCACCAATGAAAGTAAGGAAATACCTATTACCTCCATTGGACTTTACTTCAAAGGGTCCACACACATCTGAATGAATCAACTCCATTTTTTGCCTTGATCTTATAGGCAAGTCACGTTTGAACGCCTTCCTTTCCTGTTTAGCTTTGCAGCATTCCTCACATATCTGCTTAGGTTCCTTCACATACGGCAACCCAAGCACCATTCTTTTCTGATTGAGCATACATAAAGTCTTGAAGTTCAGATGTCCATACATATGATGCCATAGCCAGTTCTTGTCTTCTTCTGTAGTTGAAGCAAGGCATTTGTGATCTGATGTGTTGAGTTTAACCTTGAACATTTTGTTCTCCGCCAATGGTGTTTTCATTATTAGCCTCCCATCAGCCCTATATACCTTCATCTGATTATTCTCCAACTTCATATTGAAGCATTTTGCAAGTAATTGACCCACACTTATCAAGTTACTTGTCATCGAAGGTATATATAGAACTTCAGTGATAGTAGCCTTTCGACCATCCTTTCTGATAATCGAAATATCTCCTTTACCACCTGATTTGATATGCCTGCCATCTGTAAACTTTATTACCTTTTCGACTGACTCATCTAACTTGGTAAACTAGGTTTTATTGCCAGTCACGTGGTTGCTACATCCCGAATCCAGATACCACATGTTATTTTTCTCAGTAGTCGACTGAGTGTTCATCAACAACAACACATAATCAGAATCACTACTTCTAGCTCGTGCATATTGAGCTTCATCACTATCTTTCGACTTCATAACTTTCTTTCTTCGATAGTCTCTAGCATAATGGCCAAAACCTTGACAATTGCAACATTGCACCTCTTTCGTGTCAACTTTATTTCCAGAATACTTGTTGCCCCCATCTTTCGAATCAGTATTCTTACTTTACTTCTCATCACCAATAAGATTCTTTCGTTGCTTCGACTTCTCTTTTCCAGCTTTTTTGTTGAATCTTGATTGCAATGCTTGTTCATCTGCCTTCTCTCTTTCTGAGTTTCTCTACTGTAGCCTCATTTCGTGAGCCTCTAATGAAGCTTGGAGTTCTTCCAACTTCATCTTAGATAGATTCTTAGCCTCTTCAATTGTCACAACAAAGTAATCAAAATATGCAATTAGAGATCTCAATATCTTTTCTATCTTTTGCAGATCCGTAAGCGCTTCACCACACGCCTTCATGTGGTTTGTTAGCGTCACGACTCTTGAGAAATATGCAGAGATAGATTCATCCTCTTTCATTTAAAGAATCTCGTACTACTTTCTCAGAGTCTGCAACTTTACCCTCTTCAGTTTCTCATCTCCACCATACAAAGATTTCAGCTTTTCCCAAGCCCCTTTTGCTATTTCTTCTTCAATTATCTTCTCAAATACGTCACAATCCACACACTGGTGAATCAAGAACAACACCTTGCCATCTTTCTTCCTCTGATCTTTATGCGCAACTTTCTGGGCTTCCGTAGCATCTACTTTCAGTTCTGATATTCCATCATTCAAGATTTCTACGACATCTTGAAATCTGAAAATAACCTTCATTTGTGTAACCCACCGTTGATAGTTTTCACCTTTGAAAACCGGTAGATTCGCTGAAAACTATGTTGATGTTGTTGATTCATTTGCCATTAGATTTTCTCTGAATCGCAAACAAGCTCTTGATACCAATTTATTGGAGCAAAGGATTCAAGAAAAATGATTTTGTGAAAACAAGAAGAAGAAGAAGAAGAAGAAGAAGAGATAGATTAATTGTGAGTTAGTTGAGTGTAACTAACTTTCTAACTGAATGAATTATTATTACAGCTATGTGATTACAAACATAATGGCCCTTTATATAGTCAAAATGCTCAAACCCAAATACACATGATAAAAGTCCAAATAACTACATAACAAGAATTAACCAACTAACAAATATAACATTGACCCATCATCACATATAATAATTTGTAAAATAACTAACTTAAATATAATCACACATATCAATTAAGATTGTTAAAATTAAATTTTTATCTTAACTCGTTTTACTTAGATAAAATCATAACATAAAAAATCTTAGAATTTACCTCATATTAAAATAATTATAAATTTATGTACACGACATGTATATTTATATAATATTATAAATGCATTACTAATTAAATTTTTTAACTTAATTATAAATAAAAATATACTATATCACCATAATAAAGTGTAATATTCACAAACTTGTATCAAACTATCAAAGTTACTCACAAATTCATAAAAAATAACATCTAAAAGATTATCTAATAAAACAATAGTTTCATAAAATTTTCAAATTAAAAAAAAAGTGTTTTCATCTTCATCTTCAACTTAATTAAAAGTAAAATCTTTTTACAACATCATCTTCATTAGGGTATTCATATTCGAATTAAATAGATTCATCTTCAAATGATAAAGATTTTTCAATATTATAAGCAAGTCATGAATGTGAATAAAACTAAAAAGTCAAAGAGAAGTTTTCATGGGTCAAAATATAAAATGTGACTTTTAAAGTTTGACAAAAAAAATGTAAAATCAGGTCAAAGAGTAAAATCCAATGATCTTGCACGTTTTTACACGATTTCACCGCTTTCAGAATGATTTAAATCATTTAAAATCATTCAAGAATAAGATTTTATTTAAAAAGGTTTCTACCTACGATTTAACAAAAAAATACTAACCTAAAAATATAAAATCTATAAAATTTAACTTTTTAAATCGTGGTTTTAACAATCTTGATATTAATATTTGTGTTAGACACCGTACACACATTCTATCGAAATTATATTGCTATCATATAATATCTTAGTTGAGCATATATATATATATATATATATATATATATATATATATATATATATATATATATATATATATATATATATATATATATATATATATATATATATATATATATATATATAAGTCACATTGGTAACCAAAGTATAAACCCACTATTATATTATATGATAAGTATATGATTATTTAAAATTGAATTAAGCATGTAAAGATGTCGCACATAGTTTGCTTAACAGGAAGGAAATACTCAAAGCATAAGGTGAGTTGTCAAGTCTTGAAAAAGAAAAAGATATAAATTAGAAAAAGAAAAAGCAATCTAAAATTGAGAGTCCATCTAACATATATAATATATATACATATATCTCCCTATATAGCTATAATTCAGTTTACTACTCTTTCTGTCCATTTTCGACACCTCCATCAAGCTTCTCTAATTTTCTACATCTAATTAAGGTACTATTTATATTCATGTATATAAGCAATTTTGTAATTTATTTTCATCATATTTGGTCATAAGATTGAGATTGTAACTAGTATTATTTCATTATATGGTTTACTAGGGTCTAGAAGAAATGGCAAGTGAGGCACCAAGTTGGGCTGATCAATGGGGCGCTGGTGGTTTTGGTGCAATGGAAGATGACAACACAAAAACTCAAAATGATGCAAAGGTTAAGAATTCAGGTGGTAAGGGTGGTTTAAGCAAAGTCAAAGAAACTGCATCAAACTGTGTCAAGTGGTTCAAAAGTTTGTGCAAGAGAAAGACACCAACTAAGCAACTGGGTTAATGGGAGGATATTTGGTGTTCTTTTTTTTTTTTTTTTTTTTATAATTCATCACTATAGCATAGCATGTATTGTTAGTTTTGTATTTTTGTTCTAATTTTAGTTTTGATGAATTTAGATGTTTTATTTTGGTGGGGCCATTTTGAATAACACAGCCTTTTTAAATTCAAATACATATGTTTTTTATATAAAAAAACACCAATTAGAATACTTATGAAATATGAAACATGAGAGTTGATTTTTTATTTTTATGGTAGACTATATTAATATAATAGAAGAAAACCTCTAAAAAGTAGAAACAATCTCAAAGCACAAGAAAATGGCAAGAGGATAATAAAGGCATAAATAAATAATCAACAAAAAGGCAAGTAAAGCGTCCAAATAGTTGAAAACGGATCTTTTAAGATTCTGGTTAAATCTCTTATTGCTAGAACCACCGTCAACATATTTGAATCCACCAAATTAAACAACAATAAAAGCCATATATCATACCCTACTTCAAAACCAAGATCAACGATCGGTCCATTATAGGTTAATGAAGAAGATACGATTATGAAGTCAATTAAAGTATGTACATGACTTCATTCTTGTTCTACCTAGAAACCATTTCAAAGCTAAAAAGATACTTTCCCCTCAATCTCTTTCGCTGTTTTGTAACACCGTTAAATTCAACATCATTACAGACTATTCAAATGGTCCAGATTATAACATGGTAGATAATGATAAAACCACCCTTAAATTTGGTCCTATCACCTAAAAGAAAGGAAAGAATAAAAAAGAAGTATATGGTCACTAGAAAGAACCACCTGCCAATCCAAATATTGGGAAATTATATACCACACTGATAAAACTAACTCACAAGTCACAAAAAGATGGGAGATTGACTCAACCAAATTCCCACAAGAAGGACAAAAAATCTCTATAGGATCACCAATTACCCCTCCCCATTTTATCCAGAGTCTCTCTAAAAGGGAATTTATCTTGTAAAAGTTGCTAGTTAATCTAGATGAAGGGAATAATCAAGTTCTCAATTATAGGAGACATCGAGGAGTTAACAAACTAAACATGACACACACTCCCAACAGTGAAAAAACCCTCTCTAGAATTCTTCTGAATCCTCTTATCTCTATCTCATTGCAAATATAATAGGATTTGTGATCATGGATATTGAAAAGAGGAACACTAAGAAGTATGATTTCAAGAGTCCAGAGTTACGAGAGTTGAGAAAGCTAGGGTCTTTGGTATCTAATCATGAGGATTTCAGAGGATGTTATGGAAGGCTTTTGAGTATTCTCTAAGTTAAGGCTCCAGAGAGAATTCTTGAAAGGGGGAGACTGTTAGGTCTATGATTTTATGGTTGGTAATAATTTTGGTAAAACAAATAGTTGACAACAATTTTATCAAAACATGTTTCGTTGAGAAAAACATGTATTGCAGTCTAATGTTGAACAAGTTGTCATAACATCTTGACTAGCTGGTACATCAGAGTCTGCTGGTACTTATTTGATAGATGTTCTATCAGATGTAATAACATGTTGCAACAAAACATTATGACAGTACAGTTGGATAATATCCTTGAAGATTTGACTATTAGGTTCTGTGGGTTCGACACTCTTTATGTTACCATGATACTTTTCATACACTTGCGAAATACCCCATCAACGAAGTTCTGTATGCATTATAATAATCTGGCAGCTGAGGCATCTAAGTATATCAAATTTGAGAATGGATTGCGTCCCGAGATTAAGTATGGAATTAGATATCAGGAGATTCACCAGTTTCCTATACTAGTGAATAAGTGCATAATCTATGATCAGGATACCAGAGCCAAATCTTCTTTCTATAAGAGTTATAATGAGAAGAAATGGAAGAACCAGAATCGTGGTAAGTCGTATAGTGCTCCTACTGACAAAAGAAAACATAAAGTTTCTGATGGGAAGAAGCCAAGTGTTTTAAGTGTGCCGAACAAGGCCACCGTACTGATAGTTGTGACAATAAGGTGTTGAGATGTTACAAATGTGATAAGACGGGTCATCATGCTTTTGAGTACAAGAATGAAGGTCCAAATTATTTTAATAGTGGTGAGCAGGATCATATTAGTACCCAGTATCAGAAGCTTAAGAAGACTGCTACTGCTGCTCAGACCAATGGCAAAGTGTTTGCTTTGAGTGGTTTAGAGGTTCCTAATAAGGATAACATGATTCGAGGTACTTGTTTTAATAAAAATATTGAGTTGATTGCTATTATTGATACTGGTGCTACTCATTCATGTATTTTGCTTGAATGTGCCATGATGTTGGAATTGAAATTATCTTTTACGAATGGTAGTATGGTGATATATACTCCTGATAAAGGTTCTGTTACTACTACTTTTGTCTGTTCAAGTTGTCCTTTAACTATCTTTGGTAAGAGTTTTGTGATGGATTTGGTGTGTCTACCTTTGCACCAAATTGATGTTATCTTTGGAATGAACTGGTTGGATTTTAATTATGTTCATATTAACTGTTATAGTAAGACGGTGAGGTTCCCTAAGTTCGGTGATAGTTGAGAGCTGGTGTTCTTGTCTTCTAAGCAAGTGGAAGAACTTTTAGAAGATGAAGCATTGATGTTTGCAATGTTTGCATCATCGTGAGTTGATCGTGAAGCTGCGAGTGTTGAAGTACCTATTGTCTGTGAATTCCTAGAGGTGTTTCTAGATGACATTAGTAATTTTCCTTCAGAGCGTGATGTGGAGTTTTCTGTAGAGTTGATACCAGGTACAAGTCCGGTGTCGGTGGCTCCTTATAGGATGTCAGAATTAAAGAAACAATTAGAAGAATTACTTGAGAATAAGTTTGTCCGACCAAGTACTTTTCCATAGGGTGCTCCAGTGTTGTTGGTTAAGAAGATAGATGGTAGTATGAGGTTGTGTATGGTGTACAGGTGTTAACAAGAAATTTTAGACTAGGGAAATAAGCCTTTAAACTGTAAGATTTCTTTGGTTAAAAAGGAATGAGTTTGTAGGAAACAATAGGATGTGTTGATCGAGTTAAACATTTTCGACCAGAAGAGCTAGTCGACGAGGACATGGGATTCAGAGGAAGCCATCGACATGCAGAGAGGTCGACAAGCAAGGATATATGGTGGCGGGAACGGTTATTAATACGCAAGCCAGTAAGAACGTGGGGAGGTTCAAAGCAGTTTAGGGAAGTTCTCCACAAAGCCCCAACGTGGGACTAATAATTGTCGATGATTACACTTTTAGATTTTCTATTTAAGCAAATGCTTGTATTTGTGTGAGGGGTGATATTTCTTCATATTTAGAGCATTACACTCAAAGTATCCGCATCTAAGAGAGAAACGAGTTCAGGCTTAACAATGTATGAATGCTTCCACATTTAAATTCATAGCAATTTCCAGTTTTAACATTTAAATTACAAGTCTCGTAATTTATTTCCTTTACTTTACAATTGTCTTCTACTTTTGCCCTTTTTATCCAACATCAACCAGTTTCAACCCAAAAAACACTCAAAATACTAAGTCTTGGAGTATTCTAGCCGATCCTGCAAGTAACCTATAATAAGAGGCTAGTAATTGTTTCGCGGAGAAACAAATTGATACACCCGATGGGACACGTTGTGCTTGAGTCTTCTCATTTCGTGCATGAAACTGAGAAGTGTAGAAAATAGTAGATCCTAGAACTCCTGAAAGGGATCAAAATCTGGGAGGAAATACCAGGATGGTGACAAGTGTGGGTTTTAGTCTGATGGTCGTATCTTCGACGACACCAAACATAGTTACCATAACACAGTCAGTAACTGCAAGATCAATAATGGTCACAACTTCTGGGAAATATGTGCCTAGTTTTTCAAGAGAGACACACGATAGTGTGATCCCAACTTTTGGCCAGTATGTGCCTAGTTTTGCAAGAAATACGCATGAATACAAAATGTCAACAATGATAATGGCAAGACTACATAATAGTAGTCAGTCATTTGGTGAAAATTCTGCACCAACATTTCCCCATATCATGCTTCAAGGCCATTGAGAAATCAATTTGGTCGTTCGACTGGATTGGGGTTTTCCCACCAAGTCATGACTACTTTCACCCCAAGTACTGTTGCCATCATAAGGCAACAAATAAATGAAAGTAATCATGAGATGGTCAATATGCTTACTCAGCATATGAGTCTGATATTAAGACCTTTGATTGAGAATTCGGTGCAGAGTTATTAGACTTCAGCAACTCAAATGACTCACATAGGGGATTTCCTTGGTGCCCCAAGAGTGCCAGTTCGACAAGCTGCACCTCCCCCATGTGAGGAACCGATGCAGTACGAGGAGGTGCCCGATGAAGAAATCGAACAAGAAGCACAAAATCCCAAGTGTGTCAATCCTATACTTAGGATAATACAATAACCCCCAGTAGTAATAGCAAATTGAAACTAGAATGTCGACCAAATGGTCAGGCAGGTTCGACGAGAAGCAGTGGCAGGGGAACAAAACCTAGAAGCCATTGTCGAAAGAATTATGGTTAGGAATGGAATGAATATTGGCTGTCAGGGAACTATGTATGTATCGCCATTTGCAGATTTTATTTTACAAACAAAGTTACCAAGAGGTTGGAAACTCCCAAAATTCACCAAGTTCGCAGGGGATGTCAAAGAATCCACTATCAAACACGTTGTCAGGTATCAAACAGAACTTGGTGACCTAGTAGTGAATGAAGATTTGAGGATGAAGTATTTTCCCAATTTCCTCACAAAGAATTTGTTTACTTGGTTTATAACGCTTCCCCCACAGTCGGCCTAAACATGGATTCAGTTAGAGAAATTATTCCATGAACAATTTCACATGGGGTAGTCTAAAATAATCCTAACAAAACTGTCTAGTGTTAAATGAAAGAGCACTAAGTCAATAGACCAATACCTTAACAGGTTTAGACTTCTGAAAGCAAAGTGCTTTACATAAGTCCCTGAACACGAATTGGTCGAAATGGCTGAAAATGGGTTAGAGTATTCCTTCATTAAGAAATTGCTAGATACTCAGTCCTTGAAAGACATGGCTGAGTTAGCTGTCAAAGTTTGACTGATCGAATGATTGAAAGCCGAAAAAACCAAGCCAAACAAGTACCATAAAAAAGGAAAAGTTGCTTACGTAGCAACTGATGAGTATTATTCTGACAAAGAGGAGTTAGGAGAAGAAACAGAGGTTAATGTGGCTGAACTCCATCCTGAACCTCCTTACGCATGTAAGCTGTTGAAACCTTCTAATGGGAAAAACCACATTGAAACTGAAAAGAATGGCAAAGCCATCACAAAGACCTATACTTTTACATAACCAAATGTGATGACATATTTGATTTATTAGTAGTTGATGATCAAATTATGGTCCCTCAGAGCTTGAAGAATCCCCCATTTGAACAAAAAAAGAAAATGGGATTCTGCAAATTTCATAATTTTCTTGGTCATAAAACTTCTCAATGTGTTCTTTTCAGGGATTTGGTGCAGAAAGCTTTGAAAGATGGCAGACTTTAATTTAGAGAAAAGCCAAAGTTGCAAGTCGAGACTGATCCTTTGAAGGTGGAGGATTCTTTATACTCAGAGCCTTTGGATTGCATGATGGTCGAAGCTACTGAGGGCCTCGATAGAGAAGTCATAATGATTGGTGACATAAAAGTTATGATGGTTGGAACTAATGATAGCTTCGACATGAAGATGGAAGAGGGATTGCAGGCAGTGTATCCTCAACCTGAAGAGAGTTTGGATGACTTTCAGGAAAAATACAGAGTGAAAGGGTCAAAGACCAAATTATGTCTAAGATGCAATGCTATGTATGATGAAGAAGCAGCTGAGAAATATGAAGCTGTAAAAAAAGAGGCTCTTAAGCAAGAGAAGCCTAAAGTTCCAAGGTTTTTTTTGACAAAGAAGGAATCCCTCTACGTAAATAAGAGTATAAAAGATTGTTCCAGCAACTTCGCCTGAAAACCTTTCACCCTCTGTCGGACACCCCACCCGAAAAATAGGTGGAACTAGTGAGCCAAAAGGGGGGGGGGGAGGCCGAAGTGGAAGGTGATTGTACATGAAACTGAGGCCCAAGAAAAGAAGGTTGAGTCGAAGGGTTACCAAGTTTCTTCTAATTATAAGGGGAAAAATCCAATGACAAGGACATAATGGAGGCGTTATCAGAGGAATAAAAAATCTACAAAAGAGGCTTTGACTTACCAATAGAAACCGGTCGAAGCTGCTAGGCGTGTCGAAAGCATGTAACCAGTGGAGGTTGCAAAACTTGGCGAAGCTCCAGTTCAGAAAGGATCCTATCCAAGGTCAAGATTGACTGAAAAGGAAAATATCACGACTAATCAAAGGCTGGCTTTGAGAGTAGATCCTTTAGGTAACAAAGATATGATGGCAACACAAAGAGTTAGATATAATCCAACACCTGAATATACTCCTACATCTGAAGGCGAAGAAGAGGAAGATCCTGATTATGAACCTTTGCCAGAAGACGATATGGTGGATGGTGATTACGGTGAAGACTTCATCATTAATTATGGAATTGTGTCGATTCTGCCTGCAGAATATGACAGAGTGTTAGAGGTATCATAAAAGGAAGAAGACTTCACCTCCGGAGATGCGGATGATGAAAAGCCTTTGTGCTACCATATGATAAATAATGAAGTGGTTGAAGAATAGAAAAATGTGTTTGAGAAACCAATCCCAAGGATGTTATATCATCTTAAGCCTTTATTTATAAGGGCAAAGGTAGATGGAGTGCCTGTAAAAAAAGTGTTTGTCGATGGTAGGGCAACTGTAAACTTAATGCCACATGCTTTGTTCAAGAAAATGAGGAAGTGTGGGTCAGATCTTCGACCTCACAACATGATTTTGTCAAACTATGAAGGGAAAACAAATAGCATACTTGGGGTCATTTAGGTCGAATTGGCTGTGAAAACAACAACCAGGCCAACTTTGTTCATGGTAATAAATTCCAAAGCAAACTTCAATTTATTACTTGGCCATGAATGAATACATGGAATAGGTGCAGTCTCTTAGACTTTACACTAGAAGATTTCCATTTGGAGGAAAGATGGCGTAGTGGAAAACATAGAGGCTGATCAGAGTTACTATAAGGTCGATGCAGTTAAAGTTGGAAAGAAATCTTTCGACCAACACTTGGAAAATGTGGCACCTTGTGATGATGAAAATTACACTCTCAATGAAAACTCAAACAATTTTCTAATCTTGGATCCTGATCGTGGATTTAGGTGGGATTCTTAAGAAACAATAGCATCCAGGGAGTCGATCCCGCCTACAGGGTGGCCTGTGGTCGACAAAGATGTCAATTGAATGAGAAGTTTAGCTCGAAATTTGGCCTATGGCTGAGCGTATCATAAATATTCTTCTTTGGGAGCTGAAAGATAGGCAGTCGAAGCCAAATAAAAAAAAGGCTAATAGGGCCTAAAACAATAGCTTCATAAAGTTGGAGGCAAGATACAAGCCCTTAGGGCGTAAAAGCCGCTTGCTAATAGGTGCAGAAACTGGGTGTAGCATGATATAGTATGCCTATATTTGTGTGTCTCATTGCATTAAGCCTAAAAGATTTGTATTTTAAACCAGTTAATGCTTGTGGTTTATATTCATGTTTGTGGTTTCACCAAAATGGTCAATCCAAAAACTGGGGGGGGGGGGGGGGGGCAGATATATGCAAAGCCAGCAAACAGCCATAAAAATGTTTTCTAATTGGCAGAAATTTGAATTAATTTAAATTTTCTGAAAACTTTTGAATGTTTTTGCCATTGACTATTTTGTTAGACGCGGATTGGCGAAAGATAATCGTAAAAAATCCAGTCGATCATATAGACGAGGAATAATCAAAAGTGCAACGCTAAAGTAGTGGTAGCTGTTGTACCCCAAAATTTTCCCTCCCATTTTTCTTCAAGACATTCTCAAAGGGTCCTCAAATGCTCAAGGTAGCTAAAGAATTGATCAGACAAATTCTCCTCCTAAGAAATGGGTCCACAACTAGGTTTTGGTATTTCTCAAGAAAGATTGAGTTCTCAACATATCAGGTGGGTTTCATGGGTTCTCATATGTATTCAAGGATGCTCATGTCAAGTTTCAAGCCTTGCATCACAAGTTTGCTTAATCAATTGCTTAGAGGATTGAAAATCAACTATATTGGGTAAAAAGTCAACTATGGTCAACATACAATCAAACTTCAAGATTTTTGGTCAACACCAACATTTTGAAGTCATATTGATCATTTTATCAAGGGTTGATCATATTTCCTCAAAGAAAAGCCCTCAAATCACCAAAAGTCAAAAGTTGCCAAATTAGAGTTTTCTTAGGAGAAGTCAACTGAACTTTGACCAGGCATAACTCTCACATGCTTCATCAACTTTCCCCCCAACCAAAGCCCAATTTGAAGGAAATTCAATTCTCTACAACTTTGTATATCTATGCTCAAGTCCAAAAAATACTTCATTTGAGAGATATGAGTTAATACGTTATAGGTCATTTCAAAAGTCAACAAGAAAACACTTTTTTTCAAAGCAACTTACATTAAGATAAATTCTTCAAAAGAAAAAATAATCAACATAGAGGTTGTAGAAGACATCCTGAGCTTTCCAAAAAGTCCAAGATCACCTTCAAAAGATAAACATTGAGTGAGTTATGACCATTGCAAGTTGGGAAAATTTGAGCAAATGCATGAAGTTCAAAATGAGCAAGCTTGATATCTTGGGCTATTGGACCATGGTTTAAGAGTCCAAACGTGTATTATGCTCTTCATGCACCTCAAACCTTGTTCTTACACCATTTGGCCTTGTTTTATTTTTATTATATTTATTATTTTTGATTTAATTCATTAATAATATAAAATAAAATAAGATAAAATTATATCTTACTACAAGAGTCCAAGCCCATCTTTTGGTTGCCCTAAATTCCTCTACATATTCAGATATTGAGAGAGAACAAGACACACAAAATCCTTGCCTCTCAAACTTGTCCAAATTTCCAAATATTTTTCAAGAACCCTAAAAGTTTCAAACCCTTATTACACTACCTTTTACCACAAGCTTACGATTCTAATCAATTTCATTCACTCCCAGGGTAAGCTTGGATCATTTACAACGAATCAAATATCCAGGAAACACTCATGCAAACATCATGATTTCATCCATATTTGAAATTCTGTATTTTTTGTTTTACGGCATTATAACATTTATTAATGTTTGTTATGTGTTCATGAGACCCAATAATGCAGAATAGAACAATCACAAAGGTCCCATGCATGCTAGTTTACAAAATACCATGTTTTTGCTACGGTCGATACCATTTGCATTGTAGCGGAAAAACCATGGATTTTTAGATCAAAATAACCTTACCATTGGATTAAAGACCCTCGATTTAGGGGGGGGGGGTAGGGTCTTCTTTAGTCATTAACATGCTTTGTTTTACAGGATAGGGAAACATGCTCACTGGAGAAGACGACCAAAGCTAGGACTCTGACGCTTCTCCGGTCCCTCTGAGTTGTTTTATATTATATTTGTTTTGATCGATTATATGCACGGATGAAAAAGACACCCCAACGGCAGAAGCGTATGTGATAAAGCATTAGTCTCAAAGGGCCTGGGTTCGATCCAACCTTTTGACATTTTTCTTCTTTAATTTCTCATATTTTTGCAGGTTGATTATAAAACATGTTAGAGGCGCTACCTTGACACCAAGGTGCACTTGGCCTGGTGGTATGCTTGCTGATGAAACTACTTGAGGGCGTGGGTTCAACACCCACCCCTACTCATTTGGGTCATTTTTTTCAATTCAATGTTTCTCACTCGTTTACAAACACTTTTTCAAAACCCTTTCTTTAAAACAAAAGCCTAATTTTTAGGTTTTCTAATTAATTTTAGGTTTTATTAACCCTAATTTAGTTTTAGGTTTTTATTAATAAACCCTAATTTAATTTTTTAGGTTTTTCTTAATTAATTTAAAATTAACCTAGATTTTAGGGTTTGCCCAATTAATCGATTTTTTAATCAACTAATTCTTTTTCTAAATTAAAATCAATTAGACTTTAGGTTAATCATCAAGTTTTTAGTCAAACAATTTTCCTCTTATTTTACAATTTTCGCGTACCTTTATTATTTTCACATTTAGTATTTTTCCCGATTATGTAATTTCTACAATATATAATAGTTTAATTAGGGATTTTATTTGCTTTAATTTTTCTCCCCAGTTTTATGGTTTTGTACCCCCTTTTCCAAAGCCTTGTAAAAGTTTAGGTTTACTTTCCGCACCTTTACTTTCCATAATTTACTGATTTCCCTATAACTGCTAGTAATTAGGGCAAGTATGGAAATATCTAAAATCAATCGTTAGATAACCCTAATCAAGATAAAATAACTGAATTCAATACACTATTCACACACTCACCTCTAGGGTAACCCCACTTGTTGCCTTAGAATAAAACAGTCATGTCCCTCGAACATGGGGATGCTTTAGCAAAGACCCTCGGTTAAAAAGATTGTAGTCCCTCGATGACCCTTCGATGCTACGTTCAGTAAACAATCTTAGCCCCTCACGATAAATTGATAAAGCACCCTTACGAGTTACCTTTATGACTGTACGATGACCCACGTCTGTCCCTCCACATCCAACGATAGGGCTTCCTAATAACTAATGGTAGGGTAGCATTATCTAAGGAGGATGAAAATAACACGAAAGACTTTTGAGTAGGTAGATAGCTCTTAATTACTTGCTCATAAAAAAACATCTTTTCACACAAACACTTTTCTCTAAAATATTTTCAAAATAAACACTTTGTACGCGTTCTCAACTGATACGAGAATCATTACAAAGTTTGCCGAACTTAGGCATTTTCAAAATATTTTCAAACACATTCATAAAGCAATTTTCAAAACAAAGTGAGTTAGCGATTAAGAGCCCGTAGATAACTATGGATGAAAAGGGTGCTAACACCTTCCCTTTTCATAACCTACCCCCCCGAACTCAAAAATCTCGAAGGTCTTTCCTGTTCTTTTCACCCTTTCCTTATTGGATAAAAGAAAAGTCGGTGGCAACTCTTGCTATCCGCAACATTTGCGATAAAAAGAAAAACCAAGTCAGTTCTCTCACCGTATTACAGAAGTGAAGACTCTTCTTGGGATACTAAAAGTGAGGTTACCTTAGAGTTAGATCATTTTAAATGCCTTCCTTGTTTGATTTGTCAGTTTTATTTTTAAATGGTTGTTTGGGTTTTTTTCTTGCCAAGATCCTATACCCAGATTTGGGGAACATTTTTAGATAAGTAGCAATAGATCATGGAAACTATACGGTTTATACCGATATGGTTGAGATGATGGCTATGTTAGTGCAACACATTGGTTTGTACTGGTATCCCTCGAGTCAGTCGGGGATCATACTAGGCTGTCGCGTGGTGTCATAAGCACTAATTGACCTTAGAACCTTAATTGACCCAACTTAGCCATTAGAAGGTAGTGAGATAGCCGGCTTTGGTGCAATCCAAAGTTGGTTGATACTCGATACTACACTCATTGAGATTCGACTCTCGAGTTTTGTTTGGTGGCAAGTCAATTGTCATGCTAGACGAAACTTATGGGAAAAATCAGTGATATTGAGATCCCTAGAACCCGATTACTTCTCTAGGACAGGTTAAGCCAACTGAACTTAAAAAGGGTACTTACCTACAAACTCCATGCAAGCCTTAAACCTAAGGCCTTTGCGTGCTTTGCTTGTGTTTTATTATCTATTTGAACATGATATCATGAGATCATAACATCATAACATCATAACATTATATCATGAATAACCATTTCAAGGATCTAGAGGATTTATTTTTGTTCTGTGTTGTAGGATCATGGCTTCCAGTCATAGGAATACCATCCGGATCAACTTCGTAAGGGTACCTTCTCAACTTAAGGAGTTAGTCTCAAAGGTTCCTGACAGTTCTCAATTCACCAAGAGACATGGTCATCTACTCAGTTTGGTTACCATAAGCTTTCAGGAAGACATGATGAGCGTTCTTTTCCAGTTCTTTGATCCGAAGCATCACTGTTTTACCTTTCCAGATTATCAGTTGGTGCCCACAATGGAAGAATTCTCTAAATTTCTCAAAGTTCCTATTCTTGATCAGATACCTTTCATCGGTCTAGAACAAGTTCCGAAACCTGAAGAAGTTGCAGTAGCCTTACATCTGAAATGATCAGACATTGTATCTAATTGGGAAACAAAGAATGGAGTCAAGGGTTTCTCTCCTAAATTTTTGATAGAGAAGGCTCATGGATTTCTAGATGCCATGAATCTGTGTGCTTTTGAGGATATTTTTGCCTTGCTAATCTATGGATTGGTACTATTCCCTAACCCAGACCAATTTATAGATATGAGTGCCATCAAGATATTTCTCAATCATAATCTGGTACCTACTTTGCTCGGAGATGTTCCGCATTCCCTCCATACTCATACTATGAAGAAGCGAGGAACTCTTATGTGTTGTATACTTCTACTGTCTAGGTGATTTATTTTTCACCTTCCCGATCAGTGATAAAGAATGAACAAGGTTTGAGGTGGTCTCAAAGGTTGATGTCGCTCACTCATGCAGATATCCATTGGTGTTCTCGATCTGAGGCAGATGTCACTATTATTGATTGCTGTGGGGAATTCCCTAATGTACCACTCCTTGGTATAATAGGGGGCATCACTTATAACCCTTATCTAGCTTTGCGCCAGTTTGGTTATGCTCGAAGGGACGATCCTCATGTATTGCTCATCCAGGGTATTATATTCGACTATGAGAATGATCCTCAAAATTACCATCTAAGGCTTATACGTGCTTGGGGCACCGTCAACAAGATTGATAGCAAGACTTTGGGACATAAGAATTACATTCCTCTAGAGCCTTACCTCAGTTGGGTGCGATCTCGTTCTCAAAATCTCAAAATTCTATATCCTGATATCCTACTAGTGATTGCAGAGTTTGTCATTGAAGGGGATGTTCCTTATGCCGTTCTTCATCCCAATATGCCTACTGACTTCGAAGAACTACAAAGGTCCTAGATTCAACTAAAAGAAGAAAGAGGTACCTTCGAAGCTCAGTTCTATGCTAGTGAGAAGAAAGTATTGGAGCTGACGAAATGACTCTATGAAGAACAAAGCCTTAACGCATATGTCAACACAAAGAGGAAGCGTCCATGGGATTTTTGAATTTATATGTTTGCTATTTTTTAACTCTTTTTATTAAAAGCAATTATAATTCGAACTAATTACTAAATTTCCTCTTGTTTTCTTTTTGTTTAAACAAATTTAAATCCCACAATGGTCCTTGAAAACATTGCACTTGCATTTGTATATCATGCATCATTATATAACAGGTTTTCCCATAAAAGGTTTTATCATCTTCTTGCTGTTTATTTCAATAAAAAGATGGCTCTTGAACAGTCTGTTAAGGAACTCCAAGTTCAGAATGCCCAATTCGAGGAAACCCCCCTGAATCTTGCTCAAGGACAGAAATACATGATGGCGCTCATCGCCAAAAACAAGAAGTCTCGGAAGCCCATTTCTATTCCCAACATGAGAAGAAGATTCAAAGGTCCTGCTAAACAAGTTCAAACTGCTGATATCACTTATGATGTAGATGACAACCAAGAGGAGGATGGTAAAAGTGTCAAAACTGAAGGAGGAAGCAACATTGGTTATAGTAAGATGCCTGAGGACGAAGACTATTCTGATGAACAATATCCTCCTGCCGACGATAGATACAAGCAGCTAGAAGACTATCTTAAGGCTATGGAAATCCAGAAAGTGCCTAGATTGGATTTCAGAGAGCTGCGTTTTATTCCAGGGGTAGTTATCCCTCACAAGTTAAAATTCCCCACTTTTGCTAAATACGATGGCATGTCTTGTCCAAAACTTCATCTGCAATCTTATGTTCAGAAGATCCAACCCCATACTGCTGACAGAAAGTTATGCACTCACTTATTTCAGGAAAGTTTGTCTGGTACACTACTCGAATGGTTCTGTCAGCTGGAGGGAACCAACATTCGTACTTGGGAAGACTTGGCTGCTTCTTTTTACAAGCAGTATCAATATAATGCTGACTTTGCACCAACTCGCGTGCAATTATAAAACATTACTATGGGTTCAAATGAGGGGTTCAAAGAATATTCCCAGAAGTGGAGAGTGTAAGTCTCAGAGTGCCTAAGAGGGGGGGGGGGTGAATTAGGTCTTATAAAATTTATTCGGTTTTATGAGAATGCTTGGTAGTAATTTTTGGTTAAGTGTTTGAAGGTTTTGATTATATCTTTATCTTTTCTTGATTATGGTGATGAAAGCGATAAATGCGGAAAAGTAAAGAACACGGTGATATATCCTGGTTCCCCTCACAATCCGAGAGTACTCCAGTCCCCTTTCCAACACAAAAGAGATTTCACTATAGTTAGAATGATTGTACAGCCTATGCTTACTATCTAACCTATAGGGTGATCAAAGGTTCTTAACACCTTTAAGACCAAACAAACACTAATGTGAATGAAGAACAATCCTCTTCAAATCACAACACTTACTTCCAACAATCCTGGATAGTAAGGGAAAAACCTTTAAGTAATACAATGATTAATTTTGAAGTATATGGAGAGCTTTATCAATCTTCAATTGATCTTCTTCTTCAAGATAAAAACAATTCTCAACAATGTATATAAATGTTCACAATGTATGTATGAAACTTGTAATGATAATGAAAGTGTATATGGCAAGTTTCACAAAATTATGAACACATGAAAGTATAATTTCAAATGTGAGTAAAATGAGAAAATTGTTAATGAAGAAGTATATTTGTTAATTTGAAAATTGAAGCATTCTTGTATATGTTTGAAATAAGAAAATCTGCATTTTATAAAGTTACAAGAACCTCTTCATTCATGCCAATTCATATGAAAAGTTGCAATGCATTCATGAAAAGATACCACTTGAAAAATGTTCAAAAAAAAAAGTAAAAGCTGCACTGGTTCGCTAGGAACCGGTTCCGACACTGACAGAACCTGGTTCTTAGTGAACGTTATAAGTTGGAATTCAAATTTATCACGTAGGAACCGGTTCCCCTATTGGTACAACCCGGTTCCTGGTACAAAAACCAGGGACATGTTTTTTGAGAAATTCTGGAACCCGGTTCCCTGTTAGGGAGGAACCGGTTCCTAAAGCTTTATTTTCAAAAATAATTTTTGAAAGATATTTCAAACAAAGTTTTTCTTGATGTTAAAGTTATGGAATATGTATATGTTGATGAATGCATATTGTGAACATCTATATTCAAGATTTTAAGAATTATTTATACCATAATGACATTTGATGATTCTTCAATAATCTTCAAGACTTTTATTTGATGTTGATAAGCTTTTTGCACATCCTTTGAAAGTTGATGTCCATGTTGTCTTCATCAAAACACATGATTTAAATATGACTTGAGAAGCTTGCAATTACATTCTCCCCCTTTTTGATGATGACAACCAAGTCTTGAAAACGATTTCTTGAAATGTTCATGTTGTTTTGTGTAGTAAACATGTTGAGCAAATGCAAGGCTCCCCCTAAATTGTATGCTCCCCCTAAGTCCATGATTCTTTGAATTTTGGAGAGAGTTTGATATTTATTTGGGCCTGCAATTTCTTTGAAACAAAACAACACACACGCATACTCTTCTCCCCCTTTGTTAACATAAAAAAGGATGGGGAAAAAGAGTGAAATAGATACATATAAAAATTAAGACGTGTATCTTAAGAGAAACATTAGATATCACCTTCATCCAAAATACCAAGTTCTCTTCGGATTTTGAAGAAAGGTTCTCGAGCAAGCGGTTTAGTGAAGATATCTGCGAGTTGGTTATGAGTATCCATAAAAGTGACTCCGACATCTCCTTTAAGTACATGATCACGGAGAAAATGATGTCGAATATCTATATGTTTGGTTCTTGAATGCATGACCGGATTCTTTGTAATATTGATAGCACTTGTATTGTCGCATCGAAGAGGAATGCATCCGAGATCAAGTCCGTAATCATGGAGTTGTTGCTTGAGCCAAAGAATTTGTGCACAACAACTACCTGCTGCTATGTATTCTGCTTCGTCCGTGCTAAGAGCAACACATGCTTGCTTTTTACAAGCCCATGATACTAATGCATTTCCAATAATGTGACAAGTACCACTTGTGCTTTTACGATCAGTTTTACAACCTGCATAATCCGCGTCAGAATAACCAATTAAAGTGCAAGTACTACCTTTTGGATACTATAGGCCGACATTGATTGTTCCTTTAAGATACTTCATGATCCTTTTAACTGCCATGAGGTGTGATTCCTTTGGATTTGCTTGAAAGCGAGCGCAAAGACAAACACTAAACATGATGTCAGGACGGCTTGCCGTCAAGTATAATAAAGAACCAATCATACCTCTGTACTTTGTAATATCAATTGGAGTACCGGATTCATCTTGATCAACATATGTACCGGAGCCCATTGGAGTGTTCATGGCTTTACAATTGTCCATATCAAACTTTTTCAATAATTCTTTGCAATACTTAGATTGATTGATGAAGATTCCATCTTCTAGTTCCTTGATTTGTAGTCCAAGAAAGTAGTTCATCTTTCCCATCATAGACATCTCGAATTCTCCTTGCATCATCAATGAGAATTCCTCACACATTTCTTTGTTAGTCGATCAAAAAATGATATCACCAACATAGACTTGAACCAATAAAGTGTTACTTTGGATTTTCTTAATGAACAAGGTTTTATCAACCTTACCCTTTTCGAAACCTTTTTCACACAAAAAATTGCTAAGTCTATCATACCATGCTCTTGGTGCTTGCTTTAAGCCATAAAGAGCCTTTCTCAACTTAAAGACATGTGAAGGATGTTTGAAGTCTTCAAATCCCGGGGGTTGTTTGACATAGACTTCTTCATTGATGTATCCATTCAAAAATGCGCTTTTGACGTCCATTTGAAAAAGATGAAAATTTAATGAACAAGCATAAGCAAGTAAAAGACGTATAGCTTATAACCTTGCAACTGAAGCAAATGTTTCTTCAAAGTTGATTCCTTCCTCTTGATTGTAACCTTGGGCAACCAACCTTGCTTTGTTTCGAACAATTAGACCATTCTCATCAAGTTTGTTCTTAAACACCCATCGGGTACCTATGATGTGTTTACCACTTGGTCTAGGAACAAGTTCCCAAACTTGATTTCTCTCGAATTGATTTAATTCTTCTTGCATAACAATAATCCATTGATCATCTCCTAAGGCTTCATCAACTTTGGTAGGTTCAATTTGAGAAACAAACTCCATGTTTAAGCAAGCATCTTTTAGATTCAATCTTGTTGATACTCCTTGGCTAATGTCACCAATAATTTTGTCAATAGGATGGTCTCTATGAGTTCTCCATTCTTTTGGTAGATCATTGGTGTTTGAATCTTGTTGTACAATGTTTTCTGAATTTTCCGGTGATTTCTTAATTTGATCAAATGAAAGATCTTCCGGGGGTAAATCTATAGGATCTTCATCATCACAAACAACTACTTCCTCCTTAGAGGGGTTAGTTTCATCAAAAGATACATGCATAGATTCTTCAATAGTTAACGTTCTTTTATTATAAATTCTATATGCTTTACTAGAAAGCGAATAACCAAGAAATATACCTTCGTCGGATTTTTCGTCAAACTTACCGAGATTATCCTTGTCATTATTAAGAACAAAGCACTTGCATCCAAAAATATGAAAGTGAGCAATATTTGGCTTTCTTCCTTTGAAGAGTTCATATGGAGTCTTCTTTATTATAGGTCTAATGATAACTAGATTTCCAACATAACATGCCGTACTAACCGCATCCGCCCAAAAATATTTAGGAAGATTTGCATCACTAAGCATTGTTCTTGCAAGTTCCACTAGAAACCTATTCTTTCTTTCAACTACTCCATTTTGTTGTGGAGTTCTAGGTGCTGAAAAATTATGAGAGATACCATGTTCTTCACAAAATTCTTCAAATTGAGCATTTTGGAATTCTCCACCATGATCACTTCTTATGGATACAATCTTTAGTGATTTTTCATTTTGGATTTTCTTAGCATACTTTTTAAAGGCTTTGAAAGCATCACTTTTATGCACAAGAAACAAAGTCCAAGAATATCTAGAAAAATCATCAATAATGACTAAAGCGTATACGTTACCTCCGAAGCTTTTTGTTCTTGATGGACCAAAGAGATCCATGTGTAACAATTGTAGTGGCCTTGTAGTAGACACCACATTCTTAGATTTGAAAGTTGTTTTGGTCTGTTTGCCCTTTTGGCATGCATTACATAATTTGTCCTTGATGAACTTCATATTTGGTAGACCAATAACTAAGTCATGCTTAACCAATTTGTTCAAGTGCTCCATGTGAATGTGAGCGATCCTCTTGTGCCATAACCAAGCGTCATTGTTGTTTACCATAAGACATTTTACCTTCAGAGACAAATCATCTAAAGTAATCATAAAAATATTGTTAGTTCTTATACCTTTGAGTTTTACCTCATTGGTTGCCTCATCCATAATGAGACATTCATCTTTTTTGAATTTGATCTTGAACCCTCTATCGCAAAGTTGACTTATGCTAAGAAGATTGTGTTTTAATCCTTCAACATAGAGAACATCCTCAATTTGAATGGATGGAGGTGTGCCAACAATTCCAACACCAAGAATCTTTCCTTTGGTGTTGTCTCCATAGGTGACATACCCTTTGGCTTTATGTACTAGATATGAAAATTGGTGTACATCTCCTGTCATATGCTTTGAACATCCACTATCAAGATACCAAACATTTGATGTGGATTTCAAGCATACCTACACAAACAAATTATTCTTTGTTAGGTACCCAAGTTGCCTTGGGTCCTTCATAGTTAGTTCCCTTTTTCACCCACACATAATGCCCACTTGCTATACTAAAGTTTCTAACATAGCAAGCATTAGGTGTATGACCTTTAATACCACAATAAAAACAAGTAGGTTCAAAGTTACTTCTATATCTAGAAGGATAAGATTTCTTCTTAGGAAATGTTTTCTTTTTCGATACATTTGCCTTTTTCTTTTGATGATTATGAACAACTTGCTTCTTTTCAACTTTCTTGGGATTGGAACTATTACTAGCCTTTACAAAAACAGTGGGATTGTTACTTGGTTTCTTAGAATTCACATAACCAAGACCCCTTTTATCATTAGGATAACGTTGTTGGCTTAGTAATCCTTCCAATCCTATTTGTCCCTTTTCATATCGTTCAATGACTCTTTTCAATTTGAACAATTTGAAAGACATTTGATTCACACTTGGAGCATGCAAAGTTTTCTTTTTCTTTAATAAAATTCTGTTTTTGAAGTTCAAAATCTTTATTCATGGTGTCAATTTTTTCTAAACAACTTAAAAGTTCTTTTTCTTGATTTGATACCTTTTTGTATAAACTTTTGCATTCTTTCAAGAGTTCATCAATAGCATCTTGAACATCATCATCAAAAAGATTAAATTCATTACTAACCTCTTCTTCATTTTCGGAGTGATGTGAAGCCATTAATGCTAGATTTGCACATTCCTCGCTTTCCGAATCGGATGAAGAACTTATCTCATTATCTTCCCATGCAACATAAGCCTTTTTGTTCTTGAACTCCTTTTTGCCTTTGAATCCATTTTTCTTGGAGAGTTTTGGACAATCCGGCTTTATGTGATTTTGCTTTCCACATTCATAACATGTGACATCTTGTGTTGATGTGGAGGCTTCTTTATCTTTATGATTATAAAATTTCTTCCTCTTGACAAAGTTAGCATTATGAAGATTATTTTTGTGACCAAAATATTTTCCTAACCTTTTTACAAGAAGCAAGAAGTTTTCATCTTCCTCCGATGCATCTTTATCTTGACTTTCCTTTGAATCAACTTTCAAGGCAATGCCTTTGGATTTCTTCTCTAAATTTTCATGTTTTTCAAGTCTACCGAGTTCCGTTTCATATTCTTGAAGTTTGCCAAATAATGTAGCGGAAGTCATTGCGGAGAGACTCTTCTTTTCTGAGATTGCCGTTACCTTTGGTTGCCATTCCCTAGTCAATGATCTAAGGATTTTCAAGTTGAGTTCATCATTTGTCAAGGTTTTACCAAGAGCATTTAAGTGATTTGTCAAATGCACAAATCTCTTTTGTAAGTCAAGAATGGATTCTCCGGGCTGTATTTGAAATAGTTCATATTCTTGACTCAAGGTATTTAGCCTTGATCTTTTTACTTCAGCCATTCCTTCATGAGTTTGAACCAGGGTATCCCATATTTCTTTTGCTGTCTTGCAGTTTGAGACACAGAAAAATTCGTCCATACTGAGTGCACCTTGAAGAAGGTTTATTGCCTTTTTGTCATAGAGAACTTTCTTTTTATCATCGTCGTCCCATGCAGTTTTGGGCTTTACATAACCAATGCCATTGATAACTGATATCGGGATAAATGGACCATTTTCAACAGCATACCATACTTCCTCTCCTTGTGCTTCTAAATGCGCCTTCATGCGTATTTTCCAGAAGTCAAAATATTCACCACAAAATAGAGGAGGCTTGTTATTACTACCACCATCTCTGAAGACTGGTTGATGATTTGCGGAAGCCATTCTGGATCTTTAGGAACAAGTTACCTATAACTTGCTCTGATGCCAATTGTAAGTCTCAGAGTGCCTAAGAGGGGGGGGGGGGGGGGGTGAATTAGGTCTTATAAAATTTATTCGGTTTTATGAGAATGCTTGGTAGTAATTTTTGGTTAAGTGTTTGAAGGTTTTGATTATATCTTTATCTTTTCTTGATTATGGTGATGAAAGCGATAAATGCGGAAAAGTAAAGAACACGGTGATATATCCTGGTTCCCCTCACAATCCGAGAGTACTCCAGTCCCCTTTCCAACACGAAAGAGATTTCACTATAGTTAGAATGATTGTACAGCCTATGCTTACTATCTAACCTATAGGGTGATCAAAGGTTCTTAACACCTTTAAGACCAAACAAACACTAATGTGAATGAAGAACAATCCTCTTCAAATCACAACACTTACTTCCAACAATTCTGAATAGTAAGGGAAAAACCTTTAAGTAATACAATGATTAATTTTGAAGTATATGGAGATCTTTATCAATCTTCAATTGATCTTCTTCTTCAAGATAAAAACAATTCTCAATAATGTATATAAATGTTCACAATGTATGTATGAAACTTGTAATGATAATGAAAGTGTATATGGCAAGTTTCACAAAATTATGAACACATGAAAGTATAATTTCAAATGTGAGTAAAATGAGAAAATTGTTAATGAAGAAGTATATTTGTTAATTTGAAAATTGAAGCATTCTTGTATATGTTTGAAATAAGAAAATCTGCATTTTATAAAGTTACAAGAACCTCTTCATTCATGCCAATTCATATGAAAAGTTGCAATACATTCATGAAAAGATACCACTTGAAAAATGTTCAAAAAACAAAGTAAAAGCTGCACTGGTTCGCTAGGAACCGGTTCCGACACTGACAGAACCCGGTTCTTAGTGAACGTTATACGTTGGAATTCAAATTTATCACGCAGGAACCGGTTCCCCTATTGGTACAACCCGGTTCCTGGTACAAAAACCAGGGACATGTTTTTTGAGAAATTCTGGAACCCGGTTCCTTGTTAGGGAGGAACCGGTTCCTAAAGCTTTATTTTCAAAAATAATTTTTGAAAGATATTTCAAACAAAGTTTTTCTTGATGTTAAAGTTATGGAATATGTATATGTTGATGAATGCATATTGTGAACATCTATATTCAAGATTTTAAGAATTATTTATACCATAATGACATTTGATGATTCTTCAATAATTCTTCAATAATCTTCAAGACTTTTATTTGATGTTGATAAGCTTTTTGCACATCCTTTGAAAGTTGATGTCCATGTTGTCTTCATTAAAACACATGATTTAAATATGACTTGAGAAGCTTGCAATTACAGAGAGACTTAGTTGGATGGGTGCAACCTCCCTTGTCTGGCCGGTAGCAAGTTGATATGTTCATGGGCACTCTAACAGGTCCATTCTTTAATCATCTGATTGAGAGTTCTTCATCTGGTTTTACTGAGCTGATTCTAACTAGAGAACAAGTTGAACATGGTATTAAGAGTGGAAAAATTCAAGTGGCTGCGTCTTCGAGTGCTGTGTAGAAGACATTCAATGGTAAGAAGGAGACAAATGTTGTTTATGTCCATAAGGGCCATGGTAAAAATGACCACAATCAGTCTGTGGGAGCAATATTGATTTCTAATCCCGCACTTGTTCAACAACAACAACAGGGCAACAGGCGTAGGTCAGACGTTTTGGGAAGACAATTTACCAAGATTAATATGCCATTGTCTCAGGTGTTACAACATTTACTAAAAGCGGAATTGATTATGCTAAGGGATCCTCTTAAGAACCCCAACACCTCCTCTCCTAAGTACAATCCGAACGCGAAATGCACCTACCATTCTAACAGTCTTGGGAACGATACCAACAACTATTGGACCCTGAAAAACAAAATTCAGAACATGATTGACAATAAGGAGATTGAGTTTGATCCTCCAGAGACCCCAAATGTGATTACTGCACCTATGCCGAAGCATGACAAAGGCATAAATGCAATTGAAGATGTTCTTTATGTGGCTACCATAAGTGAATTGGTCACTCCTCTACCAATAGTCAAGAAGAATTTGCTGCAGGCCGATTTATTTTCGAGCTGTATTAAAAAATGTTACTGCTAGCCCAACCCAATGGCTGCAATTTACTGAAGGAAGGTGTTCAATGCCTAATGGACAATCATATAATTTTGATCGAGAAGGTTTCGACTGCTGAGAATTTATGTCAAGACTTATCTGTGATATCTGGAACTCCTGTCAAGATTACCTCCGAAGGTCCTGTAAGGTCTACTGCCAATCCAAAAGCTGTCCCTTTGGTCATCACTACACCTGGACCCATCCCATATTCTTCGGATAAAGCTATCATGTGGAATCATGGATCTGACGTCTACTACCATTGCGTTAAACAAGAGTTATCAACTGATGAAGATGAAGTTACTGAAGGTGTTGATCCCAACATTGACAATATTGTGGGGACCAACAAAGTTACAAGAAGCGGAAGGGATTTCTCTCCAGAAATCTCTCCAAAGACTGTTGCTACACCTGTTAGAGTTACAACCACTGAGTCAACTGCTGAGGCTCGGGGTAAAGAGAAAATGATAGAGCCTACCTAGACGGAGGTACCTAAAGAAGCTACAGTTGAAGACACCTCTAGATAAGAGTTAGAAGAGGTATTAAAGATTATCCGCAAGAGTAATTATAAAATTGTTAAACAGTTGGGGCAGACCCAATCCAAGATTTATATGTTATCGATGTTACCGTGTTCTGAAGCTCATGCACAAGCTTTAGTAAAATTCTTGAAGACTACTCACGTGCCACAAGAGATCTCTACCAATCAATTTGGAAGTTATGTTTCTAGCCTAACAACTGATAATGGATTAGGTTTCTCCGATATGACTCCTGAAGGAAGAAACCACAACAAGGCCCTGTATGTTTCCATTGAATGCATGGGCACTACTCTGGCTCATGTTTTGGTTAATACCGGATCCTCGTTATATGTTCTATCGAAAGACGCTCTTAAAATACTTGATTGCAAAGGGATGGTACTGAAACCCAGTGATATTGTAGTTCGAGCCTTTGATGGGTTCAAGAGGATGGTACACGGAGAAGTGGATCTTTCGATCAAGGTGGGTTTACAGATTTTTTAATCTACCTTCTATGTAATGGACATTCGGCCAACTTACTCTTGCTTACTGGGACGTCCCTGGATCCATGGGGCAGGCACTGTCACCTCAACCTTACACCAGAAGTTAAAGTATCCTGTAAACGGAAAGATTGTTACTGTCTGTAGCGAAGAAGAGTATATGGTTAGCCACTTGAACTCTTTCCGATATGTAGAGATGGACAGTGAATTCATAGAGACTCCCTGTCAGACTTTAGAAGTTATCCCTCCTGTCGCTACTGAATATTTCTCCGCCATTCCCAAAGGTACTAGGGCTCCGCCTAGGATGGCTTTGTTGAAAGATGCTAAAGCTATTATAGAAGAAGGTGGTTGTACTATTTGAGGTAAGCTTCCTGACATCCCCTATAAATATGACAAGTTTGGTTTGGGTTTCACTATAGAGGGTCAGAAGGCTATTTGTCATGCTCGATCTAGAAGGCCACCATTCTGCATCAACAACAACAGAGTCAACATGATAAAAGACGGTGACAGTCATTATGACCTTGACAGATGGATCTTTCCTACCGTTGGCAACAGGCTCAGCAACTGGAAGGCTAAGGATGTCATCTCTATCTCATTTATTCAGGAGTAATAACTATATTTATGTTTTTTATTGCTTTTAAGTTTTGGATCTTTAATATTTGAACAATGACTTTAAACCTTGTGCCTTACCCGGGGCGCAATGGTTCGTTTGTTAAGGGTTGTCATTTCATAATCATATTTTCATTTAAGAAAAGCATTGGATGTTTTGCATTCAAAATTTGTGCTATCTTTCTTTCTTTTCACTTTTATCACTTTCAAATAGCTATGTGTTCTTACACCCACCCACACAATACATTGTAAATCCACATCCACTCTGGATCCCATTGATAACGATTCTGCTATTGCCACTTATGACTTTGAAAATCTGATCTACCAAGCCGAGGACGAAGGTGAGGAAGATTGTGAGATACCAGGAGAACTTGCTAGACTGTTAGTGTAAGAAGAAAAAGTTATTCAACTGAATGAAGATCCAGTTGAAGTGGTAAACTTGGGTTCTAAAACAGACATAAAAGAGGTCAAGTTAGGCGCCAACTTAGAGGTCAGTGTCAAGAACAGGTTGATACAAATGTTACATGAACATGTTGAGATCTTTGCTTGGTCATGCGAAGACATGTCATGGCTTGATACCGATATTGTGGTTCACCATCTTCCGATGAAAGATGGTTGTGCTTCGATAAAACAAAAGGTTCGTCGTATGCGTCCTGACATGTTAGAGAAGATCAAGGCTGAGGTTATGAAACAATTAAATGTAGGGTTCTTAGTAGTGACATCCTATCCTTAATGGGTTGCGAATGTGGTTCCAGTACCAAAGAAAGACGACAAGGTACATATGTTTGTAGACTACATGGATCTAAACAGGGCGAGCCCCAAGGATGACTTCCCGCTTCCACATATTAATGTTCTGGTTGATAACACCGCTCAACACAAGGTATTCTCTTTCATGGATGGTTTCTGAGGGTATAATCAGATTAAGATGGCACCTGAAGACATGGAAAAGACTACTTTTGGTATACAGTGGGGAACTTTCTGCTACAAGGTTATGCCTTTCGGGTTGAAGAATGTCGACGCACCATATCAGTATGCTATGGTAGCTTTGTTCCATGACATGATTCATCACGAGATAGAGGTCTATGTAGACGATATGATAGCCAGATCATAGACCAAAGAGGAACATCTTGACCATCTACACCAGTTGTTTGAGAGACTGAAGAAGTACAATCTGAGATTAAACCCAAACAAGTGCACCTTTAGGGTGAGATTCGGTAAACTCATGGGTTTCGTCATCAGCGATAAAGGTATTGAAGTTGATCCCGCTAAAGTCAAAGCTATTCAAGAAATGCCTCCTCCCTGCACTGAGAAGGAAGTCAGAGGTTTCTTGGGACAACTGAACTATATTTCCAGATTTATTTCTCATTTGACCACTACTTGTGATCCGATCTTTAAGATGCTGAAGAAAGATAAGGTAGTGAAGTGGAACAACAATTTCTAGATAGCTTTTAACAAAATCAAGGAGTACCTACAAGAACCTCTGATTCTAATGCCACCAGATGAAGGAAGACCTCTAATCATGTACCTAACAGTGCTAGAGAATTCAATGGGGTGTGTACTAGGCCAGCATGACGAGTCTGGTCGAAAAGAGCATGCAATATACTACCTTAGCAAAACGTTTACCGACTGTGAAACAAGATATTCACTGCTAGATAAAACTTTCCGCACTTTGGCATGGGCTGCTCGCCGACTAAGGCAATATATGTTGACTCATACTACCTTGTTGATCTCTAAAATGGATCCCATAAAGTATATATTCGAGAAACCCGCTCTCTCCGGAAGAATAGCCAAATGGCAAATGGTCTTGACAGAATACGACATTCAATATACCACTCAGAAAGCAATTAAAGGAAGTGTACTGGCAGATTATTTGGATCATCAAGCCGTAGACGACTACCAATATATGAATTTTGAATTCCCTGATAAGAACATTATACTAGTTATAGATTGTGAAGAACTTGGACCGTATGAAGGACCTGATCCAGGATCCCGATGGAATATGGTTTTCGATGGAGCTTCTAATGAGATTGGCAAAAAAATTGGTGTTGTAATTATTTCTCCTCAGGATATCCATACGCCCTTCACCGCCAGATTATGCTTTGACTGTACCAACAATATGGCTGAATATGAGGTGTGCATCATGGGCATCAAAGCTGCTATTGACTTGAGAATCAAGTTATTGAGTGTATACGGAGACTCATCCCTAGTAGTCAGTAAGATCAAGGGAGAATGGGATACTAAGCATCCGAATCTCATTCCGTATTGAGAGCATGTGTTGACCTTAATTCCATACTTCGAGGAGATCACTTTTGAGCACATCCCAAGAGAAGAAAACCAGTTGGCAGACACATTGGCAACTATGTCGTCTATGTTCAAAGTCAGGTGAGATAATGAGGCTCCCAGAATTACTATTGAAAGGCTAGACGAACCTGCACACTGCTACGAAGTTGACACTGACGAAGTAGAAGAGAAGCCTTGGTTTCATAAAGTAAAACAATATCTCGAGGCTCAAGAGTATCCTGAAGGGGCACCTATCAATGACAAGAAATTCCTGTGGAGGTTCTCAGCTAAGTTCTTCCTGAGCAACATAATTTTGTACAGGCGCAACCATGATTTGACTCTGTTTCATTGTGTGGACAAGAAAGAGGCAGAGAAGATTATGGAAGATATACACAAAGGTATCTTTGGTACTCATTATAGTGGAAATACTATGGCTAAGAAAATTATGAGAGCGGGTTACTATTGGTCGACTATGGAAACTGACTGCTATCACCACTCAAGAACTTGTCACAAGTGGCATATCTATGCTGACAAGGTACACATGCCTCCAGTACCTCTGAATGTATTAACCGCTCCTTGTCCGTTTGCAATGTGGGGCATTGATATTATTGGAGAGATCAAAAGTACTCCTTCCAAAGGACATCACTTCATCCTCGTTGCCATTGATTACTTCACAAAGTGGGTTGAAGCAGCCTCGTTTGCCTCGATTACCAAGAATGTGGTGGCCTGGTTCATCAAGCATAATATTATCGGTCGGCATGGCATCCCCGAAAGGATTATCACAAACAATGGTACCAATTTCAACAATGCTATTGTTGGACCCCAAAATTTGCCCTCTCATGTTTTCCAAAGTCTTCCCCCTGCATGGTTGACCAGAAACCCTTGCCTAAGGAAAAAGAAATTTTTTGAGTGGTGCTTTAAGTACCTTTCGATTGGCATTCTGAAAGACCCTTCGATTGGTATTCTAAAGGAGCCTTTCGATTGGCATGGATAATTCCCTTCGATTGGCATTATGGACAAACACTTCGATTGGCATTGTGTCAAGGCCTTCGATTGGAATTCTGAAATACCTTTTCGTTTGGCACCCTGGGCCAAGCCTTTCAATTGGCATGCCAAGGGATCCTTCGATTTAGCATTGTGTCAAGGCAGCTTCGACAAGCATGTTAACCATATCCTTCGATTAGCATGAACAACACCTTTCGATTGGCCTGTTAACAAAGCCTTTCGATTGGAATTTTAACAAGTACCCTTTGATTGGTATATGGACAAATACCCTTCAATTGGCATTTCAAAAGGTCCTTGGACTGGAACTTCAGAGTGTCCTTTGACTGGAACTTCAGAGTTTCCCTTAATAAGAACATCAGAATGAAATGACCTTCGAATGGCATTTCAGTGCAGAGTTTCTCTTAATCTAAGATGCTCTAATGAAGGAAGTTCTGAACACTTCAAATCAGAACTTAGACTCATCACAAGGCCAAGGGCTGGTCGAAGTTGTCTAATAGGGAATTTTCTAAATAGATTCGAATTGGACTTTGAAGCTGGCAAAGAAGGCCCATTCGAAGGGTACATAAGAAATCCATTCGAAGGAGGTAAATCAAGACCAAACGAAGAGCAGGGCCTGAAGGCATTTGAAAATCAAAAGTGTCCAGGTTCATTCAAGATTCCAAAGAGACATGAATATTTCAAAAAAGGAAATCTTTTAATATGTCTGATTCTTGTCTCATGGCTTTAAAGGCCTGGTTAAATGGCTATCCCTTGCCATTTTCATGCACCCTCACACTCCTATAAATACGAGGCCAGTGACACATTACAGAAAAACAAAAAGAGGAGAAAAAGAAAAAAGAGAAACAAGGAGGATTTGGAGATACGCTGCCCACAAACCCACCAAAGGTTATCAGCATTTTCATAAGTAATCCAAGCCAAAGCAGCCATTCAGCGAACATCTCCACACCCAGAGCCACATATCATACATCTTTAATTGGTAAGGGTTTGCAAAACCAAAATTGCACCTTCATGACATTTAAATACACATTGCATATGTATTCTTGTTATTACTGATTATGTTGCATGTAAGCTGAAGCGCAAAGATGAGATCGTGCCATTGCTGGGGCACGATCTAAGTTTCTCCTTTGAATCTCAGGATAAAACAAACCCAGGCCCAGATTCAGCAAATTCAAATTGAGGAAGGACTCGAATTGGGAGGAGATTCGAATCAGGGGGGGTAAAGTCCCCCCTGGATCTTTAACATTTGTCTCATTTTGCAGGAAATATCTTCTCAGAATCTTGTTCAGAGCTTCGAAGCTTAGCAGCTTAGCTTCGAACTGGATCCAGGGTTCCCAGATCGAAGGATAACATATCCAGATCGAACACCCCCAAAGTGCAGCCCCTCATGCACCTTCGATCAAGCCTCTTCATTGGATCGAAAGACATCCCACACCTCTTTCGATCCAGGCCTCCAGAACTATACCTTTCTTGATTTACTGCCTGTTCCTTCGATTTCATCTTTGTTTTGACTATTTTACTTCTTTTTTTTAATCAACATAAAATCAATTAAAAAGAAAAACCACAAAAACATTAGGCTAGTTTTTCTATTAAATTAACTTTGTTAATTAATCATTTAATTATCTTAACATTTTCTCAAAACTAAAATTAAGAAGATTTAGATCATTTTCCCAAAATAAAATAAAACAACAAAAAGATTTTATTCTTAGGATTTTTAGAGGTTATTTTCAGATTCGCGCGCGTTTATTTTATTGTAATTGCCTACTGGTTTGTGATAGTTTAACTAAGACTTTTACACTTTACTGCTTTATTCCCCCAATTTTGGAGATGTAAATAATCCCCCTCCCCAAAGCCTTGTAATAGCGTAGGATTTACAATTCCCGCACTTTAAATTCCTATACATATATTAACTGTTTAGATGTATGCTAACTAGGATTGCATGACAAGATCGGAAAACAAACGGTAGAACACCTAAATATACAAAGATAATGTAACTAAAAAACAATACACTCGCACATGCCACTCTTAGGGTACACCTCACTTGGTTGCCTCGAACGTGGTCATTGAGTATAAGATGTTTTAGAGGTCGCCCTTTTGTCCAAAGATCATAAGTTGCCTCGAAACGATTGCCTCAGAAAAATGATCTAAGACATTAGGGTTACCGCTAAGGCGTCCTAACATTGCTTTAGTGGCCACACGCCCCTTAAATCGAATTGACCCGAAAACTCCAACGACGGTGCTACCTACTCCTCAATAGTGGGATAGCACTGTCTAAAGGAAATTTTCACAGTTTAATTCCTTTTTGAGTAGTTAGAGGTTCTTAAGTACTTTATCCTTTAAAAACAAAACAAAACTTTTCGCACTTACACCTCTTTCAAACAAAAACTCTTTTCAAACCCACAAACACAAAGAAAGGCAAACTTTTGAAAACATAGTGAGCAAGTACCTAAGAGCCCGTGGATAACCACGAATAGAAAGGGTGCTAACACATTCCCTTTCTATAATCTACCTCCCGAACCCGAGAAACATCTCGAAAAGGAATTTTTCTATGCTTTTGTCCTTTCCTTGTTGGATAAAATAAAAGACGGTGGCGACTCTTGCTTACCGCGACATTTTGCGAAAACAAACGCAAACACGAACCAACATTCCAAAACAGTCAGTTCTCATTCCCACCGATCACAACTATGATCACGAAACTCTACATGTAGTTCAATATCAAGCACCACAATTCTTCTCCGTATCGACCGAAGATGAATAACACAGTGGAAGCCACCAATAAGAATATTAAGAAGATTGTTCAGAAAATGGTTGCAACCTACAAAGACTAGCACAAGATGTTACCATTTTCTCTTCACGATTATCGCACTTTATCTCGAATATCAAATCGGGCAACCTCATTTGCTCTAGTTTATGGTATGGAAGTTGTCTTACCTGTCGAAGTTCAGATTCCTTCCTTGAGAATTATCAAAGATGCGGACTTAGATGAAGACAAATGGATTTAGACTAGGATGGATCAGTTAAACTTGATTGACGAGAAGAGGCTTACAACTGTTTGCTATGGTCAAATGTATCAAAAGTGTATGATCAAAGCCTTCAATAAGAAAATCAAGCATTAGGTATATCAGGCCAGTGACTTGGTAATAAAGCGCATTATCCTACTGCAAGGTGATCCCAGGGGAAAATGGAATCCTACCTATGAAGGGCCATTTGTGGTCAAGAAGATATTTTTGGGCAGTGCAATGATACTTACCACCATGGACGGTGAACATTTTACGCACCCTGTGAACACGAACATAGTCAAAAGATACTACACATGAAAACGATCTGCTAGGTTGACCGGCCTAGGAAAAAATAAGGGCATCTCGGCGAACCAATAAGGTTCGGGCAAAAAATAGGGATATATATATATATATATATATATATATATATATATATATATATATATATATATATATATATATATATATATATATATATATATATATATATATATATATATATATATATATATATATATATATATATATATATATATATATATATATATATATATATATATATAAGACTGTACACCCGACAAGTCGAAAACCTGAAAAGACAACTTGGGCAAAAAAGGGTATTCCGGTGGATTGAAAACCCGAAAGGGAGGTCCAGGAAAAAATTAGGGATTAAAGCGTACGACTATGTCCCATTGGATCACTCATAATCAACTTTATTACCAACATAAAGTTCGAATGGTACAAATCAATTTAGTCAACTTCTTCCGACATCGAGGGATGAAATGCTTGAAGACATAGAGGCAATAGCAGAATTGAAACCTGACGGATGATTTACACATAGTTATGTATTTTGTTTTCACTTTGTACTCTCTTCATTTTTCATGATGATTTCCTCTTACTAGGATTTCTGTCTCCTTATACAAATAATCGCTTTTTTATGGGGAACCTATCAATATAAACACAATTGCAAAATTCAAATTTTTGTTTTACTTTTTCTGTTTTGTTTGCAAAAACGTACAATGACTAAATTGAATGAACATATGCATATGAATATGATTATTGTTAACAAATATATGCATAAAAATAAGAATAAGTATTTACTCAAGATTTTAGGAGGCAGGATAACTTTCAATTCGTCCATAAATCCCCACAGAGTAATCCCCAGAAATTTTTTCCCATAGACCAGTTTCCATAAGATAATCCCCCGCGGAATCAGCTTCACAAGCTCATATTCAACAAATACATATTCCATGTGTTGTACCCCAAAATTTGCCCTCCCATATTCTTCAAGAAATTGCCAAGCCAAGTCACAAAATTCCCCAAGGGTTGTACAGTGCAAGGGCCTCCTAAACAGTCAAAATTAGGGTTTTGAGTCTGATCAAGAAAAGGAAGTGTTCAAAGGCCCAATCAAGTATCATATGCTTACAAACATGGTCAAGCATCCTCATATCAAGTTTCAAGGCATTCAGCTCAAGATTGCACAGTCAAAACCCTAAATTGCACTACAGTCAACTGTAGGGGCAAAATGGTCATTTGGCAGTCAAAAGTTCAAATTTTTGGTCAACATATCATTTTGAAGCCACAAACATCATTTGATCAATGCTTGATCATGATTCTCAAAATTTGGCTCAGAAAATCATCAAGATGCAAAAGTTTCCTTATTTGGACAGCTGAAAAAGTCAACTGAAATTGACCAGGGCATAACTTTCACATGGATTATCAGAAAAATTCCATCCAAAGCTCATTTTGAAGAGCAAGACATTTCCTACAACTCATCTTCATACTTCAAGTCCAAGAAATGCTCTCACAAAAAGTTATCAATTTCAACATTATAGGTCATTTTCAAAAGTCAACAAAAAGGGACTTTAAGTCAAAGGCCATAATTTGAGATTGGAAAATCAAAATGACATGGGACCAAAGGCATTGGTTAAAGGACTCAAAGACCTTTCCAAAATGTCCAAGAACATGAGAAAAGCTTAAAAATTGAGCAAGTTATGCCTTGTAGAAGTTGGGAAATTTTTGTGAAATGGCAAAAGTCAACTATCCTTGAAACTTCCATTTTTGACAAAAGGGCCCACTTTCTTCCACTTGATTCAGCCTTGTCATGCCACACACGTGTCCCATGATTAATTTCAAGATCAAACATTGATTTTTCTATTTTATTTAATTTTTGATAATTTAATTCATTTTAAATCTTTAAAAATTCAAATAAAATTTAAAAATCAATGGAATAGTGTCATTTGAATTGGAATAGCTTCCATATATCATGTGCCAGCTCACAAACTCATGCTAGGGTTAGGTTATACACCAAGTCTTGGTTTTGCTTAAAAAAGGGAAAGTTTGTTAATGGTGAAAGACCTAAGACTAATTCTCTCATGGGCATGGATCAAGGCCAGCTAATGACCTAATTCCCTTCCTTCATAAGTGCTGAGTCAAAACCTAATGCCCACACACTGAATGCTGCGCAGGAGACACCATTGCCAACTTGAAAAATTGTCCATAAAACTCAAAACTGAAATCAGTGTTCGAGGTTGATTCAAGTCCTAATATTGATTCTAAAAGCTTCCTTGTGGTTCACTGATCATATTCCAATTCATAACACTCATCAAAAGGCAAGGAATCAGTGTACAGAACTCAGCATATGTCGTGAAAAACTCACAATCGTATTCTTAAATTTAAGCATTTTCATAACATTTTCTGCATGGATTCTTATTCCTCCTGCAATTCTAAAGCTAACTGATCCATTTAATTGCGTTTTCCTGTGTTATGTACAAAGATGCCATTGTAGCTTTTTAGGGTTTGCAGGTTTTCGAATTAGGGCTTTTCATCCAAGGCAAAATTAGGACTCGTGAGTAATATCATTGGCATGAGCGTGTTCAGACGAAGAAGAATCCATCCTCGCGCCTAATTTATGTTTAGAGACGGCGTAATCGCTATTTTCTATAAACCGGCCTAAGAGAACACACATAAAACCGTGGCCTTTGTTTTTGATATTTGCAGGAACGAAGAAGAAGACCTCGTGGCCAACAACCATTGGTTCTTTTTGAATTGCGCGCGTTTTTCAGATAACCAACCAATTTTCTTTTATATTGATTAGTAGCTATTATATATTAAAAGTAATTGAAGTGGTTCAGTGGTGCAGGAAGTGATCAGTAATGCTAGTGACCTGGGTTTGAGTCCCAGGTCTGTACAATATTTCATGTTATTTTTCAATTCCAACTCCTATGCAGCGCCAGTGATCATACACACCATACATCCTCAAAGATCAACCAGCCACGCGTCCTGGAGATCAAATCAAGGGCATAGATCAGAGGTGTACCATAAGCCTTAGTCCAAGGTCCCACACGTAGCCTGGAAAAGTCAACGAATCTCAAGCTTATTGGGCCCAAATTACTGGATCCATACCTCACAATTGGGGCCTGAACCCCCCCCCCTGGTTTGCCTTCTCCATATTTTTCTTATTTTATTTTTAATTGCTATTATATTTTCTTTTTTTGCTTTAATTGATTGTTTTTTTTACCAAATACAAAAAATACCTTAAAAAACTCAGAAAAGGATACAAAATATAATGATTATTTATTTTGATATTTTCTTGTAAATAAATTAACATGTAATAAATATTAGTTTAATTAGGTTTATCTTAATTCTTTTCATAATAAAACATAAAAAAATATAGAATTTAGGCTTAATTTTTATCCTTTTTAATTTTTCCTTTTATCATAATATTATTTATTTATTTATTTTTATAATTAAATTGTACATAAAAATTAGGGTTTCATTTAGTTAAAAATTTCAACATTTTCTTAATAACTAAAATCCAAAAATATAGCATTAGGTTTAATAACTTTTATTCCTTTTAATTTTCCTTTTTTTTTGCCACAATATTAGTGATTTATTTATTTTCATAATTAAACTTGTAAACTAATTAGGGTTGCATTTAGGTTAAATTTTAATACTTTCATAATAAACTTAAAAATAATTAGAACTAGGTTTAACATTTCATTTTGGTTTTTAATTAATTCTTTTTTATTAAATCTCAAAAAACACAAAAATACTAAAAAACATTTTCTTTTAATTCTTAATTTTAATTCCTTATTAATAATATTTTGCAAAAGGGTCCAACGCCCTCGTTCGTAATTTATTTTATTGCGCATATTTATTTTATGTCATTTAAATAATTATGTATCTCTCCCAAAGCCTTGTAACATTAAACTTCTCGCACTTTTATTTCTTTTGCTTTATTTATTTTCCATCAAATCGGGTCCGGTTTAATTTCGGCGATGTGGACCCGCGCCATTTGTAATAGCTTAGATTTATTTTTCCCGCAAACTTTTAACTGTTAACCAAGCATGAAAGAATGAATGACCATAATAAAATCAAGCGTAGAACACCAATAAACATGACAAGACAAATATCAATGAAAACGACACACGATTCGCACACATCACCCCTAGGGTACGCTTCACTGTTGCCTTGCCCTCGAAAGGTGGTCGTCGAGTAGAGGATGTCTTAGTAAGTCCTCATGATCCGAGAACCTGGCATGAGGGTAGCTTCTAAGGTGTCTTCCTATTGCTCCAGTGATCACCATGTCCCGAACCTCGAATTGACCCGAACACCTCCAACGGTGGTGCTACCTACCTCTCGATGGTGGGATGGCACTACCTTAAAGGACATTTACACAGACGAATTCCTTAGGGTAGGTAGGTTCTCAAGGATACTTGCTCTCTTCAAAACAAAAATTCAAAGACTTTTCACACCAACACTTTTCAAAAGCTTTCAAAGCAAATTTTTCAAACACTCTGACGTACGAGTCGAACTGAAATTTTTCAAAGAAACTTTTTTTAAACCCACAATTGAAAAGCAAGCAAACATTTTGAAAACACATTGAGCAAGTATCTAAGAGCCCATGGATAACCATGGATAGAAAGGGTGCTAACACCTTCCCTTTCTATAACCTACCTCCCGAACCGAGAGCAATCTCTTTAAGGAATTTTTCTGTGCTTTTGTCCTTTCCATTTGGAGAAAATAAAAGACGGTGGCGACTCTTGCTTTCGCGACATTTCGCGAACCAGCTTTAAAACAGTCAGTTCCAGATCCACCGATCACAGAACTGGCGACTCTGCTGGGGAATTAAACTTAAAGTGAGGTATACCTTAGGGCTAGGTCATAACTATGTTTTCAATTGTCTTCTTTGCTTGCTTTATTATTGTGGGTTGCTTGGGAGTTCTATAGATCCTAACCTGGATCTGGGGATACCTTTCTTAGAAAGTAGCAACAAGGCTGTGAGGGAACTGTGCGGGGTATACCGACATGGTTGAAGCAGTCTGCTACGTTGATGTGGCACTTTGGTGTGTACCGGTAACCCTTGAGTTCAGTCAAGGAGAGTACGGGGCCTCCGCGTGGTGTCGTGAAGCATCAACAGACCTTAGGAACCTTAATTGAACTATCTCGGCCTCTTTAGGGTAGTGAGATAACTGACTTTGGTGCAGTCCGAGGTTGGTTGATACTCGATACTACACTCAATTGAGGGTTGCTTTCCTGGAATATTTCGGTCGCCAGTTCAGTGGCTAAATCAAAACGATGAACAATGAAAGCAATCCCGTGATATTGGGAACCTTAGAACCCGGTTACTTTGATTAGGACAGGTTGAACCCACCAACTTCAAGAGGGTAATACCTAGACCTCATGCTGGCCTGAACCCTAAGGGCTCTTTTGTGTGACTTGTGTGCCTTCGTACTTGACTATCTGCGTGCTTGTTACCTGACACTTGTTTCTTGCAGGTCTTATTTATAGTCCTTAATTGGGACTCATAACAGGGTATTAAATTTCTTGCAGGGTTGTTTATAGTCCTTAATTGGGACTCATAACAGGGTACTAAATTTCTTGCAGGGTTGTTTATAGTCCTTAATTGGGACTCATAACAGGGTTACTCACATTACCCCATGCATAGCATGACATCATACCATTGCATACCATTGCATACATCCTAACCCATTTCAAGGATCTCAAGGGCTTGTGATGCAGGTCATGATGAACCAACTATCCCAGCAAGGGGCAAGGAGGATTTATTTTCCTCTAGCCAAGGTTGTCAGGGGCTATGACCCACTGGATATGGTGAGCCTTTGACCCTTGAGGAAGGACTCTCAGCGACATGAAGTTCTTTCAATCAAGTTACCAGTTTCCAACTCTAACAAGTTTCCCTGTTTACCCCGCGGGGTCCTTGAAATCGTTGCATGCATGTCATACATATCATCGCATTACAGGTACCCTTTTCTCTACAGGTTGCTTACCTTCTTCGCTGTTTATTTCAGCCGATCATCATGAATCCTGAATCATCAGCCGAGCAGACTATCAAGGACCTCCAGGCTCAGAACGCCCAGTTCCAAGAGCTGATCATGAATTTGACTCAGGGGCAACAAGATCTGAAGGCTCTGCTCTTGAAGAAGGACAAGAAGAAGAAGAGGACTGTTTTGTTCAGCCCTAGGCGCAGATCTGGGAATGCACCGCAGACTGAAACTAAGAGGACTACCCCATCTGTGAGGGAAAGCAGTCACCATGAGAGAGAGGTGCCTAGTCCAGTGGTCTCCGACAACGAGACAGATTTCAACGACGAACAATACCCTCCTGCCGAAGACAAGTACAAACAGTTGGAGGATAGGCTGAATGCTATGGAGATCCAACAGGTACCTGGGCTGGATTTTGGAGATCTGGGTTTGTCAACTGGTGTGATTATTCCTCGGAAGTTCAAAGCACCATCCTTCTCTAAGTATGACGGGGCGTCTTGTCCCAAGCTGCATCTAAGGTCCTATGTTCGGAAAATGCAGCCGTACTCTGCGGATAAGAATTTATGGATCCACTTCTTCCAGGAGAGTCTTTCAGGGACTCATCTCGAATGGTTCTATCAGCTGGATGGGACCAAGGTTCGTAACTGGGAGGAGTTGGCTACTGCTTTCTACAAGCAGTATCAATACAATGCCGACCTTGCTCCTACGCGTACCCAACTCCAGGGTATGTCGTTAGGATCAAGTGAAGGTTTTAAAGAATATGCGCAGAAATGGAGGGATCTTGCTGGAAGGGTACAACCACCTCTGACTGATCGGGAACTTGTCGATATGTTCTTGGGAACCCTGTCTGGTCCATTCTACAACCACCTAATTGGGAATTCGTCTGCTGGATTCACAGATCTTATCTTGACTGGAGAGCGAATAGAAGCTGGTATCAGGTCTGGGAAGATTCAAGAGGCTGCACCTTCTGATAAAAAGCCTCATCAGGGAAAGAAAGAATCCAATGTTGTGCACGGTAAAAAGAGCCGTCATGAGGTAGGGGCAATCCAGATCTTCAATCCTGGACCCGCTCAACAAGGACAGGGGCAAAAGCGAAAGGAGAAACGACAGTATACCAAACTCAACATGTCGCTGGATCAAGCACTGCAACAAATGTTGAAGGCAGGGCTGATCACCTTAAGGGCTCCTCTCCGGAATCCGAACACTTCTGCTCCCAACTATCATCCCAATGATAGGTGCGCGTATCATTCTGATAGCCCGGGGCATACTACAGACAACTGCTGGCCTCTCAAGAACAAGATCCAAGATATGATTGACGCCGGAGAGATTCAGTTTGAAGTGCCAGAGACTCCGAACATAGTCACTGCTCCGTTACCCAATCGTTGAAGCCTTTGTTTATTTGAATTTTTGAGTTGTATTTTTCTTTGCTTATACAAACAATTACTGTCATAGCAAACTCTTTTATTCTATTAATGCATCGTATACGTCTGTTTTGGGAATTAATACAATTGTTTTCATTATATTCAAAATTCTTTTCATATTTTTTCTGATGATCAACTCTTGGTTAATAATTCTGAGCCTCTTGAGGGAGGATGACGAAAACGATACCACGATCACTACAGTATGCTTTTGAACAGACCCCGCTGGTGAGGTACAGGAATTGTTTCAATCCCTAAACACTGGAGTTATAAGGATGATAATCCCTCGTCAACCCCTCTGAGCCAAAGAAGTAGGAGTTTTTATTTTCGAAAATCAAAACCCTAAATCATAACCTGGGGCAGGGTAGTCTCTCAGTTGATCCGAGTGCATAACGAATGGCACCAAAAAGAGATCCTTACAAAACGAAGAAAGACAGTGATGGTTCCGAATAATCATAAAGATAGGCAGTCATTATCAACAAAAAATCATAAATGAAAAGCCCAAAAAGTCAAAGCCAACGAAGAAGACTTACAAAACTGGGGCATCCCGCTGACTTTAATTCCAAAAAAGGAAACAGTTCAGGCAAAAAAAATAGGGATAACAAAATCAAAAAGAAAGAGGTCCCACAAACCCTCGAAAAAAATGATGACTGCCTATTCAGAATAAATCATCAATATCCGAACCATCACTAGAAAATCAGAACAAAGACTCAAACTAGGTCTAACGTATGATCAACTGAGTTTAGGTTTGGAGAACATCACGAAGAGCGGGTGGGTACAAATAATTTGAGCCTTTATCCTTTGTTTCTTAAACCGTGAACCAGACCACGTTATAACCCTTAAAAGTCCTAGCTGAAGCATGGGTTAGTTTGAAAGCATACTGTTACGAAAGGTATCCTGACTCCTTAAGGCCTACGGTAAATACGGAGTTGACATCATGTTTTTACAAACATTTACTTGTTTTATGAAAAAGAATGCATTTTCAAAATCTTCGAGACAGACATAAGCTTTGCATTTTTAACATAACTTTGTTTGCATATGACTTTTTGTTTGAACAACATAGAAATTCGCATGACGAAAGTCTAATGAACAAGAGTATCTCCAATCAAGGGGCACGGCATGATCATGGTCTACCATCTGGGGCAGTTAAGTCAAGATCCAGAGAATCTCTCAAAAGGCCAAAAAGCCTGGGGCAAATCTCTACCTGAGTCACTTGGGACACTCCAGCAACGAATCTTGCACGATCAGACACCTTCTGATAATATGGCAACACAAGCAGCCAGGGGCACCTACCTGCATTCTAAGAGCGTGGACATAGTCGAAAAATACTACGCAAAATCAAAGACCCGCTAGGTTGACACACCTAGGCAAAAATAAGGGCTTCCCGGCGAACCAAAAGGGTTCGGGCAAAATGAAGGGATGAAATGAAAAAAAATCTGTACACCCGGCAAGTCGAAAACCTGAAAAGGCGGCTTGAGCAAAAATGGGTATCCCGGTGGACTGAAAACCCGAAAGGGCGGTCCAAGCAAAAACAAAATTAGGGATCAAAGCGTACGACTATGTCCTGCCATCTTGTCACCTGCCTACCAGAAGAAGGTTCGCCCGTCAACAACAATCAGCACCTCATAGGTCTTCCTCCCCCATAGAAACAGGGGCAATGAAGAGTGGTCTAAGCAGTCTGATTGTTCTATCCTTCAAGGTATCAGGGTAAGTTCCGTTGAAGAACATAACCAATACAGTTCAATACTCCCCCGAGAGAGTCCAATCCAGTTTCCCCAAGAAAAATTGGAATCCATATCCCCAAGCAATAAGCTTATCCCTAGTAGATTCTGGAAGCTTATCCCCTCGCAGAACACGAACGCGTCTCCCGGCTTTATTCAAAGAGTTATTTCCTTAACAGAATATAACTGGGTTATCCTCAGCCAAAAGCCACGGAAAGAGCGTTGTCGACAAAGTCTTCCTATCCCCAGCGAAGTCTATCGACACTTCCAACAACAAGGATATCCTCAGCAAATTATTATCAACACTCAGCAAGGCATCTCTCTTCCCACAGAGTATTACTTCTCAGCATGGTCACTAGAGTATCTTTTCTCCCCGCAGAATCCGTCATTTGCCAAGTTTATTCCCCGACGGAGTTATCTTCTCCCACCGGTATACTTGCAACTATCATCCCCAGCGGAGGCAAAAAAACTATTTTTCAACATCAGCCCAGGATACGACTTCCCGGCACCCGTCAAGGATTTATTTTCTTAGACAAAAATACAGTCATAAACATCATATCTTCGTACATTGTAGCATGTATATGCATCATATGGCACGAATCTCATTAATTTTGAAGACATACAGTTCATGCATCATGATTTTGCATACAATTATGTTTTGCCTTTTCAGGAAAAAGATCAATACAAAAATGATTACTATCAACTAACGCAATTCTTTCTAGATATAGTTTCAGATATGATCCAGATGATGGTGACGTTCTGATACTGCTTCCAGATATCCTTCTAGATATAGTTTCAGATATGACCCAGATGATGGTGACGTTCTGATACTGCTTCCAGATATCCTTCTAGATATAGTTTCAGATATGACCCAGATGATGGTGACGTTCTGATACTGCTTCCAGATATCCTTCTAGATATAGTTTCAGATATGATCCAGATGATGGTGACGTTCTGATACTGCTTCCAGATATCCTTCTAGATATAGTTTCAGATATGATCCAGATGATGGTGACGTTCTGATACTGCTTCCAGATATCCTTCTAGATATAGTTTCAGATATGACCCAGATGATGGTGACGTTCTGATACTGCTTCCAGATATCCTTCTAGATATAGTTTCAGATATGACCCAGATGATGGTGACATTCTGATACTGCTTCCAGATATCCTTCTAGATATAGTTTCAGATATGACCCAGATATGGTGACGTTCTGATGCTGCTTCCAGAGTTCCTTCTAGATATAGTTTCAGATATGACCCAGAGATGGCGACGATCTGATGCTGCTTCCAGATATCCTTCTAGATATAGTTTCAGATGTAAACCAGATATGGTGACGTTCTGATACTGCTTCCAGATTTCCTTCCAGATATAGTCCAGATGTAAACCAGATATGGCGACGTTCTGACACTTATTCCAGTTGAAGATATTTCAAGACCTTGTCCGGTTCAGTTAAATCGACCCTAAGATTTTCCTGATGCTTATCCAGTCAAAGGCCTTCTCTGGTTCAGTCAGATCGACCCTAAGATCTCCCTGATGCTTATCCAGTTGAAGATATTTCAAGACCTTGTCCGGTTCAGTTAAATCGACCCTAAGATTTTCCTGATGCTTATCCAGTCAAAGGCCTTCTCTGGTTCAGTCAGATCGACCCTAAGATCTCCCTGATGCTTATCCAGTTGAAGATATTCCAAGACCTTCTCTGGTTCAGTCAGATCGACCCTAAGATCTCCCTGATGCTTATCCAGTTGAAGATATTTCAAGACCTTGTCCGGTTCAGTTAAATCGACCCTAAGATTTTCCTGATACTTATCCAGTCAAAGGCCTTCTCTGGTTCAGTCAGATCGACCCTAAGATCTCCCTGATGCTTATCCAGTTGAAGATATTTCAAGACCTTGTCCGGTTCAGTTAAATCGACCCTAAGATTTTCCTGATGCTTATCCAGTCAAAGGCCTTCTCTGGTTCAGTCAGATCGACCCTAAGATCTCCCTGATGCTTATCCAGTTGAAGATATTCCAAGACCTTCTCTGGTTCAGTCAGATCGACCCTAAGATCTCCCTGATGCTTATCCAGTTGAAGATATTTCAAGACCTTGTCCGGTTCAGTTAAATCGACCCTAAGATTTTCCTGATGCTTATCCAGTCAAAGGCCTTCTCTGGTTCAGTCAGATCGACCCTAAGATCTCCCTGATGCTTATCCAGTTGAAGATATTTCAAGACCTTGTCCGGTTCAGTTAAATCGACCCTAAGATTTTCCTGATGCTTATCCAGTCAAAGGCCTTCTCTGGTTCAGTCAGATCGAACCTAAGATCTCCCTGATGCTTATCCAGTTGAAGATATTTCAAGACCTTGTCCGGTTCATTTAAATCGACCCTAAGATTTTCCTGATGCTTATCCAGTCAAAGGCCTTCTCTGGTTCAGTCAGATCGACCCTAAGATCTCCCTGATGCTTATCCAGTTGAAGATATTTCATGACCTTGTCCGGTTCAGTTAAATCGACCCTAAGATTTTCCTGATGCTTATCCAGTCAAAGGCCTTCTCTGGTTCAGTCAGATCGACCCTAAGATCTCCCTGATGCTTATCCAGTTGAAGATATTTCAAGACCTTGTCCGGTTCAGTTAAATCGACCCTAAGATTTTCCTGATGCTTATCCAGTCAAAGGCCTTCTCTGGTTCAGTCAGATCGACCCTAAGATCTCCCTGATGCTTATCCAGTTGAAGATATTTCATGACCTTGTCCGGTTCAGTTAAATCGACCATAAGATTTTCCTGATGCTTATCCAGTCAAAGGCCTCTCTGGTTCAGTCAGATCGACCCTAAGATCTCCCTGATTCTTATCCCAGTAGAAGACACCCAAGATTTTTCTCAACGAGCGTTGTTGAAGTTAAAGTCGCCCAAGGTTCTCTTACCATTCATGCTAAGGTAGTAACCATCCCTGGTTCTTTCATCGCCGTTTGAAGCTCCAGACTCAGCTCATGTAACCAGTCAGGACACATCTATACCAGGCATCTAAAAATCAACTCCTGCAACGTGTCAGGTATACAGGTTCTCGCCAAGGAATCTCTTACGCAATCAAACATCCAGATGGCATCTATAAGCCCATTCCACCATCACTGCCACTATGTGAGCACAAATTTCTGGGCACTCTAGTGTCCAATCATCTTCTACCCTCGGATTACGAAAGGCACGTCCGCCATTCTGCATCCTCAGGTCTAAGAAGATTGAACAGGGGCAACTATTGTACCCCAAAATTTGCCCTCCCATATTCTTCAAGAAATTGCCAAGCCAAGTCACAAAATTCCCCAAGGGTTGCACAGTGCAAGGGCCTCCTAAACAGTCAAAATTAGGGTTTTGAGTCTGATCAAGAAAAGGAAGTGTTCAAAGGCCCAATCAAGTCTCATATGCTTACAAACATGGTCAAGCATCCTCATATCAAGTTTCAAGGCATTCAGCTCAAGATTGCACAGTCAAAACCCTAAATTGCACTACAGTCAACTGTAGGGGCAAAATGGTCATTTGGCAGTCAAAAGTTCAAATTTTTGGTCAACATATCATTTTGAAGCCACAAACATCATTTGATCAATGCTTGATCATGATTCTCAAAATTTGGCTCAGAAAATCATCAAGATGCAAAAGTTTCCTTATTTGGACAGCTGAAAAAGTCAACTGAAATTGACCAGGGCATAACTTTCACATGGATTATCAGAAAAATTCCATCCAAAGCTCATTTTGAAGAGAAAGACATTTCCTACAACTCATCTTCATACTTCAAGTCCAAGAAATGCTCTCACAAAAAGTTATCAATTTCAACATTATAGGTCATTTTCAAAAGTCAACAAAAAGGGACTTTAAGTCAAAGGCCATAATTTGAGATTGGAAAATCAAAATGACATGGGACCAAAGGCATTGGTTAAAGGACTCAAAGACCTTTCCAAAATGTCCAAGAACATGAGAAAAGCGTAAAAATTGAGCAAGTTATGCCTTGTAGAAGTTGGGAAATTTTTGTGAAATGGCAAAAGTCAACTATCCTTGAAACTTCCATTTTTGACAAAAGGGCCCACTTTCTTCCACTTGATTCAGCCTTGTCATGCCACACACGTGTCCCATGATTAATTTCAAGATCAAACATTGATTTTTCTATTTTATTTAATTTTTGATAATTTAATTCATTTTAAATCTTTAAAAATTCAAATAAAATTTAAAAATCAATGGAATAGTGTCATTTGAATTGGAATAGCTTCCATATATCATGTGCCAGCTCACAAACTCATGCTAGGGTTAGGTTATACACCAAGTCTTGGTTTTGCTTAAAAAAGGGAAAGTTTGTTAATGGTGAAAGACCTAAGACTAATTCTCTCATGGGCATGGATCAAGGCCAGCTAATGACCTAATTCCCTTCCTTCATAAGTGCTGAGTCAAAACCTAATGCCCACACACTGAATGCTGCGCAGGAGACACCATTGCCAACTTGAAAAATTGTCCATAAAACTCAAAACTGAAATCAGTGTTCGAGGTTGATTCAAGTCCTAATATTGATTCTAAAAGCTTCCTTGTGGTTCACTGATCATATTCCAATTCATAACACTCATCAAAAGGCAAGGAATCAGTGTACAGAACTCAGCATATGTCGTGAAAAACTCACAATCGTATTCTTAAATTTAAGCATTTTCATAACATTTTCTGCATGGATTCTTATTCCTCCTGCAATTCTAAAGCTAACTGATCCATTTAATTGCGTTTTCCTGTGTTATGTACAAAGATGCCATTGTAGCTTTTTAGGGTTTGCAGGTTTTCGAATTAGGGCTTTTCATCCAAGGCAAAATTAGGACTCGTGAGTAATATCATTGGCATGAGCGTGTTCAGACGAAGAAGAATCCATCCTCGCGCCTAATTTATGTTTAGAGACGGCGTAATCGCTATTTTCTATAAACCGGCCTAAGAGAACACACATAAAACCGTGGCCTTTGTTTTTGATATTTGCAGGAACGAAGAAGAAGACCTCGTGGCCAACAACCATTGGTTCTTTTTGAATTGCGCGCGTTTTTCAGATAACCAACCAATTTTCTTTTATATTGATTAGTAGCTATTATATATTAAAAGTAATTGAAGTGGTTCAGTGGCGCAAGAAGTGATCAGTAATGCTAGTGACCTGGGTTCGAGTCCCAGGTCTGTACAATATTTCATGTTATTTTTCAATTCCAACTCCTATGCAGCGCCAGTGATCATACACACCATACATCCTCAAAGATCAACCAGCCACGCGTCCTGGAGATCAAATCAAGGGCATAGATCAGAGGTGTACCATAAGCCTTAGTCCAAGGTCCCACACGTAGCCTGGAAAAGTCAACGAATCTCAAGCTTATTGGGCCCAAATTACTGGATCCATACCTCACAATTGGGGCCTGAACCCCCCCTGGTTTGCCTTCTCCATATTTTTCTTATTTTATTTTTAATTGCTATTATATTTTCTTTTTTTGCTTTAATTGATTGTTTTTTTTTACCAAATACAAAAAATACCTTAAAAAACTCAGAAAAGGATACAAAATATAATGATTATTTATTTTGATATTTTCTTGTAAATAAATTAACATGTAATAAATATTAGTTTAATTAGGTTTATCTTAATTCTTTTCATAATAAAACATAAAAAAATATAGAATTTAGGCTTAATTTTTATCCTTTTTAATTTTTCCTTTTATCATAATATTATTTATTTATTTATTTTTATAATTAAATTGTACATAAAAATTAGGGTTTCATTTAGTTAAAAATTTCAACATTTTCTTAATAACTAAAATCCAAAAATATAGCATTAGGTTTAATAACTTTTATTCCTTTTAATTTTCCTTTTTTTTTGCCACAATATTAGTGATTTATTTATTTTCATAATTAAACTTGTAAACTAATTAGGGTTGCATTTAGGTTAAATTTTAATACTTTCATAATAAACTTAAAAATAATTAGAACTAGGTTTAACATTTCATTTTGGTTTTTAATTAATTCTTTTTTATTAAATCTCAAAAAACACAAAAATACTAAAAAACATTTTCTTTTAATTCTTAATTTTAATTCCTTATTAATAATATTTTGCAAAAGGGTCCAACGCCCTCATTCGTAATTTATTTTATTGCGCATATTTATTTTATGTCATTTAAATAATTATGTATCTCTCCCAAAGCCTTGTAACATTAAACTTCTCGCACTTTTATTTCTTTTGCTTTATTTATTTTCCATCAAATCGGGTCCGGTTTAATTTCGGCGATGTGGACCCGCGCCATTTGTAATAGCTTAGATTTATTTTTCCCGCAAACTTTTAACTGTTAACCAAGCATGAAAGAATGAATGACCATAATAAAATCAAGCGTAGAACACCAATAAACATGACAAGACAAATATCAATGAAAACGACACACGATTCGCACACATCACCCCTAGGGTACGCTTCACTGTTGCCTTGCCCTCGAAAGGTGGTCGTCGAGTAGAGGATGTCTTAGTAAGTCCTCATGATCCGGGAACCTGGCATGAGGGTAGCTTCTAAGGTGTCTTCCTATTGCTCCGGTGATCACCATGTCCCGAACCTCGAATTGACCCGAACACCTCCAACGGTGGTGCTACCTACCTCTCGATGGTGGGATGGCACTACCTTAAAGGACATTTACACAGACGAATTCCTTAGGGTAGGTAGGTTCTCAAGGATACTTGCTCTCTTCAAAACAAAAATTCAAAGACTTTTCACACCAACACTTTTCAAAAGCTTTCAAAGCAAATTTTTCAAACACTCTGACGTACGAGTCGAACTGAAATTTTTCAAAGAAACTTTTTTTAAACCCACAATTGAAAAGCAAGCAAACATTTTGAAAACACATTGAGCAAGTATCTAAGAGCCCATGGATAACCATGGATAGAAAGGGTGCTAACACCTTCCCTTTCTATAACCTACCTCCCGAACCGAGAGCAATCTCTTTAAGGAATTTTTCTGTGCTTTTGTCCTTTCCATTTGGAGAAAATAAAAGACGGTGGCGACTCTTGCTTCCGCGACATTTCGCGAACCAGCTTTAAAACAGTCAGTTCCAGATCCACCGATCACACCATGCAAGCCTGAAATACTCTAATCGTACTCACCAGCAGATCCCCCAACATAACATATTCCTCCAGCAGGTTTATTTCCTCACCAGAGTGCTTCTCCAACATGTTTTATTTCCCCAACAGGGTTTATTTCTCCAGCGAAATCCAGTCTCCCCAGCTTGAGTTTATCCCTCTGACTACTGCAAATCACAGGTAAAACTTCTCTCTCTAGCAAAGGGTAGTCCAGACCAGTATCCCCAATGGGTCGCTACGAAAATCTGAAATCAGACCAAATATCAGTTAATCTTATCCTCCCCAGACGAGTCGGTATCCATATCGAAAACTCGGTCAGACAACACCTTGAAAGGTTATCTGTCTCTTTTATTCCTAGTCAGGTTATATAAGAATCAAATTCCCAAATAGAGCGATGAACGACCAATGTTCTTGTAATCCTCACCCCAAGAAAAAATTAAATTCCCTAGCAGAGTCTCCTCAAACAGCAAGTAGGAATCCCCAACAGATTGAAGATTCATATTTTTCATCCCCAACAATAATCAGGGATTTATTTTCCCAATAAAAAATGTTATACGAAGCTATCGATACACTTCAATGACATCTCACATTCATACATCATTTATCATAGCATATGCATACGAAACGCGTTATCATATTCACATTTATTTCAAGAGCATCATTATGCAATGCATTGCATACATGATGACGTTGCATAAAACTAACTTTTTCTTTTCAGGTTAAGTTCGCAAACAGACAAGCATTTTCCTTAGAGACTAAATATGACATGTAGCTACTTAAACATTTTCCCCAAAGAGTCATTCTGAAAAAATACCTCTCCTAGATGAAATCAGGCGTAGACATCTTCTAGTGCATCATTCAGATGAAGTCAAGCATAGATTTCCTTTTGATACTCTTTTGGAAAAGTCAGGCGTAGACTCCTTCCAACACCTCTTTTAGTTGAAGTCAGGGGTAGACATCTTCTAGCTTAGATGAAATCCAGCGTAGATTTATTTTGAAACTCTTTTGGAAAAGTCGGGCGTAGACTCCTTCCAACACCTCTTCTTGTTGAAGTCGGGCATAAACATCTTCTAGTTCAGATGAAATCAAGCGTAGATTTATTCTGAAACTCTTTTGGACAAAGTCGAGCGTAGACTCATTCCAAACATACCTTCTAGAAAAAGTCGGGCATAGACTCATTCTCGCATGTTATTCAGTTGAAATAAAGTGTAGATTCCTTCTGAAACTCTTTGGGACAAAGTCGGGCGTAGACTCATTCCAAATACATCTTTTAAGACAAAGTTAGGCATAAACTTATTATGATATTCCTATCAACAATTACTCTGGGTGGCATATATAAGCCCATCTCCGACGACTCTCCGTCACCTCTCTAGATGGCATCTATAAGCCCATCTCCGATATCCCGTTACTCTCCAAATGGAATCCTTAAGCCTATTCCCAGTATAATCAACCAATAGTGTTACTTTGTGCACATGTGAGTGCAAATTTCGGGGCACTTAAGTGTTCAATCATCTTCTACCTTCAAGTCACGAATAGTGGACATGCCAATCTAACTCCTCAGGTTTAAGAAGATTGAACATGGGCAGCTGTTGTACCCCAAAATTTTCCCTCCCATTTTTCTTCAAGACATTCTCAAAGGGTCCTCAAATGCTCAAGGTAGCTCAAGAATTGATCATACCAATTCTCCTCCTAAGCAATCAGTTTGAATTAACTTCATTCAGAAGCAGGACTTTTAGGTCAATTTCGTCAGCTGACAGTAGCGAAAGGCGAAAAAGTATCTGAAATTGAAAATAAAGTACACCAATAGTTCCATAATCGTAGAGAAAGTCAAGTTCCACTAATCATAGGTGTAAAAACTCATCATGGTTAAGAAATTAGCTCAAAAATGAGATTATGTCAAGTGTTAGAAAAAATTCAAGAATTGTGACATTGTCCACTTATCTCAAGTTTTTATGTATCAAAAGAGGTTGTTAATGTGTCTTGAGTCAAATGGAAGATTTTACACCTCATGGATAAACAAATGTTAGTATGAGTGTATGCACGTTCACATAATTACAATATTACATGTTATGAAAATGTTAAAGTAAGTGAGCAAAACTAGAATTTAACACTAAGTATTAGTAAGCAAGACTTGAATATTAGTACTAGGAATTAGTAAACAAGAGTATGCATATTAAGGTGAATAGTATAGAACAAACACAACACAAGTTAGTAATCACGATTCCAGAAAATTAGCATTTAGGCATAACACAATTAAGCTCAAGACTCAACCAATTCCGGATCTATCCATATTTGTTCACAATATCAAGAATCTAACATCAACTTAAACAATTACAATTAAATCTATTTCAAAAGATTAGCATAATATCAAGAATTAGTTCTTATGTCAAGAATTAACCATACAATTCTATGAAGAATTTCTACATACAACTAATGTGCAAAGGTTATGTCTACAAATCTATGTCAAAATCTACATCACAAATTCACATAGACATTATCACAAATACATAATATGCACTAGAATATTACAAATTCTATGTCAAGAATTCTAGACTTTAACTAATCTACTTCATCAATTCATGCATAATTCACATAAACAAAAACAAATTACTCAAGTATTCAACAAAACTATGAGAATCAAGTAATATTACCTAAGAGAATTTGTAGAAAATTGGAAGTTCAATGATGTTGATGATGATGCTTGCGATAGAGAAGAGAGAAGGGAAGGAGTGTCTGATTGAAGCTACCGCGAATGGATAGAGTATGCGATGGAGGAGAAGGCTGCTGACGGAGGGAGGGTCATTGGAGGGAGGTGGTGCCGGAGCAACGATGGCGGTGTGGGAGAGAGAGGCCGCGAGTTCTTCTTGGAGGGAGAGAGAATTTTCTTCTCTTTAATTTTTATGTTGTTGTGTTCAGAGAAAATGTGAGAGAGTTTGAGAGAATAGAAAATGAGAGTGAAGAGGGAAAATGAGATTATGAGAGTCTCCCTGTAAAAATTTGGAATTCAAATATATATAGTTTGGCTTCAAAGTGTTGTATGGCTTGCTTTTTTCGGCTTTTTTGATGCATACTCGATACAAAACTCAATCCTCATAATAATCAATGCGAAATCAAGACCTACAGTCAACAACAAAATCGTCTGATAAAATGTGCAATGCGGTGCAAAAGAATAGACGTGATACGATAAAAATTGAGTGAGTTCGACAACTTTAAGTGACGAGACCTCAAATCCAAAATTATAAAAGTGTATTTTTCAGCTTATTTCGAGCTTAAGTGGCCAAAATGTTCCTCTCGAAGCAAGATACAGATTTAGGACCTGAATCAAAGTTTTAGACAATGAAATTGTGACACAATGAGAAAACAACAGGCTCAATCAGATAAATGATGAGGAAGTTATGAATTTTTGAAGTTGCACTGATGCATAACAGAATGAACCAAAATCGTTTTTTATAAATTAATGTCACTGCTCAGACCAGAAAGAACACCTTGAACAATAATGCTCCGATTAAAATTTGAATTTGGCATCTGAAGAAAACTTGTAGCTGATATCATTTGTGAAATTATGCCGAAAAAACCGTCTCGATAATATAAAAATCAAAGGAGTTACAAATTTTACAATATTGAGAAATGGTGAATAAAAATTACGGTTCAACACAATTATTTCTCTGGTAATCTGTAATTCCAGGGATCTTCCTCAAATAATTAGGTTTCAGGCAGAACACGAGAGTTGAAGAGGACATCAAGACGGAATTGTTTCCGTAAGAACTGCTCCAAAACGATATTCCCATCAAAAGATGAATTTTTGAATGTCCATAAAATTACGATTCAGCATAGTATTTTCATTATTTTCCACTGTATCACTTCTAGAAGAATTATGTATTCGAAAGCCTTGTTCAAAGAATTAGCTTTTGGTCCGAACATGAGAGTTAGAGAATACATTAAGACGGTTTTAACGCCTACAGAATTTCCCCAAAAAGTATTCCAATCAGAAGATATGAATTTTTGATTACCCACGCGACGACGAACCATCAAATAAATTCAGTATAATGTCTTCAAAGAATTAAAATTCCAGGAGATTTTCTTCACACAATTAGATTTTGATATGAACATGAGAAATGATAAGAGAATTAATACAATCTGAATTCTCAAGGAATCCACTGAAAATACCAAATCGGATGAAAATACCAATTAGAATTAGAAATGAAGAGGGACATTTTTGGGGTACAACACAAAGTAATTTGTTTTTTGTTTGTCTTTTCAAAAGTCTTTCACTCTGCCCAAGGTGAAAGTGGTGTTGTATGGGCGTGTCTTTTGTTTTGATTTTTAAGATCATTAATAAAAGTTGTTTTTGATTTTTAAATTGTGTCTTTATTTTCTGTTTTTTCTTGGAAAATGGTAATCAGAAAAAACCTTTCGAAATAAATAATAACTGTAAATAAATCTGCATAATCACTTGTTACATGTGTCAGTTTCTAAAATCAATCATAAATCATATGTGCAGATTAATTAAAACACCCGTTGAATGCAATGAACATGCACCCTCTCCCAACTTTGAATATCTGGTATATGTGGCTGAAGAAGAAGAATATGATGAAATCCCAGATGAGGTTTCACGGTTTCTTGAGCGCGAGGAAAATACCATTCAACCGTATCTAAAAGAAGTCAAGATTGGGGAACTGCTTCATCCTGATGTGAAAAGTAGGTTGATTGAGTTGCTGAAAGAGTATGTGGATATCTTTGCTTGGTCTTACCAAGATATGCATAGTTTGGACACCGATATTATGGAACATTATTTGCCTCTAAAGCCAGAATGTTCACCAATCAAGCAGAAGCTGCGAATAACTCATCGTGACATTGTAGTGAAGATTAAATAAGAGGTTTTGAAGCAGATTGATGTTGGTTTACTTGTGATGTCAGTGTAACCTCAGTGGATTACCAATATTGTTCCAGTACCAAAGAAAGACATAAAAGTCCGCATGTGAGTTGATTATAGATATTTAAATAAGGCAAGTCCAAAAGATGATTCCCCATTGCCCCATATTGATATGTTGGTTGATAGAAAAACAAAATTCAAAGTGTTATCGTTCATGGATGGATTTTTCGGATACAATCAAATTAGGATGGCTTCTGAGGACATGAAAAAAAAACGTTTATCACACCCTGGGGATTATTCTGTTACAGAGTGATGACCTTCGGGTTGAAGAACTCTAGTGAAATGTACCGGAGGGCCGTGACAACCCTATTCCATGATCTATTGCATAAGGAAATCGAAGTATATGTTGATAATATGATCACCAAATCTCAGACTGAGGAAGGGCATATGGAAGACTTTTTGAAATTGTTTCAGCGTTTCAGGAATTATCGTCTCCACTTGAATCCAAATAAGTGTACTTTTGGTGTTTGTTCAGGAAAGTTGCTAGGTTTCATTGTCAGCCAAAAAGGAATTGAAGTTGATCCTAATAAAGTTAAGGAAATTTAAGAAATGCCTGCACCAAGAACTGAAAAGCAATTTAGAGGATTCCTTGGATGTTTAAATTATATTTCCAGGTTCATTTCCCATATGTTGAATCATACTAGGTTGATTTCCAAAATGGATCCAATTAAGTATATTTTTGAAAATCCCGCTCTTATTGGAAGAATTTTTCGTTGGTAGATGCTCTTGTCTCAATATGATATTGAATATTGTACTTAGAAGGCTATTAAAGGCAGTGTGTTGGCGGAGTAGCTTGCTCACTAACCAGTTGATGATTATCAGTTTGTTAAGTATGATTTCCCTGATGAGGATGTGATGTATTTGAAAGTTAAAGATTATGACAGACCTTTTCCTGAGGAAGGTCATGATCCTGAATCCCGATGGGGTATGGTGTTTGATGGATCTGTAAATGCTTATGGAAAAGGAATTGGTGGCCTGATTATCACTCCTCATGGGTCACATATCCCTTTTACTGCAAGGTTGAAATTTTATTATACCAATAACATGGCAGAATATGAAGCTTGTTTCATGGATCTTGAAGAGGCTATAGATCTCAAAATCAAAATTCTTGATTATATGGTGATTCAGCTTTGGTAATAAATTAGATCAAAGGAAAATGGGAGACTCGTCACATTGGCTTGATTCCATACAAAGATTATGCAAGAGATGAGAATCATATGGCAGATGCTTTGGCCACTTTGGCTTCTATGTACCAAGTAAATGATTGGAACGATGTACCTCAGATTACAATTTGACATCTTGATACACCAACTCATGTGTTTGCTATAGAGGGGACGTCAGATGAAAAACCTTTGTATTATGATATCAAGCACTTTCTTCAGACTCAAGAATACCCGCTTGGTGCCTCAAACAAAGATAGGAAGATATTGAGAATATTCGCAGGTAGCTTTTTCCTTAATGAATATGTGTTATACAAAAGAAACTATGACATGGTCTTGCTCAAATACGTGGATAGACACAAAGCAGACATGTTAATGCATGAGATCCATGAAGGTTATTTTGGTACCCATGCCAATGGACATTCGATGGAAAAGAAGATGCTTAGGGAGGGTTACTATTGGCTGACAATGGAATCTGACTATTACACATTTTCAAGGAAGTGACATAAATGTCATATTTATGCTGACAAGATTCATGTACCTTCAACGCTTCTCAATGTTATTTCTTCCCCATATCCTTTTTCTATGTGGGGTATTGATATGAATGGGATGATTGAACCCAAGGCATCGGATGGACATCGTTTCATCTTAGTGGCAATTGACTACTTTACCAAGTGGGTGGAAGCAGCTTCTTATGTTAATGTCACAAAGCAGGTGGTAGTACGCTTTATTAAGAACAATCTTATATATCAGTATGGTGTACCAAGTAGGATTATCACTGATAACAACTCAAATTTTAATAATAAGATGATGACAGAACTTTATGAAGAATTCAAGATCATCCATCATAATTTGTCTCCTTACAAGCCTAAGATGAATGAGGTTGTTGAAGCTGCTAATAAAAACATTAAGAAGATCATCCAGAAGATGGTTGTTACCTATAAGATTGGCATGAGATGCTCCCTTTTGCTTTGCATGGGTATCGTACATTCGTACATACTTCAATAGGGGTAACCCCATTCTCTCTTGTGTATGGTTTGGAAGTAGTGCTCCCTGTTGAGGTTGAGATTCCCTCTTTGCGTGTAATAATGTAAACCAAGTTATCAGAGGCTGAGTGGGTCCATAATAGGTTTGACCAGTTAAATTTAATTGAATAAAAGAGAATGAAAGCCTTGTGTCATGGTCAGTTATATTAGAAAAAAATGAAGAAAGGTTTTGAGTATAAGGTCAAGCCTTGTGAATTCAGAGAAGGCGACCTCGTGTTCAGAAAGATCATGTCTTTTAACGCTGATTCTATGGGTAAGTGGACTCCCAATTATGAAGGCCCATATGTTATCAAAAAAGCCTTCTCTGGAGGTGCATTGATTCTTGAAATTATGAATGGTGAGAAGTTCCCACGTCCTATGAAAGCTGACGCAATCAAGAAATACTCTGCCTAAAGAAATAAAAGAACAGTTCGCTAAGTTGAAAACCCGAAAAGGCGGCTTAGGCAAAAAAGAGCGTCTCGGTAGGCTGAAAACCTGAAAGGGCGGTCTAGGAAATAGTTAGAGACATAAACAAAATAAATTTTCTCAGTAGGTTGAAAACTCGCAAGGGAAACCTAGGCAAAAGTTGGGGATTTCCTGACAAGTAACTGCGTCAGATAAGACTTGATCATTGAAGCAACAATCTTCTTGAATTCTCATCACACTTCAATTGAAGCCTACGCTCAGAAGTTCAAAGTTGTTAGGGAGAATAACGGTCATTGTGTTTCAATGTATCTTTTCCATGTATTTACCATTTTCCAAAACTTTGTAATCATCCATGGAGTCACACCATTTATGGACTACCATTCTATTAATAAAGTTTGAGCCTTTATACAATTCTTTGTAGTTCTTATTTTATTCTGTTTATAAAAAAATTATTTATTATTGATCGTAATTTTCAAAATAAAAAGACTTAATAACAAAAACATGTTTTTGAAAAGAATTTACAAATTAATTTTTACTTCAATTTTGTGATTCAAATGGGACAAAAGTAGTGGTTCCAAGGATGGACAAACCCTGAATGAAAAGATTCCCCAAGAAGTATCATGGGTTAATCTTGCTGATATGTGAATAGTCCACTTGTGATTGTTTCTTGGATAATTGGATTTCATACCAATTGATATGTGGTGTGGTGTTGGGTTTGTGATCCCATTTCCCCAGTTAATTCTTGGTTCATATTTTCTCCAAGTTATTATAAGGTTTTGGGTGGTTTGATACCTCTATCCCATATTCCCCAGTCAGGTCTTGATGCAGATTTCTCTATATGAGTGTGATTCTTTCCCACAACTGGGTTGTGATAAAAAAATGAAGTCGTTGCTCATTTTTTGAAGTCATTCTCCTTTTGTGTTGAGAATTAATGTAGAATCTCTTGCAGAGCATTGCTCTCTCCAATTATGACATTGTTGTTGTTGTGTACTCCCCAAGTAGCCAAATAAGGGCAGTATCTTTTCTAAGAAGTGTTGAGACAATCGTTAATTTTTTGGGTTTTCTCTCGCCAAGTGTTGAGTTTGATTTAAAATCCCCATAATTTTGACTTCTTACTGTGATGTTAACTTCTTAATTCCCCAGATGAATCAAAGATGATGCTTCCCTCTAAAGTTGTTGTCCCCGTGAAGTTTCATATATTTTCCCTAAAGAAGTTTGCATAACCACTACTCTTGATATTGAAGAATGTATTTAGGCTCCCCGAGATGATGTGGCATTGTCTTCCCTAGTAAAGTTAGTACGACATCCCAGTTGAAGTCTAGACGATGTGGCATTGTCTTCCCTAGCGAAGTCTCTATGATATTCCCCGGTGAAGCCCAAAGGAGTTTATTATATCTGCTCAACTGTACTTATTTATTGCTATCAGATTGTCTTTTGATTATTTTTAATCCATGTTTCTTCTCAGTGAAGTTAAGCCTTGAAGTAGGACTTTGTTTTCTTAGTTGGTGCTCACTCTCTTATGAAATCTTTATCCTGGATGTGATTTAGCTGAGTGTTGTCTTTATCCAAGTTGGTTTTGTATGGTTATCTCAGGTGTAGTATGTTTGTTTTATCAGCATATACATGATAACATTCATACACTCATACATACATCATGCACATATGAATTAAAATTCATTGCTCATTTGCATTCATTGATGTTTTGGTTGGCATATTATCCTCTTTGCAGAGTTATGTTATCCTATCTCCAATAGAGTGTCAAATTTAAGCATAAAGTGTATCCTTTCAATTTCTCCACTGAGTTATCCCTCGTGGAATAACTTTGCTTTATCCTTCCTACCAAAATCATTATCTGGACGGAATTTGGTCCCCATTTGAGTTTATTCTTCATTGGATGGCGTCTTGGTTTACTGTTTCACTCTGGTTGGTTCTTGGTTTGAAATTTTGGTCTCGACTACAATATTGTTTTGATCCCTTTAGGCTGTGAGCCCTGGATTGAGAATGTGCATTTATGTTACACGTGAATACTTTATCCCCTTAGCAAGAATATGTCAGTATTTTCCAATAAAATCAAGATTCATCTCCCAGTAGTGTTATCACAATCCTTTTCATAATAACAAGTGAGGGTCTCTTTATTTTAGCAACTTGTACTTCCCTAGTAAGTCTGTTAATGCTAGAGAAGATGTTTTCACTCGATGAATGGTAGTCTCTATGTTATGGGAGATAGTTTTTTGTTGAGTTTGGTTGTACTTCTTGATAAAGACAGTTTGTTGAAAGATTATTACAACATTTATTACCCTTTTCAAGTGATATCTTGATCAAAGAAGAAATTGTTACTGTTCTCGGCAAAATCCAGAAGTTGGTAAAATTTATTACCCTTTCCAGGAGGAATGCCTCGATTAAAGAAGAAGTTGAGACCCATTCTAGGTGGAATACCATAATTTTGGGAAACTTGTTATTATTCTATGTTTTTTCTACCATCATCCCTGAGTTGGTAGTTCACCTTCATTTGTTAGTCGATATTTATCTCTTTCTCCTCATTAGACTTTACCCCAATAGAGTTGAGTTGTTCCCAACCATAAGTGCTGATGTCAACCTTTGTTCATAGTCATAAGTGTTGATGTCAAACTTTTGTTCCCAGCCATAAGTGTTGACGTCATCCCTTGTTCCCAGTCATAAGTACTGATGTCAAACAATTGTTCCCATTCATAAGTACTGATTTCAACCAATTATTCTCAGTCGTAAGTATTAATGTCAATCATTTGTTCCCAGTCATAATTGCTGACATCAACCCTTTGTTCCCAGCCATAAGTGTTGATGTCAACCTTTGTTCCTAGTCATAAGTACTGATGTCAACCAATTGTTCCCAGTCATAAGTACCGATGTCAACCAATTGTTCCCAGTCATAAGTACTGATGTCAATCATTTGTTCCCTGTCATATGTGCTGACGTCAACCCTTTATTCCCAGCCATAAGTGTTGATGTTAACTTTAGTTCCCATCCATAAGTGCTAATGTCAAACCTTTGTTCCCAGTCATAATTGCTGATGTCAACCTTTATTCCCAGCCATAAGTGCTGATGTTAATCCTTTGTTCCCAACAATAGTGTTAATGTCAAACTTTTGTTCCCAGCCATAAGTGTTGATGTCAACCCTTTATTCCTAGCTATAAGTGTTGATATCAACCCTTTGTTCCCAGCCATAAGTGTTGATGTCAACCATTTGTTCCCAACCATAAGTGCTGATGTCATCTCTTGTTCCCAATCATAAGTACTGATGTCAAACTCTCGTTACCAGCCATAAGTGTTGATGTCAACCATTTGTTCCCAGCCATAAGTGCTGATGTCGATCATTTGTTTTCAGTTATGAGTATTGATGTCAATAATTCATCACCTACCCCAATATTGATGTTTACCGTCACCTCCGAGCCAATATTATCTTACCGTTTCTATTCACATCCTTCAGGTTGGTAGTTTACGATCCCCTGTGAGTCTACATTACTCTCTTTTTGTTATCTCCTCAATAAGTGGGTAGTTCATAGTTATCTATCGACCATTGTTACCCATTGATTTTTCATCATTTATTGAGTTGATGATCCTTTGTCTCCTCTTTAGGCTTTACCCTAGTAGAGTTGAGTCTTCTTTTCCCCAGCGGAGTTGATTTTCCTCCAATGGACTCGAGTTTCTTTCCTCCAGTTGAGCCAATAATCCTTTCTTAATGGTTACCTCCTTGATAGTTTGTTGCTTGCATTGTTAAGAATTTCCATCGTTGAAATCTTACTATGAGTTGGTTACTTTAATAGTGATTTTGGTTTTGCCTACTTATAGTCATCCCCATAGTCATGTTGTTCCATAACAATTTATTTTCCTGGTCGAACTCTCTTTTTGGTCTGTTGGTTTTATTGTCTGCTTCCCCAGTGGTGTTATGTGTCACCTTTGGAGTTGGTCGTTTGCATTCATAATCATAAGCATTGCATGGCATCTTAGTGCCAAAAATAGGGTTTGTTTTGTATTTAAGTATCTTCAATCGCGTCGAGATGAAGATTTTAACCTTTGTATCCCCGGATAGAAGAAATTTAAATAAGGGAAGCTATTATACCCCAATTTTTTCCCCTAAGATCTCTCATCATCTCATATTATCAATACATAAAGATCACACATTAGGGTTGGTTTTCCCTTTTTATTTCATCATATCTTTAAGTTTTCTCTTAAGGGATCACCAAGTGCCTTGAATTGTGTATCTGGAACATGTTTTCTTTTAAATAACATCAAGATATGTATATATGTTTCTTTGAATGTTCATATTATAGGTGATGACACAACTGTATCTATCTCACATTCTAACCTAGGGTTTTGAGGGATGATCCTCAGTCAAATGGTTCTTAAATGGATTGCAAGAGCATAAACTTCAAGGCTATGTCTATGATATCAAAGTTTTTTGGTTCTAAGAGCTCTCTTACCTTATTTAGGTCAAGTTTTCCTAAAAATTGGTGGTGGTATTCATCAAGAAGATTCATAGGTTCATGTGTTTATTTCCATGACTTCTTCAACAAGTTTCATTGAGACTTAAGCTCCAAATTTTAGTGTGCTTTAATATGAAATCATTTCAAGTTCTAATGTGATTTATCATGCTATATTTTGCAAATAAAGATCAAAATATTCAAGGTTGATTCAATAAGTTTGACCTAATTGAGCAAGTTCTTGATTCAATGATCAAAAGTGCATAACTCTCTCAATTTTTAGCATTTTGAGTTGGTTCTTTTTGGTATGGACTCTTATCATCATCTACAATAACTTACCTTCACATGAAAAGATCCAATTATGCAAGGAAACTCATCAAAAGTTGAAAGGGGTTACAAGTCATTTCAACACTGCCTGAGCTAGGGTTTGCTGACTTCCAAAGACCATATCTTGCTCATTTTTTGAGATTTTTGATTGATTCCAAAGCCATGATTCTCTTTAAAGGTCCTTAACAAGTTCTCTCCAAGGGCTTAAGGTTAATTTTGAGTGAAATATCACTAATGGTTGAAGAAGATTACAAGTCCTTTGAAAAGGCTATCAAATTCTCTTGTTTGACTTTAAATGATCATAACTTGATCATCTTTTATCTCATTGAGCTCATTCTTTTTCTAAAATGATCTTTAGGATTTCTAGTACAACTTTGTTTCAAGGTGCTAGACTTTAAAATGTTTGGAAATTCATTAAATAATTGAAAAGATTATAGGTCTTTTTTGAATTTCCCCAAATTTGTTCATCATCTTCCAAAGACTATAACTCTTTCATTTTTTATGATTTTTGAGTGATCTCAATTCCACGATTCAATTCAAGAGGTTTACTTCATTTCATCTTCAAGGATCAAGAGCTACTTATGAATGGAAGGACATGTAATTTTGAAGAATATTATAGGTCATTTTCAAGCTCAAAACTTAGAATCTTTCTAAGTACAAAGAACCCGTGTGTTTTTCCTGATTTCAAACTTGAATAACTTTTTGCTAAAGCATCAAAATGCTTCCTTTCTTGGAACATTGTGAAGTTTGTTGTGAGATCTTGCATTTGAGAAAAGAATGAGATCATAAACCTCCTACATTGTATGCCTCATGCTCTTGAAGTTGCTTCCATGAAATTGAGTTTTTGCTTGAAGTCAGAATTTGATTTTCATAACGTGGCTTCTAAACACCAATTTTGTGCGTGTTTTCCACTTAAACATGTTTAAAAAAGTTGATGAGGATGGATTAAGGGTTGAAACACAAGAATTAACCGAGTTTTGATGAGTTAGAAGTCACACTTTTTCCATGCTCAGGGTGCACACAATTTCATCTAATTCCTTATCATTCACCTCCCTCAGCATTACATCACATTCTCCTATAAATAGAGACCTCCTCTACTTCATTTTATAAGCTTTAGAGAGCCAGAAAACCTCTGTCAAACTTCCTCCACACCTCTGAATTCTGCAACTTCGAATTTGATTTTAAAGCACTCCCAGTTCTAAATTCTTGAGCTCTTCACCTTCATTGAACTTCTATGAAGCTAACCACATTAAGAACAAGCCAAATCATCCATTGAATCGAGCTATCCAAGTCCAATTTCAGAGCAAATTTCTCTTACTTTGTTCAGGTAGATTTCTCTATCATTTTTCTTTAAATAAATTGCTAAGATGTAGTATTTTCTTCTCTGAAGCTTATGCTTCTACTGGTTTGTCATTTCATGGAGAAATGAGCATTTAATTTCAAAACTCATTTTCACTTTTTCTTCTGCTTTTTTCCAAAACGACTGAGCTACATGTTATATAAAATTTTCGCAAGGGTACCATTGGAATCGTCTTGAAGAGAAGAAGCAAATTACACCAGTCTGAGATTCTAATTTACAGTTTGAAGGACCTGCAATTCACGTGTGGCTGGAGGTTGAAAACGATGACATGTCTCATCCAGCCAATGAGTGTGCCTTTTGTTATGTTTTGATTGGTTCATTTAAATGTGTTTGGATGCTTTTAATGCAATAATTCACACTGTACATGCGTGTTCTGGACCATTTGATGTGATTATTATGCATAGTCAACTCAAATCCAATGCACCATATTATTTTGATTTTCTGATTTTTGTTTTAATTGTTTTAAACATCAAAATTTCAAAAAAAAATCATTTCAACTTCTAAAATTGTGAAAAAATTATCAAAAATACTTTTGATTTTTCTCTTTCTGATTTTTATTTTTTCACTATTTTATTTTGAGGTTTGGTATATTTTATGATTTTTCACTTTATTTGACTAGTTTTAATTGTTTAAAATACTTTTCTTCATTTTAAAATTCAGAATAAATTATGGAAGGATCCAATGACCTCTTGACTTATATTGGTGACCTCATTTTATTTTTATTTTTTATTTTACTATTTTTCACAAATTTTGGTTTATTTTGCTTATTTCTTTATATTTTAAAAATAATTTATGACTTAAAAAATTCTAAAATTTTTTGTCAACACTTATTGACTCATGTTTGACTTCTGATATTTTTTTAGGATTTTTATTTGGTGTATTACTACATGTTTTTTTTTGTGTATTTTACCAATTATTTCCTTTTTAAATCATTTAAATTTTGTTTTATATTATATAAATTTTATTATTTTTTGATTGGTCCTTATTTGGAGACACTTGAATGTTATTTTGGGACAAGTTCCTCAACCTCATTGGATCTTGGGTATTGATATGTTGAAAAACCAAATCCACCAAAATGGATGCATGATGTTTATGATATTTGAAACCGTAATTTCATCTGATACATTGGTTATACTACCATTCCCCCTCTTCATCTTATCCCTTTCTTGTTTTTACTTGTGCTACATGTTTTTGGAGAATGATCTACATATCATTTCTCTAACATGTTTAGTACATAGATTTCTATTGACCAACCTCAAAATAGGCATGGCTTCTACATAACTCCACTTACAATTTCTTAACACAACACTAAATTTGTCCCAATTTGAAAAATGATCATTCGTGGCCCAAACCTATGTTTGCAAGCCCAAGTATGTTTAATTTGAAACCTTGGACCCAATAACTTTAAAGTTCATTGTTAGGAGGCTTTGATTCTATCAATCCTCTAATTAACTTTATTAATTTTGGTCTAAGTGAATAATTTGAACATCGTTGATCATATGTGTTGTCTTGAGTACTTGAAATGAGTGAAATACTTGACAAAAAGCAAATGAAACTTGTTGTTGAGAGACTTTGATTTTATTAATCTTCTAATGAGTTTTCAAAAGAAAGTTTCAAGATGGTCCTTCAAGCTATGGATTCCCCAGACTTAGGATTAGAAGCCTTGAGACCTTGGAACTCTGTGATCTTTGGTTGATATTTTTTGTGAGGACCTTGATTTTTTTATGTACATGTTATTCTAATTTTCATGCTTTGTCTATGATTGAGAACTCCCTTGTATACAATTGTTACTCTGGCCAATTTTTGTTAATGGGGACTTAGCTTGGTTCCTAATTCATCTGAAGCTTAGTATTCCTCAGAGGTTTAGTATTTTAGCTTGCTTGGTTTCAATCCAAAGAATGAGAATTCTACATTGACTTCTTATGTCAAGTGTTGTCTTCTTGTTGGTTAGATTGTTCTTTTTCTTAGCTTTTACCTTATGCTTTAGGATAGTCCCTTCATCTCCTCCTATCTTCTTTAATTTCAAAAATCTTCTCCCTCCATTTTTAACACTCTTCTTGTTTTCTAAGTTGAACCGCTTTTATAAAAAACTTGGACTTAGGTCCATGCATTTTTAAAAATATTTTCTTAATTAAATTTTAATCAATTTAGTTATACTTTGAAATCTTTCTCAAGAATAAAAGTCATTAACCTCATTCAAACCACTTTGCCAGTTTGGCTTTTAACTTTAAAACTTTTCTCAAAAGATTAAACTCTTGTCAATTCTTGTAGTGACACAAGCTACTATACTTCTATGATATATAGTGAAGAGAGCTATTTTACACTTGGGTGTTGAGTGATGGATTTTAAATCCAATTTATATCCTCCACTTTGAAATGATGCAAATTCCCCTTTCTCATAATTGTGGGTAGTAAGTATGTTTTCCACTCGGATATGGTGATGATGTATCTTAAAATAAAATTTTCCAATACACATGTGTTTTTAAATTTTTTGAGGTGAACTACGAGTACGCTGATCCCCTATTGCACAGAAGGTGATACGTAGGCACTAAAGGTTCGTAACCGCGACGGGTGCAAAATTGTAAAAAATACTTCTTTTCTCATCTCCACCATCTATTTTGTATACACTTTTTATAGCTAAAATACATAGATTTTCAAAGAGGTTCTTATGAATTACCATAGATGTTTATGGTGCTAATACCTTCCTTTTGCATAACCAACCTCCGTACCTAGATTCTCCTCCTCTTTTTGAGTTTATTCGCTCTTTTCCCATTTCCTTTGGAAACAATAAAGCGCGGTGGCGATATTTATTTGATCTGTATGAGTTAAGTCAATCCAATGGCTTAGTCTCAACATTTTTACTGCTATAGTTAGTACCAGTAGAAACGGGAGCAGAACCAAAAGCAGCCATTGAAATCAAGATGGTAAGGAAATGTTTAGTTTTGTTGTAAGAAGTTTTAGGAACCGAAAGGGTCTGTAAGCAAGAAGCAAAGGAGAAAACAGAAGGAGAAAAAGAAGTAATGTTGGCCCAAATTGGTTATTTAAAGAAAATTGGACCCATCGATCATCGACAAGTGGAGGTAATCCAACAATGACAACCCAAAGAAGTGGACAAGTTAGTGGGGTTTGTTTAAAAACACACACCCTAAAACCTAGAAGTAATCATGACAAGTGATTGATTGATATGGGAAACTGTTGCATAGAAAAGAGTCATAATTATGCATGACGTCATTTTGAGAACATGCGGTCAAAAACTTGGAAGAGAAAACGCTAAAGTTCTCGCACCGATAGAGGCCCCTTCGAACATGGCGTTTTGGCGAGAAATTTGTTAACATGCAATTTTTGACTAGGGAAATAAGCCTTTAAACTATAAGATTTCTTTGGCTAAAAATGCATGAGTTCGTAGGAAACAACAGGATGTATCGACCAAGTTAAAAGGTATCGACCAGAAAAGCTAGTCAACAAGGACATGGGATTCGAAGGCAGCCATCGACAAGCATAGAAGTTGACGAGCAAGGATATATGGTGGCGGGAACAGTTATCAACATGTAAGTGAGTAAGAACGCGGGGAGGTTCAAAGCAGTTTAGGGAAGTTCTCCACAAAGCCCCAATGTGGGACTAATAACCATCAACTATTACACTTTTAGATTTTCTATTTAAGAAAATGTTTGTATTTGGGTGATGGGTCACATTTCTTCACATTTAGAGCATTACACTCAAAGTATCCGCATCTAAGAGACAAACGAGTTCAGACTTAAAAAAAGTGTATGTATGCTTCCACATTTAAGTTCATAGAAATTTCTAGTTTTCACACTTAAATTACAAGCCTTGTCATTTATTTCCTTTACTTTGCAATTGTCTTCTACTTTTTCTCTTTTTATCCAACATTAACTAGTTTCAACCCAAATAACACTCAAAACACTAAGGCTAAGATTATTGTAGCCGATCCCGCAAGTACCCTTTAATAAGTGACTAGCGATTGTTTCATGGAGAAACAACATGCAATTAAATAAGGTGACTATTACGAATAAGTATCCACTTCTAAGAATTGATGATTTGATGGATCAGTTGCTAGGTGCTCGTGTGTTTATCAAGATTGATTTGAGGTCGGGTTAGCCTCAAATTCGTGTGAAACTAGATGATGTAAAATCAAGCTTCTCAAATGCACTTTGGTTTTGATGAAGACAAACCATTTTGACAAGAAGGCAAATATTATTGATCAAGCTAAAAGCATCTGTGGATAAAGTATTTAGTTCAAGCACTTAGCAAATTTCAAGGTATAATGATAGTACTTACTTTGAACTTAAGAGATAGATGCTCAATGGTCAAAAGAAATATTTTATCTTGTCCAAACTTTTACTCAAATTTTATAAGCAAAAATCAATTTTTACTTGGGTGCAATCGATTTGCATATTGGTGCAATCGATTGCATGCTTCATGTTTTCAAAGCATTAGCTACTGTTTCTAAGTGCAATCGATTTGCATGTTTGTGCAATCGGTTGCTCTCAATCAATTTTTGCTACTGACTTCAAGTGCAATCAATTTACACACTTGTGCAATCGATTGCTCACTCAAAATATTTTAATTTTTAGCTCTTGAAACCCCGTGTAATCGATTTACACAAGGGTGCAATCGATTGCATGCTGAACGATTTTGAAAAACAACAACTTTACTTATGCCTGTTCATAACACCATTTCATGGAAACCTTTCACTCAATCTTGGAAAATTTTCATGATTCATTTGCAGAATTATATGTTGTTTCAAAAGGGTGCTATGAACATATAAATACTCATTTTCAAAATCATTTTAAGAACCTCTTCCAATCATATTTTCTGAATTTTCAAAAATCAAACTCAAGCTTTTATACACTTTCATATACAAGTTTTCTGCACACTTTCACATATTGTCAACCAGAAAACTTTGAGCATTATATATCTTGAGTCATTTTATACTATTTTTATTGGAAGAGAAGATCAATTCATTGATAAAATCACTCAAAGTGATTATTTCTACACAAACTCACTCAAATCAAATATTGCTATATACTTGCTTATTTTTCAGGATTGTTGAAAATAAGTTCAAGTGGTTTTATAATCTTGTTTTTCCAGAATTGTTGGATACAAGTGAAGTCACTTTGAGAGGATTGTTCTCATTGTTGACATAGTGAAAATCCAAGAGGATTGTTCTTGGTCCAAGAAGATTGTTCTTGGTTTTGGGTAGTTCTTGTTTAAGTTTGCCACAATAAGGAAATCTCTTTCATGTTGAAAGGGGACTGGAGTACTCTCGGACTGTGAGGGGAACCAGGATATATCACTTGTGTCTCTTTATTTTTCTGCACTTTACTCTTTCATAAACTCACCATAAACCAGAAAAATAATATCCATCATCACTAAAACCAGAAAATTCTAAAGTACCTAATTCCCCCCCCCTCTTAGGCGCACTTTGTACTTACAATTGGCATCAGAGCAGGTTATAGGTAACCTTTTCCTAAAAGATCCAGAATGACTTCCGCAAATCAAAATCCCGTTTTCAGAGATGGTGGTAGTAACAAGAAGCCTCCTCTATTTTGTGGTGAATATTTTGACTTCTGGAAAATACGCATGAAGGCACATCTAGAAGCACAAGGAGAAGAAATATGGGATGCCGTCGAGAAATGGTCCATTTATTCCTATAACGGTAATCAATGGTGTTGGCTCATCAAAGCCTAAAGCTGCATGGGATGAAGATGATAAGAAAAAGGTTCTCTATGATAAAAAGGCAATAAATCTTCTTCAAGGTTCACTTAGCATGGATGAATTCTTCCGTGTCTCGGCATGCAAAACAACAAAAGAAATATGGGATACCTTGGTACAAACTCATGAAGGAACTATTGAAGTTAAAAGATCAAGACTAAATACCTTGAGTCAAGAATACGAGTTATTTCGAGTGTAGCCCGGAGAAACCATCCTTGACTTGCAAAAGAGATTCGTGCACTTGACAAATCATCTAAGTGCTCTTGGTAAGACTTTGAAGAATGATGAACTAAATCTGAAAGTACTTAGATCCTTAACTAGGGAATGGAAACCAAAGGTAACGACAATTTCAGAAAAGAAAAGTCTCTCTTTAATGACTTCTGCAACGTTGTTTGGAAAACTTCAAGAATTTGAAACGAAACTCGGAAGACTTGAAAAGCATAAAAATCAAGAGAAGAAATCCAAGAATATTGCCTTAAAGATTGATTCGAAGGAAGTTGAAAAGGAAGACAATCTGGAAGAAGATGAAAATTTCATGCTTCTTGTTAAAAGGCTTGGTAAAATTTTTGGTAGAAATGAAAAATCCCTTTCTCATTCAAAAAGAAAGAAACAATTTAATAAAAGGGAAGCTTCCACATCAACACAATAAGTCACATGTTATGAATGCGGTAAGCAAGGTCATATCAAGCCGGATTGTCCAAAACTCTCCAAGAAAGTTGGCTACAAAAGCAAAAAGGAATTTAAGAACAAAAAGGCCTATGTTTCATGGGAGGATAATGAAATAAATTCTTCGTCTGATTCTGATAGTGGTGAAAGTGAAAATCTAGCATTGATGGCCTCACACCATTCCGATAATGAAGATGATAAGGTATGCTTGAAGACCACATGCAGTCTTTGGTATCTTGATAGTGGTTGTTCAAAGCATATGACGGGATACATAAACCAATTTTCAAATCTAGTACTAAAGGCCAAGGGTTTTGTCACTTATGGAGACAATAATAAGGGAAGAATTCTTGGCAAAGGCAAATTTGGTGCTCCACCTTTCACATACATTGAAGATGTTCTTTATGTTGAAGGACTAAAGCACAATCTTCTTAGTATTAGCCAACTTTGTGACAAAGTCTTCAAGATCAAGTTCACCAAAGATGAATGCTTGATAGAAGACGAAGTCACACATGAGGTTATACTTAAAGGTAAAAGAATTAATAATATATTTATGATTTCCCTTGATGATCCATCTTTGAAGGTAAAATGTCTCATGGCGAAAAACGATGATTCATGGATTTGGCACAAAAGAATTTCTCATATTCACATGGAACACTTGAATAAATTAATCAAGCATGATCTTCTCATTGGGTTGCCTAAGAGAAATTTTGTCAAAGATAGACTTTGTGATGCTCTTCAAAAAGGGAAACAAACAAAATTAACTTTCAGATATAAGAATGTGGTGTCTACTACAAGGCCAGTACAATTGTTGCATATGGACTTATTTGGTCCATCAAGAACAAGAAGTTTTGGAGGTAATGTATATGCTTTGGTTATTGTTGATGATTTCTCTAGATATAATTGGACATTCTTTTTAGTTTAGAAAAGTGATGCATTCAAGACGTTCAAGAAGTATGCTAAACAAATTCAAAATGGGAAGTCTTTAACAATTTCCTCCATAAGAAGTGATAATGGTGGAGAATTTCAAAATGCTCTATTTGAAGAATTCTGTGGAGAACATGGAATATCTCACAACTTATCGGCACCAAGGACTCCTCAACAAAATGGAGTGGTGGAAAGAAAGAGTAGGTCTCTTGTAGAGCTTTCAAGAACAATGCTTAGCGATTCAAATCTTCCAAAATACTTTTGGGCGGATGCAGTGAGCACGACATGTTTTGTCAGCAATAGAGTTAACATAAGACCAATCTTGAAGAAAACTCCATATGAACTATTCAAAGGGAGGAAACCAAACATTGCTTTCTTTCACATTTTCGGTTGCAAATACTTTGTCTTAAACAACGACAAAGATAACCTTGTTAAGTTTGATGAAAAAACCGATAAAGGTATTTTTCTTGGCTACTCTCTTTCTAGTAAGGCATATAGAATTTATAACAAAAGAACTTTAAAAATTGAAGAATCAATGCATGTATCTTTTGATGAATCTAACCCCTCCAAGGAGGATAATATTGTTTGTAATGATGATGATGAAATACTATAAGGTCCTCAAGAAAATACTTCCAAAGATGTCAATAAGGATCAACCAATTCAACAAGAAGAATCACCCCAACAAGAATCAAATTTCAATGATCTACCAAAAGAATGGAGAACTCATAGAGATCATCCTATCGATAAAGTAATTGGTGATATAAGTCAAGGTGTGACAACAAGACTAAATCTCAAAGATTCTTGTAGAAACATGGCGTTTGTCTCTCAAATTAAACCTTCCAAAGTTGATGAAGCCTTAGGCGATGACCAATGGATTATTGCTATGCAAGAAGAGTTAAATCAATTTGAAAGGAATCAAGTTTTGGAACTTCTCCCTAGACCAAGCAACAAACACATTATTGGAACAAGATGGGTGTTTAAAAACAAGCTTGACGAAAATGGAATAATTGTTTGGAACAAAGCAAGGTTGGTAGCACAAGGCTACAATCAAGAAGAAGGAATAGATTTTGAAGAAACTTTCGCTCTGGTTGCAAGGTTAGAAGCTATTCGTCTTTTACTTGCCTATGCTTGTTCATTAAATTTTCATCTTTTCCAAATGGATGTCAAAAGTGCATTCTTGAATGGATATATCAATGAAGAAGTCTTTGTTAAGCAACCCCCGAGGTTCGAAGATTTCAAGAATCCATCTTATGTATTTAAATTGAGAAAAACTCTCTATGGTTTGAAACAAGCACCAAGGGCATGGTACGACCGGCTAAGTAACTTCCTATGCGAAAAAGGTTTTGAAAAGGGTAAAGTTTACAAGACATTATTCATCAAGAAAATTAAAGGTGACACTTTTCTAGTTCATGTCTATGTTGACGATATCATTTTGGGCTCTTCAAACAAAGAAATGTGTGAAGAATTTTCAGCAATGATGCAAGGAGAATTTGAGATGTCCATGATGGGTAAAATGAATTATTTTCTTGGACTTCAAATCAAGCAATTAAAGGATGGCATCTTCATTAACCAATCCAAGTATTGCAAGGAACTGTTGAAAAGATTTGACATGGATAACTGTAAGGCAATGTTTACACCAATGGGTTCCGGTACATATGTTGATCAATATTAATCAGGTGTTTCCATTGATATTACAAAATGTCGAGGTATGATTGGCTCCTTATTATATCTGACGGCAAGCCGTCCTGACATAATGTTTAGTATTTGTCTATGTGCTCACTTTCAAGCAAATCCAAAGGAATCTCATCTCATGGCAGTGAAACGGATCATGAAGTATCTCAAAGGAATAACAAATGTTGGATTATGGTATCCTAAAGGTAGTGTTTACAATTTAGTTGGTTATTCTAACGCGGATTATGCAGGTTGTAAAACTAATAGAAAAAGCACAAGTGGTACTTGTCACATCCTTGGAAATGCATTAGTATCATGGGCTTGCAAGAAACAAGCATGCATTGCTCTTAGCACGGCTGAAGCAGAATATATTGCAGCAGGTAGTAGTTGCGCTCATATATTGTGGCTCAAACAACAACTTCGTGACTATGGACTCGATCTAGGATGCATTCCTCTACGGTGCGACAATACAAGTGCAATAAACATTACAAAGAATCCGATCATGCATTCAAGAACCAAACACATTGACATACGACATCATTTTCTTCGTGATCATGCACTTCAAGGAGATGTCGAGGTCACATTTGTAGATACTCATAATCAACTTGCCGATATCTTCACTAAACCTTTGGCAAGAGAACCATTTTACAAGATTCGACGAGAACTTGGCATTCTTGATGAAAACGACATATAAGGTGCTTTCTATCCTTTTTATGCTTTCACATACTTGCTTTAACTTTGTTATATGTGAATATATATGTTAAGTGGTGTTTAAATGCAAGAAAAACATGTTTTTGGTCATTTTTGGTTGATGCAAATCGAATCCACAATAGAAGTTTATTTCCGGAAATTACAACGCATAAGCAAGATCATTTGTCATCATCAAAAAGGGGGAGAATGTAAAATCAAGCTTGTCAAATGCAATTTTTTTTAATGAAGACAAACCATTTTGATAAGAAGGAAAAGATTATTGATCAAGCTAAAAGCATCTGTGGATAAAGTCTTTGGTACAAGCACTTAGAAAATTAAAAGGTATAATGATAGTACTTACTTTGATCAAGCTAAAAGCATCTGTGGATAAAGTATTTGGTATCATGAAGTGAAGAGGTACCTTGAAGCTCAAGAATACCCCGAGGGTGCATCTGTTAATGACAAGAAGTTTCTGAGAAGGTTCGCGACAAAGTTCTTCATCAGCAATGACATTCTTTACAAACGTAACCATGATTCAACCTTACTGCATTGTGTGGATAAGATTGAAGCAGAAAGGATCATGGCAGAGCTGCATGAAGGTACTTTCGGGACTCATTCCAGTGGACATACCATGGCAAAGAAAATCCTTCGGGTAGGATATTACTGGTTCACAATGGAAGCCGATTGTTATCAGCATTCTCATACATGTCACAAGTTCCAGGTCTATGCTGATAAAGTGCATGTTCCTCTGGTTCCTCTGAATGTCTTGACAGCGCCTTGGCCTTTTTCAATGTGGGGCATTGATATGATCGGCGAGATCAGACCTACGGCATCTAACGGGCATCGTTTCATCCTGGTAGCGATTGATTACTTTACGAAGTGGGTTGAAGCAGCTTCCTTTGCTACCGTAACCAAGAATGTCGTGGCACGGTTCATTCGACACAATCTGATCTGTCGATACGGCGTACCAGAGAGGATCATTACAGATAATGGTACCAATCTTAACAACAAGATGATCACTGAGCTCTGCGAGCAATTCAAAATACAGCACCATAACTCTTCTCCCTACCGGCCGAAGATGAATGGGGTTGTCGAAGCGGCAAATAAGAACATTAAGAAGATTGTGCAAAAGATGACAGTGACCTACAAGGACTGGCACGAGATGTTACTATTTACTCTTCATGGGTATCGTACCTCAGCACGGACGTCAACAGGGGCAACACCCTTTTCCTTGGTTTACGACATGGAGGCAGTCTTGCCCATTGAGGTTCAAATACCCTCTCTTCGGATCATGAAAGATGCAGGCTTGAGCGAAGACGACTGGATCCAGACCCGACTTGATCAACTGAACCTAATCGACGAAAAGAGACTCACTGCTATTTGTCATGGTCAGACGTACCAAAAACGGATGATAGAGGCATTTAACAAGAAAGTCAGACGGCAAGAGTATCAAGTTGGGAACCTGGTAATCAAGCACATTATTCTACCTCAAGGTGATCCCAGGGGCAAATGGACCCCTACTTACGAAGGGCCATTTGTGGTTAAGAATATCTTCTCAGGTGGAGCGATGATTCTAACCACCATGGATGGTGACGACCTTCCTCACCCTGTCAATGCAGACATAGTGAAAAGATACTACGCATAATCAAAGACGCGCTAGGTCGACTGGCCTAGGCAAAAATAAGGGCTTACCGGCGAACCAAAAGGGTTCGGGCAAAAATAAGGGATGAAAAAAAAAATCTGTACACCCGGCAAGTCGAAAACCTGAAAAGGCGGCTTGGGCAAAAATGGGTATCCCGGTGGACTGAAAACCCGAAAGAGCGGTCCAAGCAAAAGTTAGGGATAAGCGTAACACTATGTCTCATTGGATCACCCTGCATCTAGACTTTGGTATCAACTATCAGGCTCGGACAGCACCAATCAATCAGAATCATCTTCAACTAAGCAACAAAGTGATGAGATGCTTGAAGATATAAAGGCGATAGCAGAGTTGGAACCCAGTGGGATTATTCACATAGCTGTTTTGTCTTCTTTTTTTAAATTGTATAAATCCTATTTGTTCGGCGGCGTTCTCTTACTAGGACGTCAGCCTCTTGTACAAAAGGACTAATTACGGGTGATATCAGAAGTAGGGGCAATAAGAATTGTCTGAGCGGTCTAGTTGCTCTATCCACCCACTGAGACTTGCAATCATGAACGAATCAGCCATACTCTCCCCCAAGCAGAGTCGGACTACCATAAGCCCTAAAAAGGTTGGGTATCCCCAAAAGGTCCTAATATTCCCCAACGGAGTATAAGGATATTTCCCAGCAAGCATAAGAGTATCCCTGGCAGTCTTAATATTCCTCAACGGAATATAAGAATGATCCCCGGTAGAATGCAAGATACCCCCAGTGGAGCCATTTCCCCAGCGCAGTCTAAAAAAACTTCCCCAATGGAGTTGAATCATCTTCCCCAGCAGACTCTGGAAGCTTGTCCCCTGTAGAACACACATAAGTCTCCCTAGCTAAGTTCAGAAGTTATCCTCATAAGAGTCCAACCGGGTTATCCTCAACAAGTCGCAACTGAAAGATCATCCCCAATGAAGTTCTTTCTATCCCCAGCGGAGTTCATCATCAAGATCCCCAACAGAACCTATCAACGGAATCCCCAGCGGAGTTTATCATTAAAATCTCAGCGAAGTATCTCTTCCCCACAGAGTAATTCCCCGCAGAGTAATCTCTTCACCAGGTTTATTCCCCAACAGAGTTATTTCCTCCTACAGGTTCATTCTTGCAACCATCTTCGTTCGTCATCCCCATCAGAAACATCCTAAACAAAGTTTGAAGACACACATACTCTTCAACAACAGTCCAGGATTTGACAAACTCCCCGACATTTGTCAAGGATTTATTTTCCCAGACGAAAATACATTCATAAACATTTCACATTTCATACCTCCTATTTACATACATGATGAAGTGCATACGACACAATCTCATTTATTTTTGAGAACATCATGACATCATGCATTTCATACATCATGACATTGCATACAGCTAACGTTTACCTTTTTCAGGAAAAGGTCAATCAAAAGATGGTTACCATCAACCTTTTTAAGTCCCAGTTTAATACCTGTAACAAGCCAAGAAAAATATCTGTGGACAACTGATTATAGATTAATACCTGTAACAAGCCAGGAAAATTATCTACATGAAGAGATTGAAGATCAATACCTGTAACAAGCCAGGAAGACCATCTTTCTTTCTCAGGTCAGAGATTAATACCTGAAACCAGCCAGGACAACTATCTCATCGGCCAACCTTTTTAAGTTCCAGATTAATACCTGTAACAAGCCAGGAAAATATCTGTGGACGACTGATTATAGATCAATACCTGTAACAGGCCAGAAAAGTTATCTACATGAAGAGATTGAAGATCAATACCTGTAACAAGCCAGGAAGACCATCTTTCTTTCTCAGGTCAGAGATTAATACCTGTAACCAACCAGAACATCTATCTCCTCGACCAACCTCTTCAAGTCCCAGTTGAATACCTATAGCAAGCCAGGAAAACTATCTGTGGACGACTGATACTTGTAACAAGCCAGGAAGACCATATTTCTTTCTAGGGTATGGAAGTTCTCGCTAAGGAATATCTTATGCGATCGACACTCCCGCAGATGGCATCTATAAGCCCATCCTCCTACCTACAGTCTCCAAATGGCATCTGTAAGCCCATTCCTGATGTCACAATGCTGATACTACACCATGCGAGTGCAAATTTCTGGGTACTCTAGTGTTCAATTATCTTCCACTTTCGGATCACGAAAGGCTCGAAAGCCAATATGTATCCTCACGTTTAAGAAAATTGAACAGGGGCAACTGTTGTACCCCAAAATTTTCCCTCTCATGTTTCCAAAGGTCTTCCCTTACATAGTTAGTCACAAACACTTGCCTAACAAAAATAAGTTTTTGAAGATATACAAAGTGTCTTTCGATCGGCATCTGGGAAAAGGCTTCGATTAAGTGTTCAGAACCTTTCGATCAGGTTTGGTTCACCAGGTTTCGATTAAGCGTTTGGAACCTTTCGATCAGGTTTGGTTCACCAGTCTTCGATTGAGCATTTGGAACTCTTCGATCAAGCTTTGGTCTGCAGGTCTTCGATTGAGCGTTGGACCCTCCTTCGATCAAGTCAATATCACAATGCTTCGACTATGCACTAGATACTTCAGGTTTACCTTCGACTCACCAGGCAAGAAGCTCATTCGAAGAACATGTAAATGACTCATTCGAAGAAGAACTCAGAAGGCCCATTTGAAAGGTACACAAAAAGTCCATTCGAAGGAGGCAGTGCAAGACCCTTCGACTAGCAACACAAGACCCTTCGATTTGCATGAACGAGACCTTTCGATTGGCCTGTTAACAGTGTCTTTCGATTGAAGTTTCAATTAGTACCCTTCAAATGGTATATAGACAAATGCCCTTCGAATGGAATTTCAGTGCAGAATTTCCCTGAATAAGAACATCAGAACGAAATGATTTTCGAATGGCATTTCAGTGCAGAGTTTCTCTCAACCTAAGATGATATGATAAAGGAAGTTCTGAACACTTCAAATCAGAACTTAGACTCATCACAAGGCCAAGGGCTGGTCGAGGTTGTCTAATAAGGAATAGATTCGAATGGGGACTTTGAAGCAATCGAAACTGGCAAAGAAGGAAAAATCGAAGGGGTAAGTCAGTTTTTGATTTCCATCAAGTTGGAGGCCCAAACAACTTAGAGCAAGCTGGCAGAAACGCACGATTGAATCAAATTTGGCAAGTTTTCATGAAGATCAAATCAAATCTCTCCACCATAATGGACCAAGATTTGATACACATTTGTTGACCTAATTTCCTTGCCTATATAAACCTGCTGCTCATGAACAAAAACACACGGAAAACCCTTGCAGAAAGACACGAAAAACCCTTGCAGAAAGACGTGAAAAACACCTACACAAACTCTGCAGAAACGGCGCCCCAACCTTGAAAAGAAAAGCTTGAAAAGTGGGGATCAGGTTTTGGTTTGGAGGCAGATTCCGACCCAAAGAAAGACGCAACTCTCTTGCCATCAACCTCCTGGAGCGAGGCCAACCAAAGACCAAGCTTTTCATCATCTAAATCGCACTGTAAGTGTTCTAGAAAACACCTCTGAACATGAAAATGCAACTCATCATTCTTGCATCTTTTCTTTAAAATATTGACATATTTGTGATTGTTATTTGATTTAGAATGTCTTGGCATTGTCTAATCTAATTTGCATGGCCTCTAACCTCATATATAGAACCTAGGGTTCCTGTTCTTGTTTTTAGGCGTTTCTTGTGCAGGGTAAATTGAGACAAACAATGGCCATATGAATGATGAGGAGGTCGAGGCGAACACATCTGTGTTATTGAATAGCGTTTTCATGGCCTAGGAGAAACGTTCGAACCACCCCACGAAACTTCCTGCAGAACAAAATCTGCAGGTAAACGAACCGGGCTATTGTGAGGAAGATGATAACGTGGCTGGGGTGATTGGTTCGTTTGAACCAATTGCGCGTCTTTTTATTTTTTAGGCCAGGCATAATTATTGTTTGATATAATATTTATGTTCTATTTAACTAACGAATGAAGCAGATTGGACGAGTTGGCAAGCACGCTATGGCAAAACCCCTTTGGACCTGGGTTCGAATCCCAGGTCCCCCCAAAACTTTGTTACATTTTTCTACAGGTGCTCAGATGCAGTGCTCAGATGCAGCGTTTTCTCGCGCGTATTATTTTGATCTATATTTGTGTAATTGCTCCGAGGATGTAATAGTTTTAACTTAGGACTTTATTTACCGCTTTTATTTATTTTTCGCATTTAATTTTAAGGGTTTGTTTTTGGCGATGTAAATACCCGACGTCTTGTAATAGCTTAGCTTTATTTTCCGCAACCATTAATTGCTAGATGTATGAATAATAGGCTATGCATGACAAGATGTATCTTAAAGTAAAATCAACCGTAGCTCACCATGACATGCAAAGATAACATAACTGAAAATTGACACACTTGCACATGCCACTCTTAGGGTACGCCTCACTTGGTTGCCTCGAACGTGGTCATTGAGTATAGGATGTTTTAGGGGTCGCCCTCCTGTCTAAAGATCAAAGTTGCCTCGAAACGGTTGCCTCGGATAAAAAATGATCTAAGACATTAGGGTTACCACTAAGGCGTCCTTACGTTGCTTTAGTGACCACACGTCCCTAAAATCGAATTGACCCGAAAACTCCAACGATGATGCTACCTACTCCTTCATAGTGGGATAGCATTGTCTAAAGGGACATTTACACAGTTTAAGTCCTTTTGAGTAGGTAGAGGTTCTTAGGTACTTGCTCTTTCAAAACAAAACAAATTTTTCGCACTTACACTTTTCAAACAAAGTTTTCAACAACACTTCATACACTCTTGAGGACAGAAACAAGAGTTAAATCGAAGATTTCAAACAAAACTCTTTTCAAAACCCACAAACACAAGAAAAGCAAAAACTTTTTGAAAACACTTTGAGCAAGTACCTAAGAGCCCGTGGATAACCACGGATAGAAAGGGTGCTAACACCTTCCCTTTCTATAATCTACCTCCCGAACCCGAGAAACATCTCGAAAAGGAATTTTTCTGTGCTTTTGTCCTTTCCTTGTTGGATAAAATAAAAGACGGTGGCGACTCTTGCTTACCGCGACATCTTGCGAAACGCAAACGCGAACCAGCATTCCAAAACAGTCAGTTCTATTCCCACTGATCACAGAACTGGCGACTCTGCTGGGGACTTATAAGTGAGGTGTACCTTAGGATTAGATCACTTGTGTTTTCAATTGTATTGCTTTGTATGCTTTTAATTATGGGCTTGTATCGGAGTTCTATAAATCCTAACCCGAATTTGGGAGACATTCATAGATAGCAATACATTGTGGAAACTGTGCGGGGTATACCGACACGGTTGAAGCAATAGCTATATTAGTGAGACATATTTGTGAATATCGGTAACCCTTGAGTTAAGTCAAGGAGAGTACAGGGCCGCTGAGTGATGTCACTAAGCACTAATGACCTAGAACCTTACTTAACCATCTTGGCCTTTATTAGGGGTAGTGAGATGACCGGCTTTGGTACAGTCCGAAGTTGGTAGATACTCGATACTACACTCATTGAGGATTGTTTTCTTGGAATATTTTGGTCGCTAGTTAAGTGGATAAACCAAAACGATGAACATAGAAAACAATCCAATGATATTGAGCTCCTTAGAACCCGGTTACTACTTAGGACAGGTTTTGAGCCAACTACACTCAAGAGGGTACTTACCTACGAACCCCATGCAAGCCTAAACCTAAGGACTTGTTTGTTTTATGTGAATATAACTGTCTGTATGTACACTTGCTTACTTGTGCATACATCATGAACATCATAAAGCATCATATGCATCCACTAACCATTTCAAGGGTTTAGATCTTCATCTTTGTTCTTGTTTTGCAGGACATGGAGCCTCTCCGCAGGAAAATAATTCAAGTCAACCTTGTAAGGATCCCTCCTCAACTCAAGGAGCTTACATCCAGGATTCCCGAGAACTCTCTATTCAGTGAGAGACATGGTAGACTCCTCAGCTTGGTCAACATTAACCTTGAAGAAGACATGATGAAAGTTCTCTTCCAATTCTTTGACCCTCTACACCACTGTTTCACATTCCCTGATTATCAATTGGTGCCTACTTTGGAGGAATTTTCTCAACTCCTGAGAATTCCTATTCTGAGTCAACTTCCCTACAACGGTACGAAAAAGGAACCAAGACCTGAAGATATTGCTCAAGCATTACGCTTGCAACCATCCGACATCAAGGGGCATTGGGAAGCCAGAAGTGGTGTAAAGGGATTCTTGGAAAAGTTTCTGTTTGAGAAGGCACGAGAATGTTGGAATTCTCTTGATCTACAAGCCTTTGAAGAGATTGTGGCACTCCTTATTTATTGGCTGGTTTTATTCCCAAATCCTGATCAACTTATAGATGTGAATGCTGTCAAGATTTTCATGTCCAGGAATCCCATACCTACATTGCTTGGGGACATCCTCCACTCATTTTACACACGAACAATGAGGAAAAGAGGTGTTCTCATGTGCTGTACTACTCTCCTAGCAAGGTGGTTTATTTCTCACCTTCCACAGTCAGTTTTGAAGAATGAGCAGGGTTTAAGGTGGTCACAACGATTGATGACCCTCACACATTCGGATGTACATTGGTGTTCTCGGTCCAAAGAAAATGTCACCATCATTGATCGTTGTGGAGAATTTCCTAATGTTCCATTACTTGGAATTAGGGGAGGCATTACCTACAACCCCTGTCTAGCTTTGAGACAATTTGGATATGCTCGGAGGGATGGCCCTCATGACATGCTGATTCCTGACCTAGTTTTTGACTTCGACAATGATACACAAGGACTTCGACAAAGGTTCATCAGAGCTTGGAGGATGCCTAACAAAGTGGACAGTAAGACACTGGGGCACAAGAAATCCATCCCCCTTGAGCCTTACCTCAGGTGGGTACGAACCCGCGCCCAGAGTCTTATGATGCCTTACCCCCACATTCTCCCCTTGATCAAAGAGCCTGTTACGGAAGGAGAGGTTCCACACGCCATCCTACATCCTGATATGCCAACATCTTGGGAAGAAATGCAAAAGAGTTGGATCCAACTCAAGGAAGAACAGAATACTTCTGAAGCCAGCTTCTATGCTAGTGAGAAGAAGGTCTTGGTGCTTACCCACCGACTTCACGAGGAGGAGACCCTCAACGCTTACATCGCTCCAAAAAGAATGCGCAATGTCTTTTTACATTGAGGATTTTGTAATATTTCACCCATGGGGCACTTATGTACTAAATTTCTTCTTAATATGACGTGTGTTCTTTTTTTTTGTCTGCAACAAATTTGAATGTTTAAACCCTTGAATGCATCACATAAATAGCATACCATGCATCATATGCATAACAGGTACCCTTTTACAGGTTTCTTATCTTCTTTGCTGTTTATTTCAGCAATCATCATGTCTACTGAACCTTCCACTGAGCAAGCTATCAAGGCCCTCCAGGCCCAGAATGCCCAGTTTCAAGAGTTGGTTATGAGCCTAGCTAAGGGTCAACAGGACTTGAAGACCTTGATTCTGAAAGAGAGGAAGAAGAAGAAGAAGAGGACCGTCCTGTTCAACATTGGATGCAGGTTTAGAAATGGACTGCAGAACAAAGTTGATCTGACCGCTTCATCTGGGGGGAAAGATAGTCCACAAGAGAGGAGGGTTCCTAGCCCTATAGTCTCCGACAACGAGACGGATTATGATGAAGAACAGTATCTTCCTGCTGAGGATAAGTACACACAACTGGAAGACCGCTTGAGCGCTATGGAGATACAGAATGTGCCCGAGCTGGACTTCGGAGATCTAGGTCTATCCTCTGGGGTGGTGATTCCCCATAAATTCAAGGCACCTGCCTTTGCCAAGTATGACGGAACTTCCTGTCCAAAGCTGCACCTCCGATCATATGTAAGGAAGATCCAGCCTTACACCGCTGATAAGAACTTGTGGATCCATTTCTTTCAAGACAGTCTTTCAAGGACTCAGCTCGAGTGGTTCTATCAGCTGGATGGAGCCAGTATCCGCAGCTGGGAGGATTTGGCTACTGCGTTCTATAGGCAGTATCAGTATAATTCCGACCTTGCTCCTATGCGTATCCAACTCCATGGTATGTCAATAGGGACGGGTGAAGGATTTAAAGAGTATGCTCAAAAATGGAGAGACCTTGACGGAAGGGTGCAACCACCTTTAACTGATCGTGAACTTGTTGATATGTTTTTGGGGACCCTGTCTGGTCCATTCTTTAACCATTTGATTGGAAACTCTTCAGCCGGGTTTACAGACCTTATCTTGACTGGTGAGAGGATTGAAGCTGGTATCAAGGCTGGGAAGATACAGAAGGGTGCCTCATCGAGCACCGAGAAGAGACCATTCAAGAAAGAGTCCAGTGATGTCTACGGTTCAAAAAGACAGAATAGATCTGAACACCGCCAAGCGATCAACGCGGTTGTTATTTCAAAACCTGCTGGTGCTCCTCAGCATCACAACCAACAAAGGGGCGAGAGACCTCGAAGGCAGTTCACTCATCTCAGCATGACCTTGTCTCAGATATTGCCGCAGTTACTGATGACCAATCTGGTGACTCTAAAAGAAGCTCCGAAGATTTCAAACACAACATCCCCAAAGTACAATCCTAACGCCCGCTGCGCTTATCACTCTGACAGCCCGGGGCATAATACGAATGATTGTTGGGCTTTGAAGAATAAGGTTCAGGACCTAATCGATGCAAAGGAGATTGAGTTTGAGGCGCCCGAGAGGCCTAATGTTGTGACTGCTCCCATGCCCAAACATGGAGTAAATGCTGTAGACGAAGATTTGTTTGTAGCCTCTGTGGATGATGTTGTTACCCCGCTGATGACCGTCAAGAGGAACCTGTTGCTAGCCGGTTTATTTCCGGGCTGTGGTGAAGGTTGCCACCTGTGTTCTGTTTTACCTACTGGTTGCCCATCTTTGAAGTCAGGTATCCAAAACCTGATGGATAACAAGGAGATCCTGTTTGAGAAGATTGCTTTTCCTTCCACCCCTACTGAAGAAGTTTCCATTATTACCATTTTCAACAATTCTCCCAAGGCTCCCTCGAGGAAGCCTGTCAGAATTACGCCTGTTCAGAAGATTGCACCCATAATCATCACTGTTCCGGGGCCTATTCCCTACACCTCTGACAAAGCTGTCCCTTGGCACTATGGGGCAGATGTTTATGTTCTTGGAGTTAAGCAAGAGTTTGATACTAATACCGGCGTCAGCAACATTACCGGGCCTGCTAAAGTCACCCGCAGTGGTAGACTTTTCTCACCTGATATTGCACCACCAACTGTCCGAAGACCTATTGTCATCACACCTGCAAGTGTTCCTAATGCCATTACTGATCAAGTTCTTAGTCCTACCCCTGTCACCGAGTCATCTGACGCTCGGGGCAAAGGGATCACCACTGATATGCCTGCCCAGACGGAGGCGCCAAAGACAAGCACTGTTGAAGCTTCCAAACAGGAGATGGAAGAGATTCTGAAGATTATTAAGAAGAGTGATTATAATGTAGTTGAGTAACTGGGGCAAACCCCATCCAAGATTTCTATGTTATCACTGTTGTTGTGCTCAGAGGCCCATGCCAAGGCTCTGATTACCTTCCTGAAGACGACCCACGTGCCACAAGAGACATCAGCCGATCAGTTTACCGATTGTATGGCCAATTTAACTGCTGATAATGGTATAGGTTTCTCCGACGCTGATCTGACTGCTAAAGGGAAGAACCATAACGATGCCCTGCATGTCTCCATTGAATGCAGGGGCACTACTCTTGCACATGTGTTGGTTTACACTGGTTCCTCATTGAACTTCTTGCCCAAGAAAGCTCTAGACAGGTTGGATTGTGAAGGGTTGGAGCTAAAGCCAAGTAACATTGTTGTCCGGGCCTTTGATGGGTCTAAAAGGATGGTGCATGGCGAGGTTGATATTCCAATTAAAGTTGGTTCTCAGGTCTTCAATTCTACATTCTACGTGATGGACATTCGGCCATCCTATTCGTGTTTGCTGGGTCGTCCATGGATCCACAAATCTGGAGCTGTGACCTCAACACTCCATCAGAAGTTGAAGTACCCAGTCAGAGGGAAGATTGTGACAGTACAAGGAGAGGAGGAGTACATGGTCAACCACCTCAACTCGTTCCGGTACATAGAGATGGATGGGGAGTTCATTGAGACCCCATTTCAACACTTTGAAGAGGTTCCTCAGACACTGGCATCAGCGTAGACTATGGTTGAAGATCCTCCTTTGAAGATGGCTTCCTTAAAGGATGCCCGGGCTGTTATTGAGAAGGGTGAGTATGCAAACTGGGGCTGACTTCCTGATTTCACTCAGAAGACTAACAAGTGTGGTTTGGGTTTCACTGCAGAAGCTCAAAGGGCTGTTCATAGTGCAAGGATTGGAAGACCTCCTGTGTTCATCAGCAACCCGGGAGTAAATGCCATCGAAGATGACGTGGAGGAGTCTGAATTCGACAGCTGGATCTACCCTACGACCAATGGTGGACCAAGCAACTGGACAGCGAAGGACTTCATCCCTATCAATTTTGTTACTCAGTAATGAACTCTTTGTTTTGAATTTGTAACAGACAATATTGTGAAACTTTATGGCCCGGTGTCTTACCCGGGGCACCGTGGCTTCATTTGTGAGGGCTTTTGTGTGCCATTTTCATATATCATTAATAAAAGCATTGGACGTTTTGCATTTCAAATCTTGCGCTCCTTGTCTTTCTTTATTATATATTGCAAAACAGCTATTTTACACACACTCACATATACATGCCTCAATCCACTCTGGATCTCACTGGTAACGACTCTGCTACCGCCAGTTATGACTTCGAAAATCTGATCAACTTAGCCGAAGACGAAGGTGAAGATGATTGCGAAGTGCTTGGTGAACTTACAAGATTGCTACTCCAGGAAGAGAGGGCCATTCAGCCACATGAAGAGCTAGTGGAAACAATGAATTTGGGTACTGAGACAGACAAAAAGGAAGTCAAGATCGATGCAAATCTGGAGCTTAGTGTGAAACTGCGGTTGACCTAAATGCTGCATGACTACGTGGAAATCTTTGCCTGGTCTTACAAAGATATGCCTGGGTTGGATACCGACATTGTGGTTCATCGCCTGCCTACTAAGGAAGACTATCCTCGGGTAAAACAGAAGGTTCGCCGTATGCGCCCAGAGATGTCCGAGAAAATCAAAGCTGAGGTTATGAAACAATTTGACGCCGGTTTTCTAGCAGTAACTTCTTACCCTCAGTGGGTCGCCAATGTGGTTCCAGTGCCGAAGAAAGATGGTAAGGTCAGAATGTGTGTTGATTACAGAGATTTGAACAGGGCAAGCCCTAAGGATGACTTCCCTCTGCCTCACATCGATGTTCTAGTTGACAATACTGCTCAGCACAAGGTATTCTCCTTTATGGATGGTTTCTCCGGTTATAATCAAATCAAGATGGCTCCTGAAGACATGGAGAATACCACTTTTGTTACTCAGTGGGGTACCTTTTGTTACAAGGTCATGCCTTTTGGGTTGAAAAATGCTGGGGCAACATATCAGCGTGCCATGGTTGCTTTGTTTCATGATATGATCCATCATGAGATTGAAGTATACGTCGACGATATGATTGCGAGGTCCCAAACTGAGGAGGAACACCTTGGCCATCTACAGAAGCTGTTTGACCGTTTGAAGTTGTACAAACTGAGGTTGAACCCGAACAAGTGCACCTTCGGGGTGAGGTCTGGCAAACTGCTAGGTTTCGTCGTGAGCGACAAAGGTATTCAAGTAGACCCTGCCAAGGTGAAATCTATACAAGATATGCCAGCTCCCAAGACAGAGAAAGAGGTCAGAGGCTTTCTAGGACGTCTGAACTACATTGCCCGATTCATCTCGCACCTAACTGCTACTTGTGAGCCAATCTTCAAGCTACTGAAGAAAGATCAAGTGGTACGTTAGAACGATGAATGTCAGGCCGCTTTCGAAAGAATCAAGGAGTATCTCCAGGAGCCACCTATTCTTATGCCACCAGTTGAAGGGAGACCTTTGATTTTATACTTGACAGTACTTGACAACTCAATGGGGTGTGTGCTGGGGCAGCATGACGAGTCCGGCCGAAAAGAGCATGCTATTTATTACCTTAGCAAAAAGTTTACCGACTGTGAGACCCGATACTCACTGCTCGAGAAAACTTGTTGTGCTTTGGCATGGGCTGCTCACCGACTGAGACAGTATATGCTGACTCACACTACTCTACTGATTTCAAAGATGGATCCAATCAAGTATATCTTCGAAAAGCCTGCCTTGTCCGGAAGAATAGAAAGATGGCGGATGATCTTGACTGAGTATGACATCCAGTACACAACTCAAAAAGCAATCAAGGGAAGTGTGTTGGAAGACCATTTGGCACATCAGGCAGTAGATGATTACTAGTCTATGAACTTTGAATTTCCAGACGAGAATATCATGGTAGTGACTGATTGTGAACCACCTGGACCGGATGAAGGACCTGAGGAAGGATCCCGATGGTCTATGCATTTTGATGTAGCTTCAAACGTTGTGGGTAACGGTATTGGCACTGTGATCATATCTCCTAAGGGCTCTCATACTCCGCTCACCGCCCAACTGTGTTTCAACTACACCAACAACATGGCGGAGTATGAAGCATGCATCATGGGTCTTCGAGCTGCAATTGACCTAAGGATTAAGTGTCTGAGTGTCTTCGGAGATTCCGCTCTCGTGATTAGTCAGATCAAAGGCGAGTGGGATACGAAACACCCAAATCTTATTCCTTACAAGGAGTATGTGTTGACGTTGCTTCCCCACTTCGAGGAAATAACCTTTGAACACTTCCCAAGGGAGGAAAATCAGTTGGCAGACGTGTTAGCTATGATGTCTTCTATGTTCAAAGTCAAGTGGGACAACGAGGCCCCCCGGATCATTATTTGGAAATTGGATAAACCTGCACATTGCTGTGATCTTGAGACCGATGAGGTAACAGAAAAGCCTTGGTATCATGAAGTGAAGAGGTACCTTGAAGCTCAAGAATACCCCGAGGGTGCATCTGTTAATGACAAGAAGTTTCTGAGAAGGTTCGCGGAAAAGTTCTTCATCAGCAATGGCATTCTTTACAAACGTAACCATGATTCAACCTTACTGCGTTGTGTGGATAAGATTGAAGCAGAAAGGATCATGGCAGAGCTGCATGAAGGTACTTTTGGGACTCATTCCAGTGGACATACCATGGAAAAGAAAATCCTTCGGGCAGGATATTACTGGTCCACAATGGAAGCCGACTGTTATCAGCATTCTCGGACATGTCACAAGTGCCAGGTCTATGCTGATAAAGTGCACGTTCCTCCAGTTCCTCTGAATGTCTTGACAGCGCCCTGGCCTTTTGCAATGTGGGGCATTGATATGATCGGCGAGATCAGACCTACGGCATCTAACGAGCATTGTTTCATCCTGGTAGCGATTGATTACTTTACGAAGTGGGTTGAAGCAGCTTCCTTTGCTACCGTAACCAAGAATGTCGTGGCACGGTTCATTCGACACAACCTCATCTGTCGATACGGTGTACCAGAGAGGATCATTATGGATAATGGTACTAATCTTAACAACAAGATGATCACTGAGCTCTGCGAGCAATTCAAAATACAGCACCATAACTCTTCTCCCTACCGGCCGAAGATGAATGGGGCTGTCGAAGCGGCAAATAAGAATATTAAGAAGATTGTGCAGAAGATGACAGTGACCTACAAGGACTGGCACGAGATGTTACCATTTGCTTTGCATGGGTATCGTACCTCAGCACGGACGTCAACAGGGGCAACACCCTTTTCCTTGGTTTACAGCATGGAGGCAGTCTTGCCCATTGAGGTTCAGATACCCTCTCTTCGAATCATGAAAGATGCAGGCTTGAGCGAAGACGACTGGATCTAGACCCGACTTGATCAACTGAACCTAATTGACAAAAAGAGACTCACTGCTATTTGTCATGGTCAGACGTACCAAAAACGGATGATCAAGGCATTTAACAAGAAAGACAGACGGCAAGAGTATCAAGTTGGGAACCTGGTAATCAAGCGCATTATTCTACCTCAAGGTGATCCCAGGGGAAAATGGACCCCTACTTACGAAGGGCAATTTATGGTTAAGAATATCTTCTCAGGAGGAGCGATGATTCTAACCACCATGGACGGTGACGACCTTCCTCACCCCGTCAATGCAAACTTAGTAAAAAGATACTACGCATAATCAAAGACCCGTTAGGTCGACTGGCCTAGGCAAAAATAAGGGCTTCCCGGCGAACCAAAAGGGTTCGGGCAAAAATAAGGGATGAAAATAAAAAAAATCTGTACACCCGGAAAGTCGAAAACCTAAAAAGGCGGCTTGGGCAAAAATGGGTATCCCGGTGGACTGAAAACCCGAAAGGGCGATCCAAGCAAAAGTTAGGGATAAGCGTAACACTATGTCTCATTGGATCACCCTGCATCCAGACTTTGGTATCAACTATCAGGCTCGGACAACACCAATCAATCAAATTCATCTTCAACTAAGCAGCAAAGTGATGAGATGCTTGAAGATATAAAGGCGATAGCAGAGTTGGAACCCAGTGGGATTATTCACATAACTGTTTTGTCTTCTTTTTTTAAATTGTATAAATCCTATTTGTTCGGCGGCATTCTCTTACTAGGACGTCAGCCTCTTGTACAAAAGCGCCTATTTACAGGCAAACTTTAAAATCAATACAAATTCATTTTCAGACAAATTTCAAATTGTTTTTCCTTTATCTGTTTTGTTTTGCAAAGAACGTCCAATGATCATTTTTGATATATGCATTTGACATTAAGTGCTGCTCATAAATATTTACATGCGAAACAAAGGACTAATTACGGGTGATATCAGAAGTAGGGGCAATAAGAATTGTCTGAGCGGTCTAGCTGCTCTGTCCACCCAGGTACCAAGGTAGGTTCAGTTGAAGAATGTGACCAAGATACCTTCATTCCCCGCAAAGTAAGACAATAATGGTAGCTCTCCCCCCACTGAGACTTGCAATCATGAACGAATCATCCATACTCTCCCCCAAGCAGAGTCAGTCTACCATCAGCCCTAAAAAGGTTGGGTATCCCCAGAAGGTCCTAATATTCCCCAACGGAGTATAAGGATATTCCCCAGCAAGCATAAGAGTATCCATGGCAGTCTTAATATTCCTCAACGGAATATAAGAATGATCCCCGGTAGAATGCAAGATACCCCCAGTGGAGCCATTTCCCTAGCGCAGTCTAAAAAAACTTCCCCAATGGAGTTGAATCATCCTCCCCAGTAGACTCTGGAAGCTTGTCCCCTACAGAACACAAATAAGTCTCCCCAGCTAAGTTCAGAAGTTATCCTCATAAGAGTCCAACCGGGTTATCCTCAACAAGTCGCAACTGAAAGATCATCCCCAGCGAAGTTCTTTCTATCCCCAATGGAGTTCATCATCAAGATCCCCAACAGAACCTATCAACGGAATCCCCAGCGGAGTTTATCATTAAAATCTCAGCGAAGTTTCTCTTCCCCACAGAGTAATTCCCCGCAGAGTAATCTCTTCACCAGGTTTATTCCCCAGCAGAGTTATTTCCTCCTACAGGTTCATTCTTGCAACCATCTTCATTCGTCATCCCCATCAGAAACATCCTAAACAAAGTTTGAAGACACACATACTCTTCAACAGCAGTCCAGGATTTGACAAACTCCCCGACATTTGTCAAGGATTTATTTTCCCAGACGAAAATACATTCATAAACATTTCACATTTTATACCTCCTATTTACATACATGATGAAGTGCATACGACACAATCTCATTTATTTTTGAGAACATCATGACATCATGCATTTCATACATCATGACATTGCATACAACTAACGTTTACCTTTTTCAGGAAAAGGTCAATCAAAAGATGGCTACCATCAATCTTTTTAAGTCCCAGTTTAATACCTGTAACAAGCCAAGAAAAATATCTGTGGACAACTGATTGTAGATTAATACCTGTAACAAGCCAGGAAAATTATCTACATGAAGAGATTGAAGATCAATACTTGTAACAAGCCAGGAAGACCATCTTTCTTTCTCAGGTCAGAGATTAATACCTGAAACCAGCCACGACAACTATCTCATCGGCCAACCTTTTTAAGTTCCAGATTAATACCTGTAACAAGCCAGGAAAACATCTGTGGACGACTGATTGTAGATCAATACCTGTAACAGGCCAGGAAAGTTATCTACATGAAGAGATCGAAGATCAATACCTGTAACAAGCCAGGAAGACCATCTTTCTTTCTCAGGTCAGAGATTAATATCTGTAACCAACCAGGACATCTATCTCCTCGACCAACCTCTTCAAGTCCCAGTTGAATACCTGTAGCAAGCCAGGAAAACTATCTGTGGACGACTGATACTTGTAACAAGCCAGGAAGACCATATTTCTTTCTCAAGTATGCAAGTTCTCACTAAGGAATCTCATGCGATCGACACTCCGGCAGATGGAATCTATAAGCCCATCCTCCTACCTACAGTCTCCAAATGGCATCTGTAAGCCCATTCCCGACGTCACAATGCTGATACTACACCATGCGAGTGCAAATTTCTGGGCACTCTAGTGTTCAATTATCTTCCACTTTTGGATCACGAAAGGCTCGAAAGCCAATATGTATCCTCACGTTTAAGAAAATTGAACAGGGGCAACTGTTGTACCCCAAAATTTGCCCTCTCATGTTTCCAAAGGTCTTCCCTTACATAGTTAGTCACAAACACTTGCCTAACAAAAATAAGTTTTTGAAGATATACAAAGTGTCTTTCGATCGGCATCTGGGAAAAGGCTTCGATTAAGCGTTCGGAACCTTTCGATCAGGTTTGGTTCACCAGGCTTCGATTAAGTGTTTGGAACCTTTCGACCAGGTTTGGTTCACCAGTCTTCGATTGAGCATTTGGAACTCTTCGATCAAGCTTTGGTCTGCAGGTCTTCGATTAAGCGCTGGACCCTCCTTCGATCAAGTCAATATCACAATGCTTCGACTATGCACTAGATACTTCAGGCTTACCTTCGACTCACTAGGAAAGAATCTCATTCTAAGAACATGTAAATGACTCATTCGAAGAAGCACTCAGAAGGCCCATTCGAAAGGTACACAAAAAGTCCATTTGAAGGAGGCAGTGCAAGACCCTTCGAATAGCAACACAAGACCCTTCGATTAGCATGAACGAGACCTTTCGATTGGCCTGTTAACAGTGTCTTTCGATTGAAGTTTCAATTAGTACCCTTCGAATGGTATATGGACAAATGCCCTTCGAATGGCATTTCAGTGCAGAATTTCCCTGAATAAGAACATCAGAACGAAATGATTTTCGAATGGCATTTCAGTGCAGAGTTTCTCTCAACCTAAGATGATCTGATAAAGGATGTTCTGAACACTTCGAATCAGAACTTAGACTCCTCACAAGGCCAAGGGCTGGTCGAGGTTGTCTAATAAGGAATAGATTCGAATGGGGACTTTGAAGCAATCGAAACTGGCAAAGAAGGCAAAATCGAAGGGGTAAGTCAGTTTTTGATTTCCATCAAGTTGGAGGCCCAAACAACTCAGAGCAAGCTGGCAGAAACGCACGATTGAATCAAATTTGGAAAGTTTTCATGAAGATCAAATCAAATCTCTCCACCATAATGGACCAAGAATTGATACACATTTGTTGACCTAATTTCCTTGCCTATATAAACCTGTTGCTCATGAACAAAAACACACGGAAAACCCTTGCAGAAAGACACGAAAAAGCCTTGCAGAAAGACGTGAAAAACACCTACACAAACTCTGCAGAAACGGTGCCCCAACCTTGAAAAGAAAAGCTTGAAAAGTGGTGATCAGGTTTTGGTTTGGAGGCAGATTCCGACCCAAAGAAAGACGCAACTCTCTTTCCATCAACCTCCTGGAGCGAGGCCAATCAAAGACCAAGCTTTTCATCATCTAAATCGCACTGTAAGTGTTCTAGAAAACACCTCTGAACATGAAAATGCAACTCATCATTCTTGCATCTTTTCTTTAAAATATTGGCATATTTGTGATTGTTATTCGGTTTAGAATGTCTTGGCATTGTCTAATCTAATTTGCATGGCCTCTAACCTCATATATAGAACCTAGGGTTCTTGTTCTTGTTTTTAGGCGTTTCTTGTGTAGGGTAAATTGAGACAAACAATGGCCATAGGAATGATGAGGAGGTCGAGGCGAACACATCTGTGTTATTGAATAGCGTTTTCATGGCCTAGGAGAAACATTCGGACCACCCCACGAAACTTCCTGCAGAACAAAATCTGCAGGTAAACGAACCAGGCTATTGTGAGGAAGATGATAACGTGGCTGGGTGTGATTGGTCCGTTTGAACCAATTGCACGTTTTTTTATTTTTTAGGCCAGGCATAATTATTGTTTGATATAATATTTATGTTCTATTTAACTAACGAATGAAGCAGATTGGACGAGTTCACAAGCACGCTATGGAAAAACCCCTTTGGACCTGGGTTCGAATCCCAGGTCCCCCAAAAACTTTGTTACATTTTTCAATAGGTGCTCAGATGCAGCGCTCTAGGCAGGGAGCATCATACACCTCCAGATCTCACGCGTCAGGTGGTCCCAAATCCAGATCTTGTGGTCCAGGATGAGGTTCACCATGAACCTTGGCCAACGAATGCCCAGGCAATCTGAAAGTCCAACAAGTTGGACATTTGGGCTTGGAAACTGCAATTCATACTCCCTTTTCGAACCCAGCACCCCTGAGTTTGTTTTCCTTATTTTTTTTCTTTTCACTATTTTTTATTTTATCACCATAATTAATTAATTAACTCTTTTTCATAAAAAAAATCAGAAACAACAAAAATACTTTTATTTTAATTTTATTACTTATTTTTGTAAATAAATTGTGACCAATTAATTTAGTTTTAATTAGGTTTAATTTTAACAATTTTGCATTAAATTAAAATTGAGTTAGAATTAGGATTTTATTAACTTTTTTAATCACTCCAATTTTATTGCCTTAATTAAAATAAAGCTCAAAAACACCTTTTCTTTAAATCCATTATTAATCTAGACTTGATTCTTAATTCAAAAAAGACCAAAAATATGCTTTCTTTAAAAAGGGTCAAAACCCTAAAGGACAATTTGATTCAACTTTTCTCGCGCGTATTATTTTGATCTATATTTGTGTAATTGCTCCGAGGATGTAATAGTTTTAACTTAGGACTTTATTTACTGCTTTTATTTATTTTTCGCATTTAATTTTAAGGGTTTGTTTTTGGCGATGTAAATACCCGACGCCTTGTAATAGCTTAGCTTTATTTTCCGCAACCATTAATTGCTAGATGTATGAATAATAGGCTATGCATGACAAGATCTATCTTAAAGTAAAATCAACAGTAGCTCACCATGACATGCAAAGATAACATAACTGAAAATTGACACACTTGCACATGCCACTCTTAGGGTACGCCTCACTTGGTTGCCTCGAACGTGGTCATTGAGTATAGGATGTTTTAGGGGTCGCCCTCCTGTCTAAAGATCAAAGTTGCCTCGAAACGGTTGCCTCGGATAAAAAATGATCTAAGACATTAGGGTTACCACTAAGGCGTCCTTACGTTACTTTAGTGACCACACGTCCCTAAAATCGAATTGACCCAAAAACTCCAACGATGATGCTACCTACTCCTTCATAGTGGGATAACATTGTCTAAAGGGAAATTTACACAGTTTAAGTCCTTTTGAGTAGGTAGAGGTTCTTAGGTACTTGCTCTTTCAAAACAAAACAAATTTTTCGCACTTACACTTTTCAAACAAAGTTTTCAACAACACTTCATACACTCTTGAGGACAGAAACAAGAGTTAAATCGAAGTTTTAAAACAAAACTCTTTTCAAAACCCACAAACACAAGAAAAGCAAAACTTTTTGAAAACACTTTGAGCAAGTACCTAAGAGCCCGTGGATAACCACGGATAGAAAGGGTGCTAACACCTTCCCTTTTTATAATCTACCTCCCGAACCAGAGAAACATCTCGAAAAGGAATTTTTCTGTGCTTTTGTCCTTTCCTTGTTGGATAAAATAAAAGATGGTGGCGACTCTTGCTTACCGCGACATCTTGTGAAACGCAAACGCGAACCAGCATTCCAAAACAGTCAGTTCTATTCCCACCGATCACACCTTTCACTCAATCTTGGCAATTGTTGATGATTCATTTGCAGAATTATATGCTGTTTCAAAAGGGTGCTATGAACATATAATTACTAATTTTCAAAATCATTTTAAGCACCTCTTCCAATCATATTTTTTGAATTTTCAAAAATCAAACTCAAGCTTTTATAAAGTTTCATATACAAGTTTTCTGCATACTTTCACATATTGTCAACCAGAAAACTTTGTGAATTATATATTTTGAGTCATTGGATACTATTGTTATTGGAAGATAAGATCAATTCATTGATAAAATCACTCAAAGTGATCATTGCTAGACAAACTCACTCAAATCAAATATTTCTATATACTTGCTTATTTTTCAGGATTGTTGAAAATAAGTTCAAGTGGTTTTGTAATCTTGTTTTTCCAGGATTGTTGGATACAAGTGAAGTCACTTTGAGAGGATTGTTATCATTGTTGACATAGTGAAAATCCAAGAGGATTGTTCTTGGTCCAAGAGGATTGTTCTTGGTTTTGGGTAGTTCTTGTTTAAGTTTGCCACAATAAGAAAATATCTTTCATGTTGAAAGGGGACTGGAGTACTCTCGGACTGTGAGGGGAACCTGGATATATCGCTTGTGTCTCTTTATTTTTCTATACTTTACTCTTTCATAAACTCAACATAAACCAGAAAAATAATATCCATCATCACTAAAACCAGAAAAGTTTAAAGTACCTAATTCACCCCCCCTCTTAGGCGCACTTCGTACTTACAGATGATATTTTGAAGACGACTTTTAGAATGAGGTATGGTCATTATGAGTACACTATAATGCTGTTTGGTGTATCTAATGTGCCAGGTGTTTTGATGGAGTATATGAATCGAACTTTCCATTCGTATTTGGATAAGTTTGTTGTGGTCTTCATTGATGATATTATGATCTATTCTAAATTAGAAGAAGAGCATGTTGAGCATTTGTGAATTCTGTTGCAAGTATTGAAAGAGAAGAAGTTTTATGAAAAATTGTCAAAGTATTAGTTCTGGTTCAAAGAGGCAAGTTTCCATGGTCATGTGATTTCTAGTGGTGGAATTTTTAGTGATCCTTCTAAAGTAGATGTTGTGTTACAATGGGAAACTCTGAAGTCCGCTACCGAGATTCAAAGTTTCTTGGTTTAGCTGGTTATTATCAAAGGTTTATTGAAGGTTTTTCTAAGTTGGCATTAGCTTTAACTCAATTGACTCTAAAGAGTCAAGTTTATGTGTGGGATGTTGCGTGTGAAGAAAGTTTTGTAGAAATAAAGAAAAGTTAATGAATGCTTCAGTATTGGTTTTGCCTAATCTGAGTGAATCCTTTGTTATATATTGTGATGCATCGAAGATGGGTCTTGGTGGTGTGTTGATGCAGAATGGTCAAGTTGTTGCTTATGCTTCTAGACAAATGAAAGTTCATGAAAGGAATTATCCTACGCATGACTTAGAGTTGGCAATTGTGGTATATGTGTTGAAGATTTTGAGACATTATCCGCTTGGCTCCAAATTAGAGGTGTTCAATGATCATAAAAGTCTGAAGTACTCATTCGATTAGAAAGAATTGAATATGAGGCAGAGAAGATGGTTTGAGTTGTTGAAGGATTATGATTTTGATTTGAGTTACCATCCTGGATTATGGTGCGTAAGTTAAAATTGATCGAGAGATTTAGAGATATGAGCTTAGTGTGTGAAGAAACTCCTAAATAGTGTGAAGTTGCAAATGTTGAAACTGACAAGTGGTATTATTGAAGAGATTAAAGAAAGTCATAAACATGATCCGAGTTTGGTTGACTGATTTTTGTAGATTAACCAAGGTAATGGAGGTGAATTTCGAATTGACAAAAATGGTGTAATAAGGTTCAAAAATAGAGTTTGTGTCCCAGATGTGCCAAAGCTTAAGAAAAGTATTCTTGAGGAAGGACATCAAAGTGGTTTAAGTATTCATACTGGTGCTACAAAGATGTACCAGGACTTGAAGAAATTGTTTTGGTGGTCCAGTATGAAAAAGGAAGTTGTTGAATTTGTTTATGCTTGTTTGACTTATCAGAAGTCGAATATTCCAGAATGGAAATGGGTCAACATTTCCATGGATTTTGTGTTAGGTTTTCTGAAGAATGCTAATGGTAATGATTCAATTTGGGTGATAGTGGATAGATTAACTAACTCGGATCATTTCTTACCGATGAAGATCAATCATTCCATGTAAAAGTTAGCTGAGATATATATCGAAGAGATTGCGAGATTACATAGTATACCTTCGATTATTGTGTCAGATAGAGATATGAGGTTTACATCAAAATTATGGGAAGGTTTACAGAAAGCTTTTGGTACTAAATTGAGGTTGAGTTCTACATATCATCCGCAGAAGAATGGCCAGACAAAGAGGACTATCCAATCTTTACAGGATTTGCTGAGGGCTTGTGTGCTAGAACAAGGAGGTGCTTGGGATATCCACTTTTTGTTGATTGAGTTTACGTACAACAGTAGCTTCCATTCTAGTATTGGAATGGCACCATGTGAAGCATTGTATGGTCAAAGGTGTAGGGCTCTATTATGTTGGTATGAGTCAGGAGATACTGTTGTGCTCGAAATTGAGATTGTGAAGGAGAAGACTAATAAGATCAAGATGGTATAGGAGAGTATGAAAGCTTCATAAAGTCTTCATAAGATTTATCATGATAAGAGGAGAAAGGAACTTGAGTTCCAACTGGGATATCACGTGTTCTTGAGGGTTACTTTGGTAACTGGTGTTGGTAGAGTTGTGAAGTCGCGAAAGCTTACGCCGCATTTTATTGGTCCATATCAAATTATTGAGAGGATAGGTGGGTGGCCTATCATATTACTTTATCGTTGTCACTTGTGAATCTTCAGGATGTGTTTCATATATCTCAGTTGAGGAGGTACATTCCAGATCCTTCTCATGTGATCCAAATGAATGATGTGCATGTGAGAGATAACTTGATAGTTGTAGAATCACTCGTGTGGATAAAAGGTTGGGAAGTGAAGTAGTTATGGGGGTAAAGAGATTGACTTGGTGAAGGTACTGTGGGGTGAACCAACTGGTGGGAGTTTGACTTGGGAGCGTGACGATCAGATGAGAGAGTCGTATCAGACTCTGTTTTTCTCAGGTAACTTTTAAGGACGAAAATTCTTTAAGTGGGGGAGAGTTGTAACAACTCGGATTTTAGATTTAATTATTTAATTGATTATAAGTGATCTATAGTGAATTATGTGATGTATGTGTGGTAAGTTGTGGGGTAGTTAAAGATTAAGGTACTAAATAGAATAATATAGAACTAAATAATTTAGTTTATGTTATTTAAATTTATAATAATAAATAAATAGTATATTAAGGTGAAAAGGGAGAATAAGGGCATGGTGGTAATATGTGATGATAAGTGAGGGTATAAGGGGAATGACATAGAAAGGGTCCAAGGGATAAAAAGAGAAAATAGAATAATAGAGATTATTCTGTACGATCGTAGATTGGGAGAACACGAAGAAAAGCTAGGGCACAGAGAGAAGAATGAGAAAAGGTTCATTCCTTAGAGTGCAAAGAGATCAAAATGCTACAATAATAAGGTAAGGGGTTTAATATCGGTTTATCATGATTAATAGGAGGTTAAGGTAGATATAGGGTCTCACTTTCATGTTGATTTGATGAGAAACATGATGAGAGTGTTGATTTGATGATGCATGTATGCCATGATTTATGTTCAATGTGATGTTACGATGCATTTTGTTGATGATATATGATATATGATATTTGCACTGTGTTTTCGATTAAGTTTGGTGTGAAATCAGAATCTAGAATGAGCTGGAAAGTGCCGAAATCACAACTGGTAAGTTGTTGTTTCGCAAGCGTTGCTGGGCGATCCAGTGGAGAGCATAGTGGCGAGCCAGTCGCCCCAGCATCGTCGGAAGAGCCAGTTGGCGAGTGAAAAGGTAGAAAAGGTGAGGTCCTAGAAAATGTATGGAGTGGGACATGTAACCAGGACATTTTTCAGCAAGGATGTGGCGAGTAGAGCGGGAGTAGAGGCGTCAGTGAGGAGGTGGCAATCATACCTGGCAGTAACTTTAAACTGCTGTAACTTGAGTTTCAGGAATATGTTTGGCGCATCATTTGAAGCATTGGGAAGCTGACGTGCCGAACTATACTATGATAGGATTATATGAGTTGTTTGATGCATGACTCTCATACCTATGTGTTTATAAGATTGAATTATACATGTTTGTTATGTTATGATGTTCTATTTCTTTAAATGATGAATATGATGTTGCTATGAAGTTGACATGATGTTGCTTTGATGTTAATAATGGTATCGTGGTGATGTTTTGGTAATGTAAATTTTAATGTTTTTACATGCTTGTAGCGGTAGAAATATTGAGACTAAGCCATTGGATTGACTTGACTCGCACAGATCAAAATAAAAATCACCACCGCGCTTTATTATTTCCAAAGGAATGGGAAAAGAGAAAATAACCCAAAAGAGGGGGGGGGGAGATTCTAGGTAAGGGGGTTGGTTATGCAAAGGGAAGATATTAGTACCCTAAACATCTACGGTACTCCGCAGGAACCTCTTTGAAAAATCTGTATATTTTGGCTATAAAATATTGTATAAAAACCAGGCACCCTAAAAATTTGTATATTGTAGCAGAAAAAGGAACAATTGAAGCTTCAGTAGTAACCATTGTCTATTGAGGCTGAACAATCAGTGGCTGATTCTGAGCAGCCACCAGAGATTCCATCATAGCAGTGAGATTGGCCATATCGGCCTTCAGAGCAGAAACTTCCTCACGTAGCTCACAATTCTCTTGTTCTAGGTTCCATCTTCCTTCTGAAATTAGCTCGGGTATTGTAATGGTGAGACATTTTGCTGAACAAAGTAAAGAAGCTTAGTAAGACACCTGGATATGCAAAACAAATGCAAGAAGTCTGTATAATATGATGCATGATGTGCAATGCACATGATTTATTTTATTATTACTATTTGAAGGGGCTTAAAGATATATAGACAATTTTTCATATATCAAAGTAATAACACATTTGAAATACTGAAATTTTTTACTATAATAATTTCAAAATGGATTACAAGTTTTAAGAATCCCAAGTACAAGATGAAAGTAAAGTCTAAGACCATAAGAATCAAAGATGATGGAGATCACTCTATACGCTGACGCTTCCTTGTAAGTCTGGCAATATGAGCCTTCTACCTCTGGTTTTCTTCAGCATATCTGGTGGTGACCTGTGATACGGTGGCAGAACCGACTATTATATACTACTTTTGCATTTTGTATTCGCAAATGTGCGGTAAGCAAGAGTAGCCACCGACTTTTCTTTTATCCAACAAAGGAAAAGGGTGAAAAGAACAGAAAAAGACCTTTTCGAGAATTTTTTGAGTAAGGGGTAGATTATGGAAAGGGAAGGTGTTAGCACCCTTTCGATCTGTAGTTTTCTACGGGCTCCTAGAGGTTTTCTCATTTTAAAATACCTTTGTGCTTTATGTGTTTGAAAATTCCTTGGTGCGGCGATTTACTTCGCGTTTAACTCTTGTATCAGTCCTCAAGAGTGTTAACAAAGCAAATGTTTAAAAAAAATATTTTTTTGAAATTTTTTTGTGCAGGTGAACAAAGTTATTTTGAGCAAACTTCTAACAACTATCTATTTTTATACTCGAAAAGGTTTGATATTTTCCTCCTATCCTTTAGACAGTGCTATCCTACTATTAGTGAGTAGGTAGCCCTATCGTTTGATGTTTGAGGGACAATCGAAGGGACATTTACAGTCACGAAGGCAACTTGGCAAGAAGCTTTAGTAACCACCCTAAAGTTCTAGATCACTTGTAAACCGAGGCAACAATCGAGAGGGTCATCGAGGGACTAGTGATCTTTAAATTGGAGGATAGTCACTAAAACTTCTCACATTTAGAGAATTGTGACTGTTTTCTGAAGGCAACTGAAGCGAGGATACCCTAGAGGTGCATATGTGGATGTGTGTTAAGTTCAGTTATTTATCTTGCATTATTAAGTTTGATAACGTTTTAATTTCCAGTCTTATCATGCACGCCTAGTTACCAACAGTTAATATTTACAGAAATTTAAAGTGCGAAAATTTAAATCCTAGACTATTACAACACTTTGGGACAATTACATAAAAAGTGCAAGAAAATAAAATGCAGAATTTTAAATCTAGGCTATTACATCCCATAATCAGTTACATTATTTATATAAAATGCGAGAAAAAAAATAACGCGCGCGAAATGAAAACTACGTTTAAAAGCCTAAAAAAACATCCTAAGTAAAAGGAGAAAATCTTTTTGTTGTTATGTTTATCTTTGATTAAGAAAAATAATTAAACTAGATAAATATTAAATGAAATTAAACCTGATTGTATCTTTTTGGCATTTTTATATATGAAAATATTTGAATGACATAACCTAAGTCTAATTGATTTTAAAATTAATAAAAATAAGTCAAGATAATTAATTCAATTAATTTACAAAATTAAAAAGAAAATAATTTTAGAAAAAAAATCCTAAGTCTAATTATTTTTATTTTTGCTTAATTTTATATTATTAGGAAAAAAATTTAAAAGATAAAAACAATAAAAGAAAAGAAAAGAAACAAAATGGGCCTGATACAATCAACAAATGAGGGGGTGCGTGTTGAAATTTCGCTAAGCCCAAAAACGATGAGCCCAACATTCAAACAAAAAAACCTGCAAAAAGAAATGTTAATGAAGAAAAACTAAAATCTAGACCTATGTATCGAACCCAAGTCTCTTCCTTTCACAAACGATCCCTTCACCAACCGAGTTGATAATCCATTCGTGTATAAGAACAAACACATTGTATTATATATAAAAAACAAAGTCAAATATATTTAAAAAAATAAAAATCGCGCGCTGGTTTGAATCATCCAATAAGATGAAGACACACATGGGTGCCAGAGTCTTACGAGTCAACAGTGCCTGAGGAGACCTCCGATCATCTTCTCCGAGCATCCAAGACTCCTACCTGTAAAAACACACAATTTAAAGCAAGAATAAAAAACCTATCCTGCATAAAATCATGCCCTGGATCCAATTCTGGCCTTATATTGTACTGAAAACCACTATAATGCCCAGATCAAAACCCTTCAATTTCAAAACCTTATCAATGGCAAGGTTGTTCCTAGGCCTCAAAGTACGCATGCCTTACGTTAAACTTTCCCTATAGATAATTCTGAGCATGAATCAAACATTAGAAAGCATCAATACATCATAAAACTTGAGATACAAATTTGAAAAAGACTTTACCAAAAGGGTGGTTCCGATTTGGTACTTCAAGGTACGTGATAACTTGAATGAGGGCTGGAAGTGAATCTTGGGAATCTTAAGATTTGGAAGGAACCTTTAAATTGGATTGAAATGGACTGGAATTACTCTTTTGAATTTCACGATTCTTGATCACTTTTGCAATTTTTGGTGTGAGTTCTTAAGTCTGTGTATGCATCCCCTTGACTTGGGAATAGCTTGTACTTATAGTGAAGAGGGAAGGGATAAGCTTTCATGGCAAGAATCTTCACCATAATGCCATGCTTTTATGTCAAAATCAAACAAATTCAATAGTTTCCAAAACATGAAAATCTTTCCCTTTCCATGCTTGAATGTACCTGGACACTTTGGCACGAAATTATGGGTTTCTAGGCAGGCCAAATCAATATCCCAAAGGTCAAGGCCCATCTCAAACATTTTGTAAAATTTATTTTATATTTATTTGAAATAAATTAAAATAAATATGTAAAAAATAGGTATAAAATGCAAGGCCATGCAAAAGTAAGATTAGAGGTCCTCTATAAACTTAGGAAAATATTTGAACCTTAAACAGTTAGGCCATTGACTCAAAAATTCAAATTTTCTCAATGCACCATACTTGAAATTTCTAAAATTTTCCCAACTTGGGCAAGCCATAACTTGCTCAATTTTTATCTCATGATGATGATCCCTGACTTTTTGGAAAGCCCAAGATGTCTACTTAAATCATCTTTTGATCAATTTTGTATTTGAATATGTTGTCTTGATGTAAAAGGTCTTGGAAAAAAGTGGCTTTTGTTGACTTTCTGAAAATGACCTATAATGTCTGAGCTTATTTCTTTCAAATGGTGAATCTCTTGAATTTGTGAGATGAATAGAATTTGTAGGGAATTGGAATCTTTTAAAAATGAGCTTTGTTGGAATTTTGTTTGATAAAGTATGAGAAAGTTATGCGTGGACAAAGTTTGGTTGACTTTTCCTATAGAAACCCTAATTAGCAATTCTTGACATTTGATGAATTAAGAGCATTTCTTGAGGAATCATGATCAACCCTTGATAAAATGATGGATACCACTTCGAAATATTGATGTTGACCAAAAATCTTGAAGTTTGACTGCATATAGGCCACAGTTGACTTTTGACCTAATACAATTGATTTTCAGGCATTTATGCATTTGATTGAGCAAACTTGTAGTGCAAGGCATGAAATTTGTCATGGACAAACTTGAAGGCAAATTAGGACCATGGAAAACATTTGAGACCATTGGAGCTCTCATATCTTGATGAAAATTGAAACCCTAGTTTGAAGTTCATTGCCTTAGGAGGAGAATTTGCCTGGTCAATTCTTGGTCATCCTTGAGCAAGTTGGGGACCTGAATGGGCATGCCTTGAATAAAATGAGAGGGTAAATTTTGGGGTACAACATCTGCCCCTGTTTAATCTTCTTAGACCTGAGGATGTAGATTGGTTGGTCTAGCTTTCATGATCCGAAGGTTGAAGATGATTGAACCCTAGAGTGCCTAGAAATTTGCACTCGTCTGAAGTGATACTGTTGGTGGATAATATTGGGAATGGGCTTACAAATTCCATATGGTAAATATGACGAAATACTTTCAAAGATGGGATTAAAGATTCCATTAAAAGGAATATGATGGAGAGTCGTCGGAGATGGGCTTAAAGATTCCATCCACAGAAAATGATGGAGAGTCGTTGGAGATGGGCTTAGAGATGCCATCCAAAGTAGATGCTGACTTAATAAGATGTCTCTTTGTGGGGATTCATGTTCTTGCTGTTTGAGGAGAATTCTGATGGGGAATTGTGATACGGTGGGAGAACTGAATTGGGTGTTTTACGTTTGATCGCAAATGTTGCGGTTAGCAAGAGTCACCATCGAATTTTCTTTTATCCAAAAGGAAAGGTGAAAAAGCACAGGAAATACCTTTGAGACGTTTTCTTGAGTTTAGGGGTAGATTATGAAAAGGCAAGGTATTATCACCCTTTTCATCCATGGTTTTCCATGGGCTTTTAGTTACTTGCTAGATCACTTGCTTTTGTTTGAAAATGTGCTTTATGTGGTTTTTGAAAATATTTTTGAAAAGAGGCCATTGTTTAGGCAAACTTTGTAATGATTCTCGTTCGTAAGAATGTATACAAAGTGTTTGATATTTTTAAAACGTTTGCAAGATGTTTTGAAAGTGTAGGTGTTTGTTTTGAAAATAGCAAGGATGTTTTGGTTTTAAAATTGAGCAAGTAACTAGGAACATTCTACCTACTCAAAAGTCTTTCATATTTATTTCATCTTTCCTTTGACATTGTTATCTTACCATTGATTTGGTAAGTAAACCTATCTTTGGATGTAAAAGGGACGGGCGTGGATCATCGTATAACCATGATTAGCAATGTTGCAAGATATCTTATCATTTTTTAGGGACTAAGATCATATTGAAAGGCAACATAGATAACGTCATCGAGGGGACTATGATCTTGTATTTTTCTTGTTTTTGCTAAGATATCTCACATGCGTAATATGGCCATTTTGTAAGGCAACCAAGTGGATTTACCCTAGGGGTGTTTATGTGCAAGTGGATTGATTTTCAAGCTTGATTTATCTTTGATTAGGTTTTCTATTTGTTGGTTTTAGTCTTTCCATACAAAACCCTAATTACTAGCATTTGTATATAAAGCGATAAATTGCGAAAATTAAAATTACTACGCTATTACATCATTTAGGGGAGGGGGTATACAAATTACAAATGGGGAATATTGCAAGAAATTAAATCTAAATAATTATTACAACCATATTAAATAATATACAAGAATTGAATAAATAATGTACAAGGGTATAAATGGAAAAAGAAAATAATTTTTATTTGGTTTTTAGTGAAAGGGTTTGGTCTTGACCTAATTAAGAAAATGATTAGTTAAAAATAAACAAAATTAAATTTTAACTAAATAAGAAAGAAATTAAGTTTAAAAAGGATTTTTTTAGGGTTTTTTGTGAAAGGTTTTAACTTAATAATAATGTGATGGAAATTAATTAATTAAAAGAAATAAGTTCTAAATTAATTTTAAATAAAAAATAAAATAATAATCAAGCCTAAGTCTAAATATTAATTATTTAAGAAAAAAGAAATTAATTATTAAGAAAAATGTTTTTAGTCTTTTTGTTTTATAAAGAAAAATAAAAATGTATAAGTGTAAATAACTAATAAAAATATTTTTTATATTTTTTGATAATAAAAATAAAAATGATTATAATAATAATAATAATAATAATAATAATAATAATAATAATAATAATAATAATAATAATAAAAGAGACTAAAATAAAAATAAAAAAACGAAATAAATAAAATAAGGTTGGGCCAGGTGCAAAAGTAAAGCAGGGGGTTAGAGAAAGCAAAAAACAGGGAAGGCCCAAAGGGGGAGGCCCAGCGCTGGCTGTAACAAAAAAAGAGAGAAGATGTGAAAAAAGGTAGCGCTGGGTGTTGAACCCATGACCTCCAATACACACGCGCGCTACCTTTGCCACTAGGGTGGCTGTACATCCGTTAACTTAACTGAAATAATAAATACATTATACAAAACAAGTTCTAGAAATGAACTTCATCTTCAACCTCCAATCAGGGATCCTGTAACTTCACCATTTCTCAACAAAAATGAAATATGCAAACATGGAAGTTTCTCCATTTTTCCATACGAATCCAACCATATAAATAACTAAAGCTATAAATCAAAGATGAATGAGAATTTCTAAAAGTACCAAATTCTGACCTAATTATTTCAGCAAGTTCAATCCTAAAATTCTCCTAGCTCAATCAAAATAAATGAAATATATGGACACGTACAACTTCAGGGCAATGATGTCTACATTTTATCTTCACAAATGCAAGCCTAACAATGCCTAAGTAATGAGATAGAAGTTCAAGAAAAATACCTCAAAACTGGAAATCGTGAAATGCAAATGAGCTTGATTTAAGGTGCTGCAATGATCAGGTTAGCTTCCTTGAGTCTCTAGGAACCTAATGCAATGCTTAGTTTGAATTGAGGATGGCTGAAATGGCTTGGAGAAGTCAATATGCAATGCTATGTTTTTGGTTATGGAGGATATGGTAAATGATGTTACAGTGATGAAACAGGGACATTGATAGGTTACACTTGATGTAAGGAAGCTTTAGAAACTAAAAGGCTTAGAAACGCACGAGGGAAATATGATTTTGGTGTTCAAGGTTAAAAAATGTGCAACAATGGAGTTTTTGGGAAATTTCTGATTTGAGAGAGTTTTGGTGTATTACAGGGTGCTTAAGCTCGTCCCTTAGCTCACAAATAGTGCATATATTTATAAGCAACAATTATGGAGGCTTGTATCTGATCAGAATTCAAAATCATATGTTTAAGCTCAACATGTGATTTTTTGAGAAATCAAGTTTCAATGCCTTGTGTACTGGCTAAGATAGAGTGGTTATGCTTTAAACACACTTGCTTCTGACTTTGTAGATGGAGTGTGATCAGAGGGAACAAGTTAGAGGCTCAAGAATTGACTTTGCACATAAAGATTGCTTTTCCAAAATGGAAGTGTTCACTTTGTACCATTAATGGAAATGTGGATTGGATAAAGCTTAAACCACTTGGATTAAAGATCAAAAGTTTGTGTAATCCATTAATGATGGATAGATACACAAGTTAGAAGACCTTCAAAGCAATATTATGTAGCCTAATATTGAAATTGCATTTTTATTCATCATGAAAATGACCTATAATTTTAGTTTGAAATCCTAACTTCCTCTCTTCAATTCTCCTTGATCAAGAATGATCTCAAGGAGTTATTGGAAATTTTAGAAAGATTGTAATGTGCTCTACAACCCATATTTGAACCACTTTTTAAAATTCCCCTTGGAACTATATGAAAACGTGCCATGAAGTTAGGTCAAAATCCTATATAAACTAGGGCAAAAATTTCACTAAGTGTTTAATTTCAAGACAATGACTTTATGAATCAATAACTTGAAATCCAAGAATTTCAAGGAGAAGTTGTGTAAAGCAATTTTGTAGTTCTCATGGAGATATACAACTTTCATGTTGAAAGTTTCTTTTGAATCATCTTGCATCATGGTGAAAACTTGGCTCAAAGTTGTGAAAAAACATGAAGTTTTCCATACTTAGAAAAATTTCTAAGTTTGAAAACTTTGACTTTTCAAAATGAAATCTTGACATTTTGATTTCTTGATGAACAAGTTTCATATTTTGAAATGTTTTGATGAATTGTGATCTTTGACACTTGATTTTGACCAAAAAGTCAAAGTTTGACTTTTCAGTATACAATTGACTTTTGATCAGTTGACTGAAAATCAACTATCAATCCAATTGTTCTTGAGCAATGTTTTGAGTCATACCATTAGGTCAAAATGGTGCAATTGAATTCTTGAGATCATGCTTCAAACCAATTGACCATTTTCTAGGTCAAAAATCAGAAATTGCCCCTTTTCAGTCAAAACCCTAATTTTGACCATTTTGCCCTTTTGATGATTTGATCAAATTTCTTGAGGAATTGTGGTCCAAACTTGATCTACTGATGCATATGATTTTATAATGTTGATATGGATAAAAAATTATGAAGTTTGATTGTAAATTGGCCACAATTGACTTTTTCCCCAATACAGTTGATTTTTAGGCCAACTGCTCAATTGACTGAGCAAAAAAGTGCTTCAAGGCTTGAAACTTGACATGAGTAATCTTGGGGGTCCATAATGATCCTTGAAAGTCATATGAGGCATTGAAAGTTCAATTATCGTTGTGCAATCTCAAACCCTAATTTCAGTCATCAGTGCCTAAGGAGGTGTCTTGATCAGATAAATCCTTGTGCAGTCTTGAGCCAAGAGAGATATTTGTGAGAAGATATTGGATAAGTGAGAGGAAAAATTTGGGGTACAACAGCTGTTCCTGTTTAATCTTCTTAAACCTGAAGAGTTAGATTGGTGGATTTGCCATTCGTGACTTGAAGGTGGAAGATGATTGGACACTAGAGTGCCCAGAAATTTGCACTCGAGGATGTGATGGTTGATGGTGTAGGGAATGGGCTTAAAGATTCCATTTATAGAGGTGATGGAAAGTTGTTGGAGATGGGCTTACAGATGCCATCTAAAAATGATTGTTGGCAGGAATGGAAGAAGTGTCAGAATGAATCTCTAGTTGATTTATACTGAAATAGTGGATGTGTTGGGTTGAGTATAAGAATAATATCCATAAATGGATTGTATTTGACTCATATCTGAAAGCTTAAATTGAATGAGTATTAGAATGGCTTCCGTTTCTGGAGCGTATCCGAACTGTATCTGAGAGCTGAAACTGAATGAGTGTTAGAATGGCGGCCATGTCTGGAGCATATCTGAACTGTATCTGAAAGCTGAATCTGAATGAGTATCAGAATGGCGTCCATATCTGGAGCATATCTGAACTGTATCTGATAGATGAATATGAATGAGTATCAGAATGGCGTTCACATATGGAGCGTATCTGAACTGTATCCGAAAGCTGAATCTGAATGAGTATCAGAATGGCGTCCGTGTCTGGAGCGTATCTGAACTGTATCTGAAAAGTTGAAACTGAATGAGTATCAGAATGGCGTCTGTGTCTAGAGCGTATCTGAACTGTATCTGAAAGCTGAATCAGAAGAAACCCGTGCAGGATTACTTCAGCTGGTCATGCAGATAATTTTTCTGGCTTGTTTCAGGTATCAATCTCTGACCTTTTTGCAAATTGTTGATGATAGCCATCTGCCGACTGATCTTTCCGGAAGAGATGAAAGATTAGTTGTATGCGATGTCATGATGTTTGAAATGCATTGTGCAATGTTGTTCTAACAAATGGATGCAAGTATGTTGTATGTACTCGTGTCATAGCTGTTTATGACGTATGGATGTGATGCATAGGTATGTTAGCTATGCTGTTGTAATGCTTTTAGGGAAAATAAATCCATGACGATTGTTGGGGATGTGGAGTGTAAGTCTTCACATTTTTGAAGTGCCGATGAGTTGATGAGCTTCTATTCGTTTAGAGAAATAAACTCTGTTGTAAGGGAAACGCCGTGTATTGCTTGTGAAATCCTGAAAATTTGGGCGACTTCTACTGGGGATTGATAACTAGAAGTTTTGTTCTGCCGGGGATGTGAGAGAGCTTGATATCATTAAGCTGCACACTATGGGGGATTTTATGGAATAGTCTAAAGATATTTTCCTATTTCTTAAAGCCGTTAGTGATTGTCTTCTATTTTTTTCCATTTGTAAACAATAGTTACGTTCAAATGCATATGTTCAAAAATAAATCATTGGACGTTTTTGTAAACAAAACACAGAAATAAAGAGAAAACATATAGTTTTGCACTTCCAAAGGAATATATTTGTATTAACTTGAATAAGTATTTTGTACAATGAGACGAACATCCTAATAAAGGAATGTTGTTGTAAAAAATGAAAATTTGATACAAAGAAAAGATAGCTATGTGCAATAATCCCATGGGGTTCCCATTCTGCTATAGCCTTTGCGTCTCTGAGCGTCTTGTCCACTTGCTGCCTTGTCCGAAATTGATTGGATTGATCAGAACTGCTGAGTTTATTAGTTGAAGCCAAAGGTTGTCCGTAAGGTGATCCAACGGGACATAGTCATACGCTTTAATTCCCTAACTTTTGCCTGGACCGCCCTTTCGAGTTTTCGGTCCACCGGGATACCCTTTTTTTTTCCAAGTCGCCCTTTCAGGTTTTCAACTTTCCGGGTGTATAAATTTTTTTGTTTTATCCCTAATTTTTTCCCGAACCTTTTTGGGTCACCGGGATGCCCTTGTTTTGCCTAGGTGTGTCAACCCAACGGGTGTCTTATGCGTAGTATCTTTTGACTATGTATGCATTCACAGGGTGCGGTAGGTCGTCGCCATCCATAGTGGTTAAGATCATTACTCCACCAGAGAATATGCTTTTGATCATAAATGGTCCTTCATATGTAGGAGTCCATTTTCCCATGGGATCACCCTGCGACAATATGATGCGCTTGATCACCAAATCCCCGAATTGATACACTTGGCGTCTAATCCTTTTGTTGAAAGCCTTGATCATCCGTTTTTGATACATTTGACCATGACAGACAGCAGTAAGCCTTTTCTCGTCAATCAAGTTCGGTTGATCAAGTCGAGTTCGGATCCAATCCTCTTTATTCAACCCTGCATCCTTCATGATTCTCAGAGAAGGAATCTGGACCTCAATAGGTAAGACAACTTCCATGCCGTATACCAGAGAGTAAGGTGTTGCCCCGATTGATGTGCGCGCCATGGTACGGTAACCGTGGAGAGGGAATGGTAACATCTCATTCCAGTCCTTGTAGGTTACTGTCATTTTCTATATGATCTTTTTGATGTTCTTATTTGCGGCTTCGACAACACCATTCATCTTTGGCCGGTAAGGGGAAGAATTATGGTGTTGGATTTTGAATTGCACGCACAGTGCGGTGATCATAGTATTGTTGAGATTCGTACCATTGTCTGTGATGATCCCCTCTGGGATACTATACAGATAGATGAGATTCTGTTTGATGAACCAGGCAACAACATTCTTGGTAACAGAAGCAAAAGAAGCAGCCTTAACCCACTTCATGAAATAGTCAATGGCCACTAAGATGAAACGGTGTCCATTAGAGGTTGCGGGCTTGATTTCTCTAATCATATCAATGTCCCACATCACGAATGGCCAGGGAGCCTTCAGGATATTCAGAGGAACTGGAGGTACAAGCACTTTGTCATATAGATCTGGCATTTGTGGAAGGTTCGTGAATGCTGGTAGCAATCTGCTTCCATGGTAGACCAGTAATACCCTGCCCGTAGGATTTTCTTTTCCATCGTATGCCCACTGGAATGGGTTCCAAAAGTTCCCTCATGTAGATCAGCCATGATCCTTTCTGCCTCAACCTTGTCTATGCAACGAAGCAGTACAGAGTCGTGGTTGCGTTTGTAGAGGATGCCATTACTGATGAAGAACTTAGCAGAGAATCACCTTAAGAACTTCTTATCATTGACTGAAGCTCCTTCCAGATACTCTTGAGCCTCGAGATGCCTCTTGACTTCGTGGAACCAAGGCCGGTCCACTACCTCTTTAGTATTGATCTCGTGACAGTGAGCTAGTTCATCCATTTGTTCAATGGTGATCTAGGGAGCCTCGTTATCCCATTTGAGTTTAAACATGAATGACATTGTGGCTAGCGCATCCGCTAGTTGATTTTCTTCTCGCGAGAAATGCTCGAAGGTAATCTCCATAAAATGTGGGATTAATGTCAACACATGTCCTTTGTAGGGGATGAGGTTAGGGTGTTTCGTGTCCCATTCTCCTTTGATCTGACTGATGACCAAGGCTGAGTCTCCAAACACACTTAAAGACTTGATTCCCAAATCTATGGCAGCTTTGAGACAAAAAATGCACGCTTCGTATTCCGCCATGTTATTTATACAATTGAAGCAGAGTCTTGCAGTAAAGGGAGTGTGACATCCTTCAGGGGATACAAGTACAACACCTATGCCATTGCCGAGTGCGTTGGATGCCCCATCAAAAATCAGGGTCCATCGGGATCCTTGTTCAGGTCCGTCATATGGTCTGAGTTCTTCAAAGTTATTTATCATCATGATGTCTTCATCTGGGAATTAGAACTTCATGGACTGGTAGTCATCCATAGCTTGATGATCAAGGTGATGGGCTAGCACACTGCCCTTTATTGCTTTCTGGGTAGTGTACTAAATGTCATACTCTGTCAGGATTATCTGCCATCTTGCTATTCTCCCAGAGAGAGCAGGCTTCTCGAATATGTATTTTATTGGATCCATCTTGGATATCAATAAGGTAGTATGGGTCAGCATATACTATCTTAATCGGCGAGCAGCCCATGCCAGAGCGCAACAAGTTTTTTCGAGCAGTGAATATCTTGTTTCACAGTCAGTAAACTTTTTGCTCAGGTAATAAATAGCATGCTCTTTTCGGCCAGACTCGTCATGTTGCCCCATCACATACCCCATTGAATTTTCCAAAATAGTCAGATACATGATCAAGAGTCTTCCCTTGACTGGGAGCATCAAAATAGGAGGTTCTTATAGGTATTCTTAGATCTTGTCGAAGGAAGTTTGGCACTCCTCATTCCATTTGACTACTTGATCTTTCTTCAGTAACTTGAAGATTGGTTCACAAGTAGCGGTCAAGTGAGAAATGAATCTGGCAATGTAGTTGAGTCGTCCCAAGAATCCTCTGACTTCCTTCTCGGTACGAGGAGCAGGCATTTCTTGTATCGCTTTCACCTTGGCAGGGTCCACTTCAATACCTTTACCGCTGACGACAAATCCTATGAGTTTACCGAACCTCACCCCAAATGTGCATTTATTCGGGTTCAACCTCAACTTGTATTTCTTTAATCTCTTAAAGAGTTTCTGTAAATGGTCAAGATGTTCCTCTTCAGTTTGAGATCTGGCTATCATGTCGTCCATATAGACCTCTATTTCGTGATGTATCATGTCGTGAAATAGAGCTACCATGGCACGATGATAGGTTGCCCCAGCGTTCTTCAACCCGAATGGCATAACCTTGTAACGAATGTGCCCCACTGTGTGACAAAGGTCGTTTTCTCCATGTCCTCAGGCGCCATTTTGATTTGGTTATAACCTGAGAAACCATCCATAAATGAGAACACTTTATGCTGTGCAGTATTGTCAACCAGAATATAGATGTGAGGAAGTGGGAAATCATCTTTGGGGCTTGCCCTATTCAAATCCCTGTAGTCCACACACATTCGTACTTTGCCGTCCTTTTTATGCATGGGAACAACATTGGCGACCCATTGTTGATAGGAGGTAACGGCTAAGAGGTTTAGCACCCTTTTTAGGCACATTCATACTTATGGAAAGGGAAGGTGTCAGCACCCTTTCCATCCGTAGTTTTCTACGGGCTCTTAGAGGTTTTCTCATTTTAAAATACCTTTGTGCTTTGTGTGTTTGAAAATGTTTTGAAAATGCCTTAGTGCGGTGATTTACTTTGCGTTTAACTCTTGTATCAATCCTCAAGAGTGTTAACAAAGCAAATGTTTTAAAAATTGTTTTTTTGAAATGTTTTTGTGTAGGTGAAAAAAGTTGTTTTGAGCAAACTTCCAACAGCTATCTATTTTTATACTCGAAAAGGTTTGTTCTTTTCCTCCTATCCATTAGACAGTTCTATCCTACTATTAGTGAGTAGGTAGCCCCATCGTTGGATGTTTGAGGGACAATCGAAGAGACGTTTACAGTCACGAAGGCAACTTGGAAAGAAGCTTTAGTAACCACCCTATAGTTCTAGATCACTTTTACACCTATGCAACAATCGAGAGGGTCATCGAGGGACTAGTGATCTTTAAACTGGAGGATAGTCACTAAAACTTCTCACGTTTTGAGAATTATGACTGTTTTCCGAAGGCAACCGAAGAGGGGATACTCTAGAGGTGCATATGTGCATGTGTGTTAAGTTTGGTTATTTATCTTGCATTATTAAGTTTGCTAACATTTTAATTTCCAGTCTTATCATGCACGCCTAGTTACTAACAGTTAATATTTACAGAAATTTAAAGTGCGAAAATTTAAATCCTAGACTATTACAACTCTTTGGGACAATTACATAAAAAGTGCAAGAAAATAAAATGCAAAATTTTAAATCTAGACTATTACATCCCATAATCAGTTACATTATTTATATAAAATGCGAGAATAAAAATAAAGCGCGCGAAATTGAAAAGACGTCTAAAAGCCTAAAAAAATTCTAAGTAAAAGGACATAATCTTTTTGTTGTTATGTTTATCTTTGATTAAGAAAAATAATTAAACTACATAAATATTAAATGAAATTAAACCTGATTCTATTTTTTTGGCATTTTTTATTTAAGAAAATATTTGAATGACATAACCTAAGTCTAATTGATTTTAAAATTATTAAAAATAAGTCAAGATAATTAATTCAATTAATTTACAAAATTAAAATTTTAGAAAAAAATACTAAGTCTAATTATTTTTATTTTTGCTTAATTTTATATTATTATGAAAAAAATTTAAAAGATAAAAACAATAAAATAAAAGAAAAGAAACAAAATGGGTCTGATAAAATCAGCAAACGGGGGGGGGGGGGGGGGTGCGTGTTGCAATTTCGCTAAGCCCAAAAACGAGGAGCCCAACATACAAATAAAAAAACATGCAAAAAGAAATGTTAATGAAAAAACCAAAATCCAGACCTGGGTATCGAACCCAGGTCTCTTCCTTTCCCAAACAATCCTTTCACCAAACGAGCTGCTAATCTATTAGCGTATAAGAACAAACACATTGTATTATATATAAAAAACAAAGTCAAATATATTAAAAAATTAAAAATCGTGCGCTGTTTTGAATCATCCAAGAAGATGAAGACACACATGGGTGCCAGAGTCTTACGAGTAAACGGTGCCGGAGGAGACCTCCGGTCATCTTCTTCGGGCATCCAAGACTCCTACCTGCAAAAAAACACAATTTAAAGCAAGAATAAAAAACCTATCCTGCATAAAACCATGCCCTGGATCCGATTCTGGCCTTAAATTAGGCTGAAAACTATTGTAATGCCCAGATCAAAACCCTTCAGTTTCAAAACATTATCAATGGCAAGGTGGTTCCTAGGCCTCAAAGTACGCATGCCTTACGTTAGACTTTCCCTATAAATCATTATGAGCACGAATCAAACATTAGAAAGCATCAATACATCATAAAACTTGAGATACGAATTTGAAAAAAACTTTACCAAAAGGGTGGTTCTGGTTTGGTACTTCCAGGTACGTGATAACTTGAATGAGGGCTGGGAGTGAATCCTGGGAATCTCAGGATGTGGATGGAAGCGTTAAATTGGATTGAAATAGACTGGAATTGCGCTTTTGAATTTCACGATTCTTGATCATTTTTTCAATTTTTGGTTTGAGTTCTTAAGGCTGTATATGCACCCCCTTAGCTTGGAAATAGCTTGTACTTATAGTGAAGAGGGAAGGGACAAGCTTTCATAGCAAGAATCTTCACCATAATGCCATGCTTTTATGTCAAAATCAAACAAATCCAATAGTTTCCAAAACTTGACAATCTTTCCCTTTCCATGCTTGAATGTACCTGGACACTTTGACACAAAATTATGGGCTTCTAGGCAGGCCAAATCAATAGCCCAAAGGTCAAGGTCCATCTCCAAACATTTTGTACAATTTATTTTATATTATTTAAAATAAATTAAAATAAATATGTAAAAAATAGGTAGAAAATGCAAGGCCATGCAAAAATAATATTATAGGTCTTCTATAAACTTAGGAAAATATTTGAACCTTAAAAAGTTAGGCCATTGACTCAAAAATTCAAATTTTCTCAATGCACTATTCTTGAAATTTCCAAAATTTTCCCAACTTGGGAAAGCCATAACTTGCTCAATTTTTATCTCATGATGATGATCTTGGACTTTTTGGAAATCCCAAGATGTCTAATTAAATCCCTCTTTTGTTCAATTTTGCATTTGAATATGTTGTATTGATGTAAAAGGTCTTGGCAAAAAGTGTCTTTTGTTGACTTTCTGAAAATGACCTGTAATGCCCGAGCTTGTATCTTTCAAATGGTGAATCTCTTGAACTTGTGGGATGAAGAGAAGTTGCAGGGAATTGGATTATCTTAAAAATGAGCTTTGGTGGAGAAATTTCTAATAAAGTATGAGAAAGTTATGCTTGGTCAAAGTTTGGTTGACTTTTCCTATAGAAACCCTAATTAGCAATTCTTGACTTTTGATGAATTAGGAGAATTTCTTGAGGAATCATGATCAACCCTTGATAAAATGACGGATATCACTTCAAAATGTTGATTTTGACCAAAAATCTTGAAGTTTGACTGCATATAGACCACAATTGATTTTCAGGCATTTATGCATTTGACTGAGCAAACTTGTAGTGCAAGGCATGAAATTTGTCATGGACAAAATTGAAGGCAAATTAGGACCATGGAAAACATTTGAGACCATTGGATCTCTCATATCTTGATGAAAATTGAAACCCTAGTTTGAAGTTCATTGCCTTAGGAGGAGAATTTGCTTGGTCAATTCTTGGTCATCCGTGAGCAAGTTGGGGACCTCAATGGGCATGCCTTGAATAAAATGAGAGGTAAAATTTTGGGGTACAACTAGAGATTGATTAAGGTTTAGAGGAAAATAAATCCCATTTCCTCTCCATCGTCTCTACATCATGGCTCTCAAGAATCTCAATCAAGTCGTCTTTATCCTTTAGGTCTGCTCAGTAGGAAACCTTTAGAATCTGACACTTATTCTTCCAAGCTTCATTTTCCTGCTTCATTCTGACTAAAGCAAGCTAGAGCTCTTCCATATCATCCAATAAGGGAGGAGTGGTCTTCACAAACATATCAAGCATAGGTGCTTCCCGGGTATACGGCATCTTCAACTGAATGTATGTTGCTTGTACCCACTGAAGATAAGGCTCCAAAGAAACATCCCCCTAGGTCCCAAGTCCTTCCTACTCTTCCTATGAATGTGACGCCAGGCCTTCGCAATCTGCTCCATAGCTTCCTTATGGTATTCTCCATCTTTCAGGAAGAAACTACTCAGATGAATACTATTTAGCTTATCCCTCATAGAATATCCAAGCTATTGTCGTGCAAGAACAAGGTTGTAGTTAATTCCTCCCTTTGTACCAAGAAGGGGTACATTGGGGAAACTACCATAATTATCGACAATCTCTACATCATGGTAAGCCTGATGATACCAAACAATATCTGAATGAGTAAGTTCCATGATCTTTGGAGCCCAACGAGGTTCCTTCCTGACATCCCAGAAAGCATCAGACTGAGGCAAATGAGAAGTAAACCAATGATACAACAAAGGCGTACAGCAGATGATCATCCCTTCATGATAAGAATCCCGAAGATGAATAGAGTAATAAGCATCACCTAATAATGTAGGAACCGGGTTTCCAATCATAAAGATCATGATGACATTGGTATCAACAAATTTGTCTACATTGGGAAATAAGAACAACCCATAAGCAAGTAGAGCAAATATGGCCTCAAAAGCAACCATACTCTTCATTCATGCAAAGTAGCGAGCTTTCTCTAATAAGAACTGAGCTGGTAATACTTTAATCCCTCCTTTGGTAGTCATGTGGGATTCAACCTCATATTTTCCCAAATGGATCAACGCAACAATCTCATGGGATTTTGGCTCCCCCTCCAAACCAGTAAAAGGAACATGATCAGTAACAGGCAAACCTAGCAGATAAGAATACTCCTCTAGTGTAGGCATCAACTGATAATTAGGGAAAGTAAAGCATTGATACATCAGATCATAGAACTGGACCAAAGTCGAGAGAATACCCTCCTTCATCCCGAGCTTCATGAGAGAAATGATGGACCCATACTTCCTCCAAAAATCTGCAAAACACTCAATCTCAGGAATCAGACTCATCAACTCGTCTATCTTGGGATCTTTGAAACTGTACTTTCCGGTCTTTCTTTTATAGAATCCAGAGTAAAAAAGTACCTGAGATATTCAAAAAGTGTCAACTTTTATGTCCCTTGAAATAAAATGTCTTTAATAGATACTCATAGGTGCATGAATGCAAGATGCAACAATCACACACAAGATAAAAACATAGGGTTCATAGGTTCAACGTCACGAGCATGAGGTCGAAGGTACTACCCATAAGGTGTGGTCTAAATGTTATCACCTACCAAATAAGGTTCTATAGGTTCCCAGAGTCTACACCCTTCTTTCGAATATTACCAACCTCCCGATTAACTCGGTAATTAGTAATATTCTCAAGAAAAACTCGTCCAAGCGTAGTATCGCATGACAACTATTTCTGGATTACTCTATCATAGCTTCCGCACTACACCTAAAAGGCCAAGATAGGTTAGGTATTCTACAGTACTCAGTTTCAGCAGGCTCCCAAGTTGAAAGCAGTACATCTTCCCGATTACTCGGTAAATGACACTACAGTCAAAGGGGCCTCCACTGAGTGGGGGATCTCATGCCTCCTTTTTTGGGATTACTCCCTCAACGTTAACCTGACTATACCGCCCGTCCTATCTTAAGCTTGCCCAAGTCCGGGTATAGGACTTATGAGAAATCACCAAGCACCCTGAAAACCAGGAAAATCCAGACAAACATATATACAATAGATAATAAGACATATATAGATAAAAAAGATAGGCTCAACCCACTTAGGGATCGACCAGCAAGAGGTCAATCTTTCCCCATTGAAGTCGCCATTTTTCCTGTAGCGATAGAAATGTTGAGACTAAGCCATTGGATTGACTTGACTGGCATAAATAAAAATAAAATCACTACCACGCTTTATTGTTTCCAAAGGAATGTGAAAAGAGCAAATAATCCAAAAGAGGGGGGAAAGATTCTAGGTAAGGGGGTTGGTTATGCAAAGGGAAGGTATTAGCACCCTAAACATCTATGGTACTCTGCAGGAACCTCTTTGAAAAATATGTATATTTTGGCTACAAAATATTGTATAAAAATAGATTGTGGAGATGAGAAAAGAAGTATATTTTTTTAATGATTTTTTGCACCCTACTCGATTGCAAATCTTTAGTGCCTTATGTTTGGTCTTTTCCAGGCAGATTTCCTTAGTTAAAGAAGGAGTTGAGACCCGTTCCAGGTAAAATACCAGAATTTTGGGATAACTTGATACATTTTCTCTTTCTACCTTCAGTGAACGTTGGTAGTACATCTTTAGTGAACGTTGGTGTTTATTTTCTTTTCGCTATCTTCAGTGAAGTTTGTAGTACATCTTCAGTGAACATTGGTGTTTATTATCTTTTTGCTATCTTCAGTGAATGTTGATAGTTCATCGTTAGTGAACGGCGGAGATATGGTATATTTTCTCTTTCTACCTTCAGTGAATGTTGGTAGTACATCGACAGTGAACGTTAGTGTTTATTATGTTTTTGCTATCTTCAGTGAACGTTGATAGTTCATCGTCAGTGAATGGCGGTGATATGATATATTTTCTCTTTCTACCTTTAGTGAATGTTGGTAGTACATTGGTAGTAAACGTTTGTGTTTATTTTTCTCTTTCTAACTTCAGTGAACGTTGGTAGTACATCGGCAGTGAACGTAGGTGTTTATTATCTTTTTTCTATCTTCAGTGAACGTTGATAGTTCATCGTCAGAGAACAACAATGATATGATATATTTTCTCTTTCTACCTTCAGTGAACGTTGGTAGTACAACAACAGTGATCATTGGTGTTTATTTTCTCTTTCTACCTTCAGTGAACGTTGGTAGTACATCGGCAGTGAACGTCGGTTTTTATTATATTTTTTCTATCTTCAGTGAACGTTGATAGTGAACGGCGGTGATATGATATATTTTATCTTTCTACCTCTAGTGAATGTTGGTAGTACATCAGCAGTGAACGTCGGTGTTTATTATCTTTTTTCTATCTTCAGTGAACGTTGGTAGTTCATCGTCAGTGAACGACGGTGGTATGATATGCATTCTATTTCTACCTTCAGTGAACGTTGGTAGGACATCGACAGTGAACGTCGATGCTTGTTATCTTCCTCTCTGATTATGGTCTTGTGGTTCACCAGTGATTTATTTTCCTGGTGGGGTTGCTCCTTTGTTTCTTCATATTTGTTGCATCCCCATTGTTACTTTGCGTCTCTTTGGTTCTGTTCATATGTATTCATATGCATAAGAATTTGCATGGCATCTTAGGGCCAAAAATAGGGTTTGTTTTATATTTAAGTATCTTCGGTCACGTCGACACGAAGATTTTTAACCTTCGTATCTACGGATAGAAGATACTTAAATAAGGGCAGCTGTTGTACCCCAATTTCCCCCCCTAAGATTCCTGCATCATACCATATTGTTTCAATCACAACAAGATCACATTAGGTTTTTTTATTCTTCTCCCTATCTTTAGCCTTGCTCTTTTGAGGAGTTACCAAGCACCTTGACTTGTTTTCTTTTGTGATCATGGATATTTTCTTTGATTTTCTCTCTAATTAATAAAATACAATATTGGCCTGTCTTACTTGTTAATAATGTAGGTAAAGGCAATGAGGTTTAGCAAGTTGCTCCATGGGTTCATGAGTTTATTTCCATGCCCTAGTCAATAGCTTGAGAAATTCAAACTTCACTATTGGATTGATTTTGGAAGAAATGGCATGACAAGGCTCATTTTGGTTCAACATATTTCAAAGTTATCAAAATTGATTCAAAAGTACAAAGGGTTAAGGGAAAAAGTTGTTATGATTGGACAAGGTCTTGTTCCTATTGGTCACAAGAGCACATTTCTCTCAAATTTTAAGATATGGAAGTGGTTTTGGTGGCTATGAGTCCTCATAATCATCCTCAACAACTTCTATTCACAAAGGAAGAATATTGGCATAAAAATCTTGTTCAAACTTGGCAAATTTCCTCAAAGCATGTTTCTTGATATAAGAGTTAGGGTTTTGGACTTCAAAGGAGCATATCTTGCTCATCTTTTTGTATTTTTGAGTGATTCCAAAAACATACTTCTCTTCAAAGAGTTAAAAATAGATCACTTCAAAAGTTCCAAGGAGTTTTCATGTTGAAGGAACTTGGTGAAGAAGAAAGATTACAAGTCACCCAGATGAATCCCCAATTTTTCCATGTGTGACTTCAAATGATCATAACTTGATCAATTTTTATCACCTTGAGCCCATTATTTTTTCATGATGATCTTAAGGATGTGTACTTCATTCCTTCTTTTATGTGCAAAGTAATAAAATGGATGGAAGTTGCCTTAAGGATGCAAACGATTATAGGTCATTTCATGATTTTTGGCCAACTTCAACAAGTCATAACTTGATCAATTTTTTGAGATTTTGAGTGGTTCAAATTGAAAAATGTCATTAAAGAGATCTAATTCATTCCATCTTTTTTGTTTAAGAGCAAATTCTAAGGTGAAGGCGATGTTTGGATGCAAAATATTATAGGTCATTTTTAAAGAAGAATTTGAAATATTTCTAAGTATGGAAAGTCAACTCTTTTTCTTCAACTTTGACTCCATGTAGCTTTCAGCTCAAGCATCCATTTGATTCCATTCTTTTTCCATTGCAAATCTTGTAACCTCATCTTTCCAAAGCATAAAGAATTATGCCCTAAGACAGCTTGAGGTGGAAATGCCATGGATTTGAATTGGGTAGTTTGAAACTGAATTTTTCACGAAGTCAGGATTTTGAAATCTTTGTTTTGGCTTCTAATCACAAGATTTCCACGCATTTTTGGTTTTAATCATGTTTAGCAACTTGCCATAAGTGATTAGCATCATGAAACGCACGATTTGGCTGAGTTTTGATCAAGTTTGAGTCACACTTACTTCATGATGCAAACCACACGAATTCCCTCCAAAACGCATCATTTGCTATTACTTTTGATCCCATTTGCTTCCCTATAAATAGAGGGTCACCCCCCATTCAATTTCCCAAGCTTAGATAGCCAGAATCACCCTGCCAAACTTGCTTCACAACCCAGAATTCAGCAACTTCGAAATCTATTCTCAAGCCTTTTTCGTTCCATTTCCCCTCAATTCACCTTCCTTGATCTTCCCTGAAGCTAACCATATAATTACATTCAAGAATCGTGCTCTATACTGCTCCATAGAAGTCCAGTTTCAGAGCTCTGCAACTCAACTTCAATAGGTAGATTCCTTCATCAATTCTTCAAAACTCTGATATCATTGTGTTGCTCTCATTGCCCTGGTTCTAGTTGCAACACCTACATTTCAATGGGAGTACGTTTTGATCATGAATTTTCAAATCCGTTTTCAAACTTTCTTTCCAAATTGCTTGAGCTAGAGTTTATATAAATTTGGCGCGAGGGTGTGGTTGTTTTCGTCTTGAAGAGACGAAGCGATTGACATAGGTCTGAGCTTCTGATTTTACAGTTTGAGAGACCTGCAAATCACGTTGGCTGGAGGTTGAAGATGACCTACATGTCATCTTCCAACCAATGATGGCGTGCCATTTGTGTTTTTCAAAAATCTGATTTATTATTGATTCTGTACATTATTCATTAATGACCATGATATGTACAGCGCGCCAGATCCCTTGGATTTGATTACTAACGCGTTTTTACTCTCATCCAATGGTCCACATATTTTACTTTTATTTTCTTTTTCTTATTTTTATATTTTAATTGTTTTAAATTTCAAAATATCATAGAAAATTCATTTTTATTCCAAAAAAATCTGAAAAAATTATGAAAAATATTTTTGATTATTCTCTTTCTGATTTTTATTTTTTCACAATTTAATTTTGTGTTTTGGTATTTTTTATAAATTTTACACTTATTTGATTTGTTTAAAATGTTTAAAAATACTTTTTTACATTTTTAAATTATGAAAATATTATGGAATGATCCAATGATATTGTGACAAATATTCGTGACCTTATTTCATTTTTGTTTCTGAATTTACTATTTTTTACTATTTTTGTTTATTTTAACCATTTATTTTATTTTTTAAAAATAGTTTGTGACTTTTAAAAATTACCAAAATTTTTAAAATTACTTGCCCTCTTTTCTGATTTTTCTATGGTCTTATTTTCCATTTCTTGATTAATTTGAATATAATTGATATTTTCCTCATTATTTTTCATTCTTTAAACATTTTTAAACCTTTTAATGTATATATTAAATATGATATTATTTTGTGATTATTTTCTGGCTGTCTTGAGTTGATTTTTTTGATCATGGCTTTATTAACATCATTGGATCCATGGTGTTGAGTTTAACTCCACAAAAATGGATGAATGATTTTAATAATAGTTTGATTAAATTTTTAATTCAAAAGTGGTTTATTCATCTTTTGCCCTAATCCTCTTCATCTCATCCCCTTCCCATTGCACTAAATGTTGTTGGAGCATGATCTCTATATCATGTCTCAAAATAAATGGTGCATAGATTGCTATTGACCGGCCTCAAAATAGGTGTGACTTCTATATAAGTCCATTTACGATTGCTTAACATAGCGCTAAATTTTGTCCCGATTCAAATAAATGATCATTCGTGGATCAAACTTATGATTGCAAGCCCAAGTATGTTAATTTGATCTCTTTGATCCAATAACTTTAAGATTCATTATGTGGAGGCTTTGGTTCTACCAATCCTCTAATGGATCTACAACACCTTTGGTCAACGCGGATCACTTAAACATCGTTGATCATTAAATGGTACTTATGAGAATTCTAAATGGATGATATACTTGACAAAAAGCAAATGAAACTTGTTGTGTAGAGGCTTTGGTTCTACCAATCCTCTAATGAGTTCCAAATGCAAGTTTCAAGATGGTCATCCAACTAACCACTAATTATTGACTTGTTTATTTTATGCTTTTATTCTTTTATGCTTTATGTTCTATTTATTTTTTAGCACTTTTCAATTCATGTCATTTTCATCTTTGCTCATTTGAGCATTTATCTTCTTGTCATTCTTATTTTTGCTCACTTGAGCTTTTCTTTTTTCTTTTCCTAAGACACTTAATGACCAACATAAACCCTAAAAACTCTTAATGGTACTTGGAATATTTGGTTACCATCCTTGGCATTATGGAGCATGCAACTTTTTCTTGGACTTAGGATTAGAAACCTTGGCCTATCTTGAAGACCTTGTGATCTTATCTGATTATTTTGTCTGGAGTTCTTGAGGTTTACCTCAAGACATTGGGTTGCTTGTTTGCTTTTGTGTGTAGGTTTTTGTGATTACATCCTTTGTATGCAATCTGGAATTCACCTGTATACAGCCGTTACTCTACCCAATTTTTGTGAAGACTTAATACATTTAAAGAGGTATAGTATCTTTGCTTGCTTGGTTTCAATCCAAAGAATGGGAATTCTAGCTTGGCTCATAATATCAAGTTTTGGCTTCTTACTGGTTAGATGGTCCTTATCCTTAGCTTTTACCTTATGCTTTAGGATAGCCTCTTCTACTCCTCCCATTTTCTTTAATTTCAAAAATCTTCTCTCTCCTTTTTAAACTCTTCTTGTTTCTAAACTTGAAACACTTTCATAATAAACTTGGACTTATGTCCATGCATTTTCAAAACATTTTCATCAATAAACTTCAATCAATTTAGTAATACTTTGACACTTTTTGTGAGAAGACTAAAAGTCAATTAACCTCATTTCAAACAATTTTTTCCACTTTGGATTTTATCTTTAAACTTTTCTTAAAAGGTTAGGCTCTTGTCAATCCTTGTAGTGATGCAAACAACTATACTTCTATAATATGTAGTGAAGTGAGTTATTTTCCACTTGGGTGCTCAGTGAGGCATTGTTGATTTTAAAATCCAAGCCATTATCCTCCACTTTGAGATGATGCAAATTTTCCTTTCTCATGATTGTGGGTAGTAAGTATGTTTTCCACACAGACAATGACGATGATGTCTTATCTCTTAAAATTAACCAACACACTTGTGTTTCAAATTTTTAAAAGAGGAACTACGTGTACCCTGATCCCCTATTACACAAAATGTGGTACGTAGGCACTTAAGGTTCGCAACCGCGGAGGGTGCAAAAATCATGAAAAAATATATTTCTCTTCTCACCTCCACCATCCATTTTATTAACAACACATTTTTATAGCCAAAATATACAAATTTTCCAAAGAGGTTCCTGCGGAGTACCGTAGATGTTTAGGGTGCTAATACCTTCCGTTTGTATAACCAACTCCCTTACCTTGAATCTTTCCCCCTCTTTTTGGGTTATTCTCGCTTTTCCCATTCCTTTGGAAACAATAAAGCGCGGTGGCAATTTTTATTTTTGATTTGTATAAAGTCTAGTCAATCCAATGGCTTAGTCTTGAACATTTCTACCGCTACATAAAAATGGTGACTTCACTGGGGACAGATTGACCTCTTGCTGGTCCATCTCTAAGTGGACTGAGCCTACTTTTGTTTATATCTGTATATGTGCTATTGTTGTTTATGTGCTATAATTTGTATACATGTTTGTCTAGATTTTCCTGGTTTTCAGGGTGCTTGGTGATTACTCATAAGTCCTATACTCGGACTTCGGCAAAATTTAAGATAGGACGGGCAGTATAGTCATGTTAACTTTGAGGGAGTAATCCCAAAAAAGGAGGCATGAGATCCCCCACTTAGTAGAGGCCCCTTTGACTGTAGTGTCGTTTACCGAGTAATCGGGAAGACGTAATGCTTTCGACCTGGGAGCCTGCTAAAACTGAGGACCGTAGAATACCTAACCCATCATGGCCTTTTAGGTGTAGTGCGGAAGCTATGACGAAGTAATCCGAAAATAGTTATCACGCGATACTACGCTAGGATGAGTCTTTCTTGAGAATATTACTAATTACCGAGTTAAGGAGGAAGTTGGTAATATCCGAAGGAAGGATGTAGACTCTGGGAACCTCTAGAACCTTGTTCGGAAGGTGATAACTCTTAGACCAACACCTTATGGGTAGTACCTTCGACCTCATGCTCGTGATGTCAAACCTATAGACCCTATATGTGTGATCTTGTGTGTGATTGTTGCATCATGCATCCATGCACTCATAAGCATCTTTTGAAGAAAACAATATTCCAAGGGATTTAAAGGTTGACTATTTGTGAATATCTCAGGTACTGTTAACCATGGATTCTGGAAAGAGAAAGACTGGGAAATACAGTTTCAAGGATCCCAAGATAGATGAGCTGATCAGTCTTATTCCAGAGATCGAGTGTTCTGCAGAATTATGGAAGAAGTATGGATCAATTATTCCTCTCATGACGCTTAAGATGAAGGAGGGTATTCTCTCGACCTTGGTCCAGTTCTATGATCCAGTGTATCACTGCTTTACTTTTCTCGATTATCAGTTGATGCCTACACTGGAGGAGTATTCTTATCTATTGGACTTACCTGTTACTGATCGTGTTCCTTTTACTAGTTTAGAGGGTGAGCCAAAACCACATGAGATAGCTGCTTTGATTCACCTGGGGAAGTCTGAGGTGGAAGCCCATATGACTACCAAAGGAGGGATTAGAGGATTACCAGCTTAGTTCTTATTGGAGAAAGCTCGTTACTTTTCCAGGATGAAGAGTACGGTTACTTTCGAGGCCATCTTTTCTTTACTTGCTTACGGATTGTTCTTATTTCCTAATGTGGATAAGTTTGTCGACATTAAAAATATCAGGATTTTCATGATTGGAAACCCAGTTCCTACACTGTTGGGTGATGTTTATTACTCTGTTCATCTTCGGAGTTCTTATCATAGGGGAATGATTATCTGTTGCATGCCTCTGTTGTACCAGTGGTTCATCTCTCATATGCCTCAGTCTGATGCTTTTTGGGATGTCAAGAAGGAACCCCGTCGAGCTCCTAAGATCATGGAACTTACTCACTCGTATATTGATTGGTACCATCGAGCTTATCAGGATATAGAGATTATTGACAGTTGTGGTAGTTTCCCCAATGTACCTCTTCTTGGTACAAAGAGAGGAATTAACTATAACCCTGTTCTTGCACGACGACAAATTGGTTATCTGATGATGGATAAACCGAACAATATTCATTTGAGTATTTTCTTTCTGAAGGAAGGAGAAGACCATAGGGAAGCTAGGGAGTAGATTACGAAGACTTGGTGTCACATTCATAAGAAGAGTAGGAAGGATTTGGGACCTAGGGGTGCTGTTTCTTTGGAGCCATACCTTCAGTGGGTCCGATCAAGAGCCATTTAGTTGAAGATGTCGTATACTCGGGAGACACCCATGCCTGATCTATTTGTGAGGACCACTCCTCCCTTATTAGATGATCTAGAAAAGCTGCAGCTTACTTTGGTCAGGATGCAACAGGAAAGGGATGCTTGGAAGAACAAGTTCCAGACTTTAGAGAGTTCCTACAGAGCAAACTTGAAGGAGAAAGACGATTTGATCGAGATCCTTGAGAGTCGAGCGGTGGAGTCTATGGAGAGGCAAGGGGATTTATTTTCCCCTAAGCCTCAAACAGGTGCTGATTACTCCTTTCTTGATCTAGATAATTGGAAGGAGGTTTCCATCAGACATGTGAAAGAAAACCAGAGGTTGAGGGCTCAGATTGCCAGGCTCACAAGGAAGCGCCAGTGTACAGATTGATCTCTATCAGTTCTTTTTCTCAGGATTTTTAGATTGTATCTTCATCTTGTACTTGGGATAATTGAAACTTGTAATCCATTTTGAAGTTATTATAATAAAAAATTTCAGTATTTCAAATGCGTTATTATTTTGATGTTTGCAATATGTCTATAAATCTTAAATCCCTTGAAATATTAAATAATAAAGTAAAAATAATCATATGCATTGCATATCATGCATCATATTTCACATATTTCTTGCATTTATTATGCATATCCAGGTACCTTACCCAGCTTCTTTACTTCCGTTCAGCAAGCTGACTCATCACTACAACACTCGGGCTAACTTCAAAAAGAAGATGGACAACTTGGAACAGGAGAATTGCGAGCTACACGAAGAAGTTTCTGCTTTGAAGGCTGGCTTGGCCAACTTGACTACTCTGATGGAAGCTCTAGTGGTTGCTCAAAATCAGCCACCGAGTGTTCAACCTCAACCAACGAGGGCAAGTGCTGAAGTTCCTACTATTCTTGTATCCGCCACTTCGACTGTTGTTCAAAACCGTATGCCTCAGGGTTATCCATGGGGAATGCCAGAGAATTTTTCACTTGAAGGTTTCAATTTGGGCCCCCAAGATGCTTCAGTGGTTCAAAATGTTGTTACTCCAGCACCTCCTGTGGTGCATATTGTTCCTGCTGCACCTCCTTCGGTGAATTTGGTTCCGTTTATTAATGAAGATGTGTGTCGTCCTTTCCCTCCGCCGAGTGAAGACTTGGGTCTTTATGACATAATGGATGGTTTCCAAGAGCAGTTTGGTAGAATGCAAAGATAGATGAAGGCTCTTAGGGGAAAAGAGCTATTTGGGCAGAATGTGAATGAGTTGTGTTTGGTCTCGAATGTTAAAGAGCCTGCTAAGTTCAAGGTCCCAGAGTTTGAGAAGTACAAGGGCAACACTTTCCCTCGTGCTCACTTGGTGATGTACGTGAGGAGAATGTTTACCCACACCGATTATCAGCGTCTGCTGATTCACTTTTTCCAGGATAGTCTGATCGGTGTAGCATTGAAATGGTACATGAGTTTAGACAGCGCCAACATCCATACTTTTAATGATTTGGGAGAAGTATTCATTAAACAATACAAGTACAATGTGGACATGGCGCCCGATCGTGACCAGCTTAGAGCCATGATTCAGAAAGACAGAGAATCGTTCAAAGAGTATGCACAGAGATGGCGCGAAGTGGCTGCACAAGTGATCTCTCCCATGGAGGAGAAGGAAATGACTAAAAATTTTCTGAATACGCTGGGAACTTTCTACTACGAAAGGATGGTAGCAAGTGCCCCAAGTGATTTTACAGAAATGGTAGGAATGGGTGTCTGCCTAGAAGAGGCTGTAAGAGAAGGCCGTTTGACAAAGGGTGAAGGATCTGGGGATGTGAAGAAGCCATCTTATGGGTTTACCAAGAAGAAAGAAGGGGATACAAATGCTATCCTACAAGAGAGGAGAGTGAACGCTCCTAGAAGGAATTATCAACGTCTCCAACAAGTTTCCTCAGTTACTCCTGTTATGAATACCGCTCCGACTACCGCTGCTTATCAAAGACAGTCCCAGCAGGGGAACCAAGGGAATAATCAGAGAAAGGAGAACTATGACCCTATTCCCATGAGCTATGCAGAGTTATTACCAGCATTGATTCAGAAGAAGTTGGTCTAGACACGACCACCTCCCGCTGTACCATCACCATTGCCTTGGTATTACAAAGCAGAACAGACGTGTGCCTTTCATCAGGGAGCACCAGGGCATAGTGTTGAAAATTGTTATCCTTTGAGGAATGAAGTGCAAAGGTTGGTGAAGTCTGGAATTCTATCTCTCAAAGACATGGGACCTAATGTGAAAGACAATCCTCTACCCAAACACGGGGGAGTGAATACTGTAAATATGGTGGCCGGTTGCCCAGGCAACTTCCGGATTTTTGACATTAATCTGGTTAGAGGAGATTTGGTGAATATGCACGCAGACCTCTATGGATTCAGTTATTATACGCATGACTATGCCGGTTGTTCTATTTGCAGTACAAATATACAAGGTTGCGAGAAGATAAAGGCTGATTTACAGGAGATGATGGATGAAGGTTTAATCCATATAATTAGGCCTAGGGAAAAATATGAAGAGGAAGTGACTATGGTTTCTGGATGTCCGGGTGAATTCAAAATTTTTGATGTGAATCATTTGAATGAGGATCTCGTGCAGTTGCATGCTACCTTCTTCCGTATTGCTGGTCAGGTGGAACACCAATATGGATCTTGCATAGTTTGCTGTCAAGACCCCAGAGGATGTTCTATTGTGAGAGAGGGTGTTCAATTTCTGTTAGACAATGGAACTATCAAGATCATAGGCCAGAGAGATGATTATCATGAGATTGATATGGTTGGAGTTTGTTTGATAGAAGAAGAGTCAGAGGAAGAGTACGCCTCCGCGGATGAGTATTTCTCTTCAGAAGAAGATTTGTTTTCCAGAAATGACTTTTTGATGTCTGATTGTGTTGAGGAAGGGGTAAACATCAATGTACCTTGTTTTGGTGCACCCGCTCATCTTGAGGTGGAGTACCATAGCAAACCAGCTGTTACCCCATTGGTAATTAGTCTGCCAGGTCCTGTTCCCTATAAATCAGATAAGGCCGTGCCTTAGAAATACAATGCTACAATCTTAGAAGATGGGGTGGAAGTTCCCATCCAGCCAATACCAGATGTTGGAAATATAGCTGATAATAGCAGGGTGACCCGTAGTGGTCGTGTGTTTGCGCTGGTTGTACGAAGGGATGTTGTTGGTGGAAAGAAAATTGTTGAGAACGATGAGCCTAAGAAGGCTGCAGGAGAGACTAGCGGAGCCACATTATAGAAAGAAGTGGATGATATCTTGAAGATAATTAAGATGAGCGATTACAGAATTGTAGATCAGCTATTACAGACTCCTTTAAAGATATCTATCCTAGCTTTATTGATGAATTCCTCTGCTCATAGAGAATCACTGATGACAGTACTAGACCAAGCTTTTGTGGAGAGTGACATGCCATTAGATCAATTCAGCAGTGTAATTGGAAACATTAAGTCATGTAACAACTTGAGTTTCTGCGATGATGAGTTACCAGATGAAGGGAGGAATCACAACCTGGCCCTCCATATATCTATGAACTGCAAGAATGACTCAATGTCCAATGTGCTAATTGATAACGGATCCGTGTTGAATGTTATATCGAGGAGTACCCTCATGAAGTTAAAGTATCAGGGAACACCTATGCACCCGAGTGGCATCATTTTGAAGGCTTTTGATGGGTCGGGGAAATCTGTCATCGGTGAAGTGGATTTTCCCATCCATATAGGACCACATGTTCTTGATAATCTTCCAGGTCATGGACATTATTCCCGTATATAGTTGTTTGCTAGGACGACCATGGATACACGAAGCAGGGGCTGTCACTTCAACTCTGCATCAGAAGCTAAAATTTGTGCGTGAAGGGAAGGTAATGATCATAAACGGGGAGTAGGCGTTGCTGATATCCCATCTATCCTCTTTTAGTATTGTAGAAGCAGATGAGGCCACTGTTGGAACCCAGTTCCAAGCCCTATCCATTGACAACATAAGGAGGAATGAGAATTCTGTGGTTTCCCTGAAGGATGCGCAGCAGGTTGTGCGCAATGGTCATAATGCAGTTTGGGGACGACTTGTGGATCCACCCGTGAACAAAAATAGAGCTGGTTTGGGTTTCTCTTCGAGGAATGCAAAGGCGAAAATTTGAAGTCAAAGTCTTCTATGAACAGTTATCAGGATGTTTTCTGCAGCGAAGGCTACCTCCATCCAATTGGTTCTAGAATTAATGTTGTCGAAGAAGATGAAGCAGAGCAGGAAGTACCGAATTATGTGATGCATGGAGTCTGAGTTCAGAATTGGGTCACCATTGATGTTTCTTCTTGTATACATGTTTCAAAGTAATTTGTTTTGTTAATCTCTTTCTTTCTTTTGAAAAGCTTTCACTCTGCCCAAGGTGGAAGTATTAATGTTGTAGGGCTTATCTGTTTGCTATAACTTTTAAGATCTTTAATAAAAGTTGTCTTTGCTTCCAAAATTATGTCTTTTATTTTCTGCTTTTTTCTTGGGAAATGGTAATAAAAAAACCCTTTCAAAATAAATAATAACTGAAAATTAATCTACATGATCACTTGTTATATGTGTCAGTTTTTAAAAGCAATCATAAATCATATGTGCAGATTAATTAAAAAACCCGTTGAATATAATAACCATGCACCCTCTCCTAACTTTGATTGTTCGGTGTTTGGGGCTGAAGAAGAAGATTATGATGAGATTCTAGAAGAGGTATCACGGTTGCTTGAACACGAAGAAAATACCATTCAGCCATATAAGGAGCCTTTGGAAGTGATTAATTTGGGTTCAGAAGAAGATCCGAAGGAAGTCAAGATTGGAGCATCGTTGCATCTTGATGTAAAGAGCGGGTTGATTGAGCTGTTGAAAGAGTATATGGATATTTTTTCTTGGTCTTATCAAGATATGCCTGGTCTAGATACAGACATTGTCGAGCATCATTTTCCGTTGAAGCCAGAGTGTCCGCAAGTTAAACAAAAGTTGAGAAGAACCCACCCGGATATGGCAGTAAAGATCAAAGAGGAGGTCCTAAAGTAGATTAATGTTGGTTTTCTTGTGACATCAGTGTATCCTTAATGGATTGCCAATATTGTCCCAGTACCGAAAAAAGATGGAAAAGTTCGCATGTGCGTAGATTACAGAGATCTAAATAAAGCTAGTCCAAAAGATGATTTTCCATTGCCTCACATCGATATGTTAGTGGACAACATAGAAAAATTCAAAGTATTCTCGTTCATGGACGGATTTTCCGGGTATAATCAAATAAGAATGGCTCCAGAGGACATGGAAAAAGCAACGTTTATCACACACTGGGGAACATTCTGTTACAGAGTGATGCCCTTCAGGTTGAAGAACGCTGGTGCAACGTACCAGAGGGCTATGACAACCCTATTCCATGATCTGATGCACAAAGAAATCGAAGTATATGTTGATGATATGATTTCCAAATCCCAAACTGAAGAAGGGCATATAGAAGATTTGTTGAAGTTGTTTCAGCATTTGAGGAAGTATCGTCTCCGCTTGAATCCAAATAAATCCACCTTCGAAGTTAGATCGGGGAAATTGTTGGGTTTTATTGTTAGCCAGAAAGGAATTGAAGTTGACCCTGATAAAGTCAAAGCAATTCAAGAAATGCCAGCACCAAGAACTGAAAAGCAAGTCAGGGGTTTCCTCGGGCGTTTGAATTATATCTCCAGATTTATTTCCCACATGACTGCAACGTGTGAACCAATCTTTAAGTTGTTAAAGAAAGATCAAGGTTGTGTGTGGACGGATGACTACCAAATGGAATTTGAAAGTATTAAATAATATCTGCTTGAACCTTCTATCTTGCTCCCTCCCGTAGAAGGAAGACCGTTGATTATGTATCTAACAGTATTAGATAAATCCATGGGTTGTATTCTGGGACAACAGGATGAAACACGAAAGAAAGAGTTCGCCATTTATTATCTCAGCAAAAAGTTCACTGATTGTGAGTCGCGGTATTCCACGCTAGAAAAGACATGTTGTGCTTTGGCCTGGGCGGCAAAGCATTTGCGGCAGTATATGTTGAATCATACCACTTGGTTGATCTCCAAAATGGATGCGATCAAGTATATTTTTGAAAAGCCTGCTCTTGCTGGAAGAATTGCCAGCTGGAAGATGTTGTTATCTGAATATGATATCAAATACCTCACTCAAAGGGCTATTAAAAGTAGTGTGTTGGCAGATTACCTTGCTCACCAACCGGTGGAAGATCATCAGTCTGCAGAATATGAATTCCCTGATGAGGATGTGATGTTTCTGAAAGTGAAAGATTGTGATGAACCATTGCTTCAGGAGGGCCCCAACCCTGAATCTCGTTGGAGTATGGTATTTGATGGAGTTGTGAATGCTTATGGTAAAGGAATTGGTGTTGTGATTGTTACTCCTCATGGATCACATATTCCTTTTAGCGCAAGGTTAACATTTGATTGCACTAATAATATGGTAGAATATGAGGCTTGCATCATGGGTCTTGAGGAAGCTATTGATCTCAGAATAAAAATTCTAGATGTGTATGGCGATTCAGCTTTGGTAATAAATCAGATTAAAGGAGAATGGGACACTCGTCACCCTGGCTTGATCCCTTACAAAGATTATGCTAGAAGATTATTACCCTTCTTCAATAAAGTTGAATTCCATCATATCCCTAGAGATGAAAATCAAATGGCGGATGCTCTGGAAACTCTGGCTTCCATGTACCAAGTGAATACTTGGAATGATATACCCCGAATTACAGTTCGACGGTTGGATAGGCCCGCTCATGTGTTTACAACACAGGAGGTAGCAGATGAAAAACCCTGGTATTATGATATCAATCATTTTCTTCAGACTCAGGAATACCCGTTTGGTGCGTCGAAGAAAGATAGAAAGACACTGAGAAGATTGGTAGGAAGTTTCTTCCTCAGTGAAAATGTGTTATACAAGATAAATTATGACATGGTCCTTCTCAGATGCGTGGATAGACACGAAGCGGACATGTTGACGCATGAGATTCATGAAGGTTCATTTGGAACTCATGCTAATGGACATTCGATGGCTAAAAAGATGCTAAGGGTGGGTTATTATTGGTTGACAATGGAATCTGACTGTTACAAATTTGCAAAGAAGTGCCATAAATGCCATATTTATACAGATAAGATCCATGTGCCTTCGACACTTCTCAATGTGATTTCCTCCCCATGGCCTTTCTCTATGTGGGGTATTGACATGATCGGGATGATAGAACCCAAAGCTTCAAATGGACACCATTTCATCTTGGTAGCAATTGACTACTTTACCAAATGGGTAGAAGCTGCTTCATATGCCAATGTTACCAAATAGGTGGTCATGCGTTTCATCAAAAACAATCTTATATGCCGTGATGATGTGCCTAGCAGAATCATCACTGATAATGGCTCAAATTTGAACAACAAGATGATGACAGAATTGTGCGAAGAATTCAAGATTGCCCATCATAATTCATCTTTATACAGGCCAAAGATGAATGGGGCTGTTGAAGCTGCTAATAAGAATATCAAGAGAATTATCCAGAAAATGGTTATCACTTATAAGGATTGGCATGAAATGCTCCCTTTTGCTCTACATGGATATCGAACATTTGTTCGCACTTCAACAGGAGTAACCTCGTTCTCCCTAGTGTATGGAATGGAAGTTATACTCCCTGTCGAGGTAGAGATTCCCTCGTTGCATGTGACAATGGAAACCAAGTTGATAGAGGCTGAATGGGTCCAGAACAGGTTCGACCAATTGAATTTGACTGAAGAGAAGAGAATGACAGCTTTATGTCACAGGCAGTTATATCAAAAAAGAATGAAGAAAGCATTTGATAAAAAGGTCAAACCTCGTGAATTCAGAGAAGGCGACCTCGTGCTCAGGAAGATCATGTCTTTCAGCGCTGATTCTAGGGGCAAGTGGACTCCTAATTTTGAAGGCCCGTATGTTGTCAAGAAAGCCTTCTCTGGTGGTGCATTAATTCTTGAAATTATGGATGGCGAGGAGTTCCCACGTCCCATGAATGCTGACGCAGTCAATAAATACTTCGCCTAAAGAAATAAAAGAACAACTCGCTAAGTTGAAAACCCGAAAGGGCGGCTTAGGCAAAAATGAGCATCTCGGTAGGCTGAAAACCCGAAAGGGCGGTCTACGCAAAAATTAGAGACATAAACAGAATAAATTTCCCGCTAAGTTGAAAACTCGCAAGGGCAGCTTAGGCAAAAGTTAGGGATTTTCTTGGCAAGTAAATACGTCAGACAAGACTTGATCGTTGAAGCAACAATCTTCTCGAATCCTCACCATAATTCAACAAAAGCTGCTGCTCGGGATTTCAAAAGTTGCTAGGGGGAATAGTGGTCATTGTATCTCAATGTATCTTTTCCATTATGTATTACCATTTCCCAAACTTTGTAATCATCCACGGAGTCTTGCCATTCGCATACTACCATTCTATTAATGAAATTCGAGCTTTTGCCTAATTCTTTGTGTTCTTATTTTTATTTAGCTTGCAAAGACTCCATTTATTACTGATAATAACTGTTAAAGCAAAAAGATTAAGAAAAAAAGAAAGAAAAATTGACTTTTAAAAAAAAAGAGAGATATTTACAATTCAATTTACTTTGGGATTTGTGATGAAACAATGACAACAAGAATGGTGATCCCAAGAATGAACAAACTCTGGTTGTTTTGAGAAGATTTACTCCCTTCATGAAGGTTTTCTCAGGTCATTTTGTTGGTATGTGCGCAATCTTTGTGTGTTTCTCAGATAGTTAAAGATGATATCAGTGGGTGCAAGGTACAGTATTGGGTTTGTAGTCCCATTATCCCCAGTCAAGTCTTGGTTCGCTTTTGATTTTGGGTGTGCATGGTCAGAAGCCTCAGTCCCAGATTCCCCAGTGAAGTCTTCCCTCATATGATGAAATGTTTTATTCCCTTGGTGTGCTGAGATTTCGCTCTTTTTACAGTATTGGCACAAGTGTTGACTTCTTGATTTCCCGGGAAGGTTATCCCAGGGCATCTCTTATTGGAATGAGTGTTTGTGATGAAAATTTTCAATCCGTAGTTTTTTTCTCCAAGGAGGTAGGCTTGAATCCCCCAGTGAGGTTTGGTTGTGTTGGCGTCAGTCTGCTTTATTTGAGGCTGGTCTTGCAATCTCCAATAGGAATGTTGCTTTTGGAAAACTGCTTCTCCGATGAAGCCGGAAGAAGGATGTTCTATCCCGGAATCTGTTTGATTTGGCTACATCCGAATTATGTTTCTCCTCAGTGAAGTTAATGCAGGCAATAGGTTTGGTTTCCGCATTTGGTTTTACCTTTCTTGGAATGATATTTCTGGTTGAAGTTTAGCCCAATGTTGTTAGTAACTGAGGCGGTTTTGTTTGTTTGTACTGACTATGTATTCTTTTACCAGCATATGTACGATAACACTCATACATTCATACATACATCATGCATGGCTAAAAACCATCATCCATTGACATTGTGTTCTGATCTTCCTGCAACGCTCTTTACTTAGTTGGATTTGGTTTTCCCTCTTGAGTTTATTTCTCAAAGGATGTATCTTCATTGGCCGTCTTGCTCCATTTTATTTCTGATTTGGATCTGTGGTTGCATGACAATATTATTTACTTTGGATTTCTGAGAACTTTGAGTTTTGGTTTGTGCATTTATTTTGCACGGGAAGACTTTATCTCCTCAGCAGGAATATCGTGGAATTTCCCCGGGAAGTCACATTTCTATCCCCAGAAAGTCATTTCTCTTTGCAATTCCCCATGGCAATGATTAACAAGTCTCGTTATTTGAGACAACTTATGTTTGGTCTTTTCCAGGCAGATTTCCTTGGTTAAAGAAGGAGTTGAGACCAATTCTAGGTAAAATACCAAAATTTTGGGATAACTTGATATATTTTCTCTTTCTACCTTCAGTGAACGTTGGTAGTACATCTTCAGTGAAAGTTGGTGTTTATTTTCTTTTCGCTATCTTTAGTGAACGTTGGTAGTACATCTTCATTGAACGTTGGTGTTTATTATCTTTTTGCTATCTTCAGTGAACGTTGATAGTTCATCGTCAGTGAACGGCGGTGATATGGTATATTTTCTCTTTCTACCTTCAGTGAACGTTGGTAGTACATCGGCAGTGAACGTCGGTGTTTATCATCTTTTTGCTATCTTTAGTGAACGTTGATATTTCATCGTCAGTGAACGGCGTTGATATGATATATTTTCTCTTTCTACCTTTAGTGAACATTGGTAGTACATCGGCAGTGAACGTTGGTGTTTATTTTCTCTTTCTACCTTCAGTGAACGTTGGTAGTACATCGGCAGTGAACGTCGGTGTTTATTATCTTTTTGCTATCTTCAGTGAATGTTGATAGTTCATCGTTAGTGAACGGCAGTGATATGATATATTTTCTCTTTCTACCTTCAGTGAACGTAGGTAGTACATCGGCAGTGAACGTTGGTGTTTATTTTCTCTTTCTACCTTTAGTGTACGTTAGTAGTACATCGGTAGTGAACGTCGGTGTTTATTCTCTTTTTGCTATCTTCAATTAATGTTGATAGTTCATCGTCAGTGAACGGCAGTGATATGATATATTTTCTCGTTCTACCTTCAGTGAACGTTGGTAGTACATCGGCTGTGAATTTCGGTGTTTATTATCTTTTTGCTATCTTCAGTGAACGTTGATAGTTCATCGTCAGTGAACGGCGGTGGTATGATATGCATTCTCTTTCTACCTTCAGTGAACGTTGGTAGGACATCGGTAGTGAACGTCGATGCTTGTTATCTTCCTCTTTGATTCTGTTCTTGTGGTTCACCAGTGATTTATTTCCCTGGTGGGGTTGCTCCTTTGTTTCTTCATTTTTGTTGCATCTCCATTGTTACTTTGCGTCTCTTTGGTTCTGTTCATGTGCATTCATATGCATAAGCATTTGCATGGCATCTTAGGGCCAAAAATAGGGTTTGTTTTATATTTAAGTATCTTCGATCACGTCGACACGAATATTTTTAACCTTCGTATCTTCGGATAGAAGAAACTTAAAAAAGGGCAGCTGTTGTACCCCAATTTTTGCCCCTAAGATTCCTGCATCATACCATATTGTTTCAATCACAACAAGATCACATTAGGTTTTTTGGTTCTTCTCCCTATCTTTAGCCTTGCTCTTTTGAGGAGTTAACAAGCACCTTGACTTGTTTTCTTTTGTGATCATGGATATTTTCTTTGATTTTCTCTATAATTAATAAAATACAATATTGGTTTGTCTTACTTGTTAGTAATGTAGGTAAAGGCAATGAGGTTTAGCAAGTTGCTCCATGGGTTCATGAGTTTATTTCCATGCCCTAGTCAATAGCTTGAGAAATTCAAACTTCAATATTGGATTGATTTTGGAAGAAATGGCATGACAAGGCTCATTTTGGTTCAACATATTTCAAAGTTATCAAAATTGATTCAAAAGTACAAAGGGTTAAGGGAAGAAGTTGTCATGATTGGACAAGGTCTTGTTCCTATTGGTCACAAGAGCACATTTCTCTTAAATTTCAAGATATGGAAGTGGTTTTTGTGGCTATGAGTCCTCATAATCATCCTCAAAAACTTCTATTCACAAAGGAAGAATATTGGCATAAAAAGCTTGTTCAAACTTGGCAAATTTCCTCAAAGCAAGTTTCTTGATATAGGAGCTAGGGTTTTGGACTTCAAAGGAGCATATCTTGCTCATCTTTTGGTATTTTTGATTGATTCCAAAAACATTCTTCTCTTTAAAGAGTTACCAATAGATCACTTCAAAAGTTCCAAGGAGTTTTCATGTGGAAGGAACTTGGTGAAGAAGAAAGGTTACAAGTCACCCAGATGAATCCCCAATTTTTCCATGTGTGACTTCAAATGATCATAAATTGATCAATTTTTATCACCTTGAGCCCATTATTTTTTCATGATGATCTTAAGGACGTGTACTTCATGCCTTCTTTTATGTGCAAAGTAAGAAAATGGATGGAAGTTGCCTTAAGGATGCAAACGATTATAGGTCATTTCATGATTTTTGGGCCAACTTCAATAAGTCATAACTTGCTCAAATTTTGGAGATTTTGAGTGTTTAAAATTGCAAAATGTCATTAAAGGGATCTACTTCATTCCATCTTTTTTGGTTAAGAGAAAATTTTAAGTGGAAGGCCATGTTTGGATGCAAAATATTATAGGTCATTTTTAAAGAAGAATTTAAAATATTTCTAAGTATGGAAAGTGAACTCTTTTTCTTCAACTTTGACTCCTGATCCGCTGTCGCGCGCGGATCAAAACGAGTATTTTTCAAAACTGTAATATTTAACGACAACTGTAACTCGGATATCATTTTCACAAGGATTCTTGATTTTATTAAACAACAGAAATCGAATTGGGGGGGGGGGGGGTTTGGTTTTAAGGAAGATTTATAAAAAAAATCAGAAAATAAGCGCTTAAAATAAGTGATTACGAAATAAGTTGATCTACTATTTCGGGTTCCTACTATCATCGATTAATACAATTTAACTTCCCTAAGCAGATTCCTATTCAAATTCGATCACAATTTCATCCAACAAGCGAGAATTAAAAAAAATAAGAATTATGTTCCCTTTTCACCGAATTAAGCAAACGGTTAATCAACAAACGGAATAACGAATTAAGCATACGATATAACGCAATTATAATTGGGAAACATAATTCAATTGAACCAACAAGATTACTCTAAGATAATTCGAATTAAGCAAACGAATATAAAAGGCAAAATTGATATGAATAGAAATTGAATTGTAAATTATATTAACCTCAAGTTTTGGAAACCAAGTTACAGAAGATCAACTCTAACGGATTAGTTCTCCATTCTGATTCGTACAAAATTGTTTTCTCCCTTTGTCTACAGTAAAAACGTGATCCCTGCCCCGTTATGCGGATTCCCCCCGGTTAAAGAGGAACAATCCATTCGGTTTACAAACCAACTGGATTGAAAACATAACCCAGGCCCAAAACTACTAACCAAAAACTTAAAAGTCTAAGGCTGCAACTTTAACGACTTTTTCAACCTTTCTTCACTTCGAATCAGCTTCTGGCCAAAACTAGAAAGTTGTAGGCCATTTTCTTAACTTTCCAAAGCATGGTCAAACACCTCGATCCGATGTTTTTAGAACTAGTTATGAATTTTTCCGTGAAAGCTGCAGTTGCTGAAAATAAAATACGAAAATTAATTAAATGCAAAAATAAAATAAATTAGCAAAACATATTAAAACATAAAAATAAACACAATAAACTAAATAAATGCATTAGTACAATCGTGGAAGGATGTGCGTCAAAATGCACTGATCAAATTCCCCCACACTTGAACTTTTGCACTCCGAGCAAAATGCAATCAAAAGAAACGCAAAAGCATCATCAATTACTCACCCTAGGCTACAAATTCATCTTCGGTCAAGATTGCATCAACATGTACTAGTCTCGTACACTAAGGATATTGTAGGAACACTAGTCTTGCCTCCTGAATATACAAACCAATATGAATCATATTATTATGCAAAAGCCTAACTTACTCATCCTCGTTTTTTTCTTTTTCATTCCGGCGCAATCATATTAAACTCGTTATCTCCACACACTCATAGCAAAGCGACCGGTTAGTGACTCTGATCCTTTTTTGCATGGGGTTCTGGTACTTACATGGCATAACCCTTTGCTTACACAGTTGCAGTTGCGGGGGATCGGACCGTAATCCGCCCTACCAAGTTCAGCACCAACAACCGCTGAACCAACTAACAACAAGTCTTATTCTCAAAAAAAAATTTTGTAGGCACTACGACCGTTGGGTTAAGTGACCGGGTGAAGGTCACCAAACTTAGAAGGTGCATTCTTTTTTTTCTTTTTCTTTTTAAAACACTTTTTTTTCCGGAACACTCACTTATATTCATCGGCTTCCTTACGTAGAGTGTGTGAGATGGTGCTGACTGCTGAAATAAACTACTCAAGAGCTATTAGAGTGTGAGAATTCAAGGCTAATACATAATAAGAATTCAAATCAATTTCCATATGCAGGAGACTTACAGTGTTAAGACAATACCTGTGATACGGTGGGAGAACTGACTTGAGGTTTTGCGTTTGTATTCGCAAATGTTGCGGTTAGCAAGAGTCGCCACCAACTTTTTATTTTATCCTAAGGAAAGGTTAAAAAGCACAGCAAAAACCTTTTGAGATGTTTTCTTGGGTTCGGGGAGTAGATTATAGAAAGGGAAGGTATTAGCATCCTTTCTATCCATGGTTATCCATGGGCTTTTAGTTACTTGCTTAGATCACTTGCCTTTTGTTTTCAATTTGTTTGAAATGGTGCTTTGTGTGTGTGGATTTGAAAATGTTTTGAAAAGAGGCCAATGTGGTGGCAATCTTTGTAATGATCCATGTGGGGATGTATACAAAGATGTATGTCTTTTGAAAAAGTTTTCATTTTTTTTGGAAGTTGTTTTGAAAGTGTAGGGATGTGTGATTTTTAAATTAGGCAAGCGTTTTGTTTTGCAAGTTTGATTCAAGTAACTAAGAGGTTGTCTACTCCTAAATTTCTCAAAAGATCATTGCTATACTTTAACCCTTTTAGCAAGTTTGCTCCACCATTGTATTTGGTGGGCAACCTTGTGTTAGGATGTGAAAGGGACAGGCGCGGGTCATCGTTTTAGACCATAATTGCAACGGCGTTAAATGTCTTTGAGCAATTTCTTTAAGGGACTTGATCATTTGTTTTTGTTTGTTTTGAAAAGTTTTGTCGAGGGACTATGATCATTCAAATTGTTTGCTTTGCCCAAAGAAGTTCAACATGCAATATGGCCCATTTATTTGAAGGCAACAAGTGGAATACCCTAAGGGGTGTAAGTGTGATTTGTGAGTCCATTTTCATGCTTGTCTATCTTGTATTAGGTCCGACTATTTTTTATCGTTTTTTCGCATACAAACCCTAATTCTAACATGTTATCATTAGAAAGCAATAAAGTGCGAAATTTAAAATTACTAAGCTATTACAAAACCAAATATGGGAAGGGGGGTACAAATGTTCGAATGGGGATATTGACAAGAATTTAGATCTAAATTATTACATCATTTGAGTATTTGCAATTTAATCAATGTATAAAAATTAAATAACAATGCAAGATGCAAAAAGAATGTTTTGTATATGTATGAGAAAAGTATGGTTTATGTAAAAATAGAAAAGAAAATAAAAATTGTGTTATTTTTGGAGTATTTTGAATTTAGGGTAAAAACCCTAATTTTAAGGAAAATTTATTATTATCTAATTAAATACAAATGTTTATTTATTATTTATGAAAATAAGATAAAATGAAGTATATTAAAAAAAAGCAATTTTGTATCAAATATTAGTAAGAATGAAGAATTCAAGTATTTTTATATTTTTAACTTAAATATATTGATAAACATATATATATATATATATATATATATATATATATATATATATATATATATATATATATATATATATATATATATATATATATATATATATATATATATATATATATATATATATATATATATATATATATATATATATATATATATATATTAAACCTTAAATATGTATTATACACAAAATAAATATTTATTTAATATTTTAATAAAATAAATAAAGAGTATTTTCTATGTGAAATATTTTCAGAAAGTAAATAAAAAATAAAAATTGTATTAACATTATTTTTATATTTATTCTAATAATAGTATATATATATTTATGTACAAACAAAGAAAATAAACAAATAAATATGCAATAAATGCAAAAAATGATGAAAAAAAAATATTTTTAATTTTCTAATGTCATGAGAAAAAATAAACAAAGTCAACCAAAAAAGAAAAAGTCAAAAAGAGTCAAAAATGAAGCAAATGGGCTCAGGGGGTGTAAACATGGAAATGGGGTGTGAAAAGAAAATAAATCCAGGCCCAGCCCAGACCACTTCTTCTTCAACCTCTGTACAACCTCCTTCAAGCAAAACACGCGTTTTTTATCTCTGGATTCCTGGACTTTCAAGCAAAACTCATAACATGAAAAGTGTAGAGCATTAAGAGACGGTTTCAACCATATAAAGAACATGACCTATCTCTCTAAGATGAGGGAGAATTTCTCCTCCCCCCATTTCTGACCTAACTTTTCATCAATGTTCAGACATGAAATTCTCTAAGCACACGAAATATAAATGAAATCTAAACATATGAGCATGTCCAGGGCTATGATTGTGACATGTTTTCTTCAAAAATCTAAAGCTAACAATGCCTAATAAGGGAGATAGAACTCCATGAATGTACCTGTTCAGTTGGAGTCGAGCTTTGCAATGGAGGATGTTTCAGAGTGAAATGATGACTTGTACAGCTTCCTTGAAGTGTAAGGATGCTTTTCCAATTCCTACTTTGTCTTGATACTCCCTGAATCGAGCTAGTGAACTCCAACTGCAAAACAGAAAATTAAAAATGGTGAAGTGGCTTGGAGGTGTTACAGGTCTGATTTTAGGACATGGTTAGCTTGTATATGTTGTAGGGAAGGTAGAGGAAAAGGTTTGGATCAAAATGCTCGAAGGGATTGGGAGTTTGCACTCAAACTGCAGGGGCTCCCCTGTTTGTGCAGTTTCAAGGTGATTTTGAGATGGAGGGTGCTTTAGATGTTCAGGACTCGTGCAAAAGCTTGGATGTGGTCTATGGAATGTGTTTGATAACTTCTCTCTTCTGTTCCTAAGCTGAGATGAGAGATGGCCTAAGTTATGGACTTTTCTTCTATCTTAAGCAACAAAAGCAAGTTGGTGGTTTTAGGTTAGTAGGGGGCCTCCTAATGTGCTGCATAAACATCTCTTGATCAATGTGTTATGCACATAAACTTGTGCCAAGCAGATCTTCCATGTACTTGTTGGATTTCTAATTTGACATAAAGCTAATCTTTTCAAAAATGGAAATTTCACTTTATCTAGTTTAGGATTAATCTTGCATACAATGCTTGCACTCAAAGAACAACATCTTAACACATTGAATATGCATTAAATTATTGAGTATGGAATGGTTCAAGGACCTGTAATCAAGCATAAAGCAAACTGATTTCAAATTGGCAAGATTATGAACATGTCTTGATGAAGAACAAAAAGTGAATTTTTGCCAACTTGTGAAATTCGAATCTCTCAAGTTATGAGGTTGTTTGATGAGTTCTTGGACATTTTGGAAAGCTTGGAATGTTTACTACAATCCATCTTTGAAATGAAAATCAAAATTCCAAGTGGAAGCGTATGAAAAGTGGCCTTGAAGTAGGGTAGAAAACCTTGTCAAAATAGGTTAAATTTCACTAAGTTAAAAGATGGTTTAGTGCCCTTATTCAAAAAATTATAACTTGAGATACAAGCTTCAAATGAGAAAACTTTGTGAATCAAAGTTGTAGATTATGCAACAAGCTACAACTTTCATGTTTTGACTTTTGTTTGAATCCAAATGGATCATGGTGAAAAGATGGGGCAAAGTTGGGAAAAAATTAGGGTTTTTCATAACTTAGAAAAATTCTAAGTTATGAAAAATTCCATTTTCAAAACCTAATTTGCATTTTGAGATTTCTTGGTGAACAAGTTTCGTGATTTGGCATGTTTTGATGAAAAATGAATCTTGACTCTTGATTTTGACCAAAAAGTCAAAGTTTGACTTTTAAGTATACAGTCAAAATTGATCAATTGATTGGGAAATTCAACTGTCAATCTTGTGTATTCGGGATCTTTTGATGAGCATGTCAAGATAATTCCATGGGGTCCTTGAGTCCATATGGGAGCTTGGTTTGCCATTGGTTAGGTCAAACAGTCAAAAATTGCCTTTGTGCAGTCAAAACCTTAAAAATGACCATTTTGCCCTTTTGGTGATCTGATCAAATTTCTTGTGGAGTTGTGATCCAAACTTGACCAAATGGTCCATATGAGTTCATAATGTTGATGTGGATCAAATTTCATGAGATTTGACTGTCAATTGGCCACAATTGACTTTTTCCCCAATACAGCTGATTTCTAGGTCAACTGTCCAATTGACTGGGTAAAACTTGGAATCAAGACTTGAAACTTGGCATGGGTAAACTTGGGAGTCCAACATGAAGCATGAAAGTCATATTAGGCATTTTAGGTCAAAACATCCTTGGGCAAACACAAACCCTAATTTGAGTCCACAGTGCAAGGAGAAGTCTTAAGCAGAGGAAACCCTAACTGGATCTTGATCTTCAAAGGTATTGTGATGAGAAAATGTTGAGGAAATGGGAGGGCAAATTTTGGGGTACAACAGTTGCCCCTGTTCAATCTTCTTGAACCTGAAGAGTTAGATCGGCAAGTTTGCCTTTCGTGACTCGAGGGTAAAAGGAGATTGGACACTAGAGTGCCCGGAAATTTGCACTCGCATGCTGGAGTCTCAAAAATGTGGTGTTGGGAATGGGCTTATAGATGCCATTTGGAAGGGTGGTAGATAGGGAGATGGGCTTATAGATGCCATCTGGAGACGTAACATAACCTTGTCGGGAATGGGCTTATAGATGCCATTTGGAAGTGTTGATTGCATAAGAGATTCCTTAGCGAGAACTTGTGTATTTGGGAGAGGATGATGTTTCCCTGGCTTGTTACAGGTGTTTGATCTTCGATCTCTTCATGCGGATATGCCCTGGCTAGATACAGGTGTCGAATCTACAATCGGTTGCTCACAGATATGCCCTGGCTGGATACAGGAATCGAATCTGGAAATAGTCGTTAATAGATGTGCCCTGGCTGGATACAGGAATCGAATCTTCGAACTCTTCAGACGTGCCCTGGCTAGATACAGGAGTCGAGTCTGGAAACGTGGTCAACAGATATGCCCTGGCTGGATACAGGAATCGAATCTGGAGAGGTTGTAGTGGATAGATGTGCCCTGGCTGGATACAGGAATCGAATCTTCGAACTCTTCAGACGTGCCCTGGCTAGATACAGGAGTCGAGTCTGGAAATGTAATAGTTGTTAGATATGCCCTGGCCGGATACAGGAATCGAATCTTCGAACTCTTCAGACGTGCCCTGGCTAGATACAGGAATCGAGTCTGGAAACCGGTCACTCTCAGATGTGCCCTGGCTAGATACAGGTATCGAATCTGGAATTGTGACAGTCGAGGGTAATTGTTTTTTGGGATTGTCTTTTTCCTGAAAAGGCAAAAACGTAAGTTGTATGCAATGTTATGATGTATGATATGCATGTTGTCATGATATTCAACATGAGATGTTGTATGCGTTCCATCATGTATGTAAGCAAGATGTATGAAAATGTAAAATGTTTATGAATGTAATTTCGCCTTAGGAAAATAAATCCTTGACGGTCGGTCGGAGAGTTGCTCTGTGGAAGAGATACTTGGCCGAAGCTTTGCTGAGAGGCCCGTTGAAGACTCTAATGATGGATTCCGCTGGGGATAATGACGAGAAACTCCGCTGGGGATTGAAGGAACTTTGCCGAGGGCGGTCTTCCGTGGTTTTTAGCTGAGGATAACCCAGTTATAAGTCCTTATGAGGAAATAACTCTAAATAAAACTCGGGAGAGGCGTTCGTGCTCCGCAGGGGATAAGCTTCCAGAATCTACTGGGGATGAGCTTTAAGACCTGCCGAGGAATGTTGTGTCCTTTCAGGATCAACGGGGAACCAACTCTGCTTGGGGAAGATACTACTTGAACCTTGTTTTACTCTGCGGGGCGCTGAGATGATTTGGCCACATTCTTCAGTTGAACCTACCTTGGTGCCTTGGCGGACAAAACAACCAGACATGCATTAGACAACTTCAAATTGCCCCTGTCTCTGATGTCACCTGTAATCAATCTCTTGTTTCATATGCAAATATTTATGAATTAGCAATTTAATGTCAAATGCATATATCAAAAATGAACATTGGACGTTCTTCACAAGACAAAACAAAAAAGAGAAAACAATGGTAATTTGTATGGACAAGTGAATTTGTATTGATTTAAACTTTGCCTGTGAATAGGCGTTTTTGTACAAGAGGCTGACATCCTAGTAAGAGGACATCGCCCAAATAGTATAGAGTTTACAATTTGAAAAAGGAAACAAAACAGCTATGTGAACAATCCCACTGGGTTCCAACTCTGCTATTGCCTTTATGTCTTCGAACGTCTCATCGCTTTGCTGCCTAATTTGAAGATGAAGCTGATTGGTCAATGCCGAAATCTGGAGCCAGATAGTTGATGCCGAAATCTGGATGCGAAGTGATCCAATGAGACATAGTGTTACGCTTTTATCCCTAACTTTTGCCTGGACCGCCCTTTCGGGTTTTCAGTCCACCGGGATACCCATTTTTGCCCAAGCCGCCTTTTCAGGTTTTCGACTTGCCGGGTGTACAGACTTTTTTATTCATTTCATCCCTTATTTTTGCCCGAACCCTTTTGGTTCGCCGGGAAGCCCTTATTTTTGCCTAGGTATGTCAACCTAGCGGGTCTTTTATTTATGCGTAGTATTTTTTCACTATGTCTGCATTGGCGGGGTGAGGAAGGTCGTCACCATCCATGGTGGTTAGGATCATGGCTCCTCCTGAGAACACACGCTTAACCACAAATGGCCCTTCATACGTAGGGGTCCATTTGCCCCTGGGATCACTTTGAGGAAGGATGATGCGTTTGATTACCAGGTCCCCAACTTGATACTCTTGCGGTCTGACTTTCTTGTTAAATGCCCTGATCATCCGTTTCTGATACGTTTGACCATGACAGATAGCAGTGAGCCTCTTTTCGTCAATCAGATTTAATTGATCAAGTCGAGTCTGGATCCAATCATCTTCATTCAAGTCTGCATCCTTCATTATCCGGAGAGAGGGTATCTGGATTTCAATTGGCAAGACTGCCTCCATGCCATAGACCAAGGAGAAAGGAGTTGCCCCGGTTGACGTCCTTGCTGAGGTACGGTACCCATGAAGAGCGAACGGTAACATCTCGTGCCAATCCTTATAGGTCACTGTCATCTTCTGCACAATTTTCTTGATATTTTTATTGGCTGCCTCTACAGCCCCATTCATCTTCGGCCGGTAGGGAGAAGAATTGTGGTGCTGTATCTTGAATTGTTCACAGAGTTCAGTGATCATTTAGTTATTGAGATTGGTACCATTATCCGTAATGATTCTTTCTGGGACGCCGTACCGACAGATCAGATTATGCCGGATGAAACGTGCCACGACGCTCTTGGTTACTGTGGCATAGGAAGCTGCCTCAACCCATTTCGTGAAGTAATCGATCGCCACCAAGATGAAGCGATGCCCATTGGATTCCGTTGGTCGGATCTCACCGATCATATCGATGCCCCACATTGCGAAAGGCCAAGGTGCCGTCAGGACATTCAAAGGAACCGGAGGGATATGCACCTTGTCAGCATAGATCTGGCTTTTATGACAAGTTCGGGAGTGTTGGTAACAATCGGCTTCCATTGTGGACCAGAAATATCCTGCCCGAAGGATTTTCTTAGCCATGGTGTGCCCACTGGAATGGGTTCCAAACGTACCTTCATGCAGCTCCATCATAATTTTCTCTGCTTCAGCCTTATCCACACAACGTAGCAGAGTTGAATCATGATTCCGTTTGTAGAGAATACCGTTGCTGAGGAAGAATTTTGCAGCAAACCTCCTCATGAACTTCTTATCATTGACAGATGCACCTTCAGGGTATTCCTGAGCTTCCAAGTACCTCTTCACCTCATGATACCAGGGTTTTTCAATAACCTTCTCAGCCTCGAGCTCGCAGCAGTATGCCGGTTCATCTAACTTCCAGATAATGATTCGGGGAGCCTCATTGTCCCATTTAACTTTGAACATTGAAGACATCGTAGCTAGGGCGTCCGCTAGCTGATTCTCCTCTCTAGGGAAATGTTCGAAAGTTATCTCTTCAAAGTGAGGGAGCAAGGTCGACACATACTCCTTGTAAGGAATAAGATTCGGGTGTTTCGTATCCCACTCGCCCTTGATCTGATTGATCACGAGAGCGGAATCTCCGAAGACACTTAGGAATTTTATCCTTAAGTCGATTGCAGCTTGTAAACCCATGATACATGCCTCATATTCTGCCATATTGTTGGTGCAGCTGAAACATAATCGGGCGGTGAGGGGAGTATGAGTTCCTTTGGGAGATATGATTACAGCACCGACGCCGTTACCCAAAGCATTGGAGGCTCCATCAAAATGCATAGACCATCGAGATCCTTCCTCAGGTCCTTCATCCGGTCCAGGTACTTCACAGTTAGTTACCACCATGATGTCTTCGTCCGGAAAATCAAAGTTCAATGATTGGTAATCGTCCACAGGTTGGTGTGCCAAATGATCTGCCAGTACACTTCCCTTAATTGCTTTCTGAGTTGTATACTGGATATCATACTCTGTTAAGATCATTTGCCATCTCGCTATTCTTCCAGACAGAGCGGGCTTTTCAAATATGTACTTGATGGGATCCATTTTTGAAATCAATAAGGTAGTGTGAGTCAGCATATACTGTCTCAGCCGGCGAGCAGCCCATACAAGAGCGCAGCAAGTTTTCTCAAGCAGTGAGTAACGAGACTCACAGTCGGTAAACTTTTTGCTCAAGTAATAAATAGCGTGCTCTTTTCGGCCAGACTCGTCATGCTGCCCCAGCACACACCCCATTGAATTATCAAGCACTGTCAAGTAAAGTATCAGAGGTCTTCCTTCCACCGGTGGCATAAGAATGGGTGGCTCTTGGAGATATTATTTTATCTTTTCAAAGGCAGCCTGACATTCATCATTCCAGCGTACTACTTGATCTTTCTTCAGTAATTTGAAGATTGGCTCACAAGTAGCAGTCAGATGTGAGATGAATCGGGCAATGTAATTCAGTCGTCCCAGGAAACCTCTGACTTCCTTCTCTGTTTTTGGAGTCGGCATCTCTTGTATGGCTTTTACCTTGGCAGGGTCCACCTGAATACCCTTATCACTTACAATGAAACCTAACAACTTTCTGGATCTTACCCCAAAGGTGCATTTGTTGGGATTCAATCTCAGCTTGTACAACTTGAGTCGGTCAAATAACTTCCTCAGATGGTCAAGGTGCTCCTCCTCAGTTTGAGACCTTGCAATCATGTCATCAACGTATACCTCAATCTCATGATGGATCATATCATGAAATAAAGCAACCATGGCACGTTGATAGGTTGCCCCAGCATTTTTCAATCCGAATGGCATGACCTTATAACAGAAGGTGCCCCACTGAGTCACAAATGTAGTCTTCTCCATATCCTCTGGAGCCATCTTAATCTGATTATACCCTGAAAAACCATCCATGAAGGAGAACACCTTGTGTTGAGCTGTATTGTCAACAAGGACGTCAATGTGAGGTAGGGGGAAGTCATCTTTGGGGCTGGCCCTATTCAGGTCCCTGTAGTCAACACACATTCTGACTTTACCGTCCTTCTTCGGCACTGGCACTACATTGGCAACCCACTGGGGGTAAGAAGTCACTGCAAGGAACCCGGCATCAAATTGCTTCATAACCTCGGCCTTGATCTTCTCAGACATCTCTGGACGCATCCGTCGGACTTTTTGCTTTACCGGAGGGCAATCTTCCTTGGTTGGCAGGTGGTGAACTACAATGTCGGCATCCAAACCAGGCATATCTTCATAGGACCAAGCAAAAATCTCCATGTAATCTTGTAGCATCTGGATCAATCGTTGTTTCACGCTGAGTTCTAGGTTGGCACCAATCTTGACTTCTTTCCTATCTGTTTCAGTACCCAGGTTAATTGTTTCCACAGGCTCTTCATGTGGTTGAATAGCCCTCTCTTCCTGGAGTAGCAGTCTTGCGAGTTCACCAGGCACTTCGCAATCATCTTCACCTTCGTCTTTGGCCAAATTGATCGGATTTTCGAAGTCATAACTGGCGGTAGCAGAGCTGTTACCAGTAAGATCCAGAGTGGATTGAAACCTGTATAAGTGAGTGTGTGTAAATATAGCTGTTTTGCAATATATAACACAGAAAGGAAAAAGAGCACAAGATTCGAAATGCAACAAACGTCCAATGTTTTGATTGATGATATATGAAAATGTCATACAAAAAAGCCCTCACAAATGGAGCTACGATGCCCCGGGTAGGACACCGAGCCAACAGAGTTTTAACATATTGTTTGTTACAAATTGGAAATCAAAAGAAATCAATTACTGCGTGACAAATGTGATAGGGGTAAAATCCTTTTCCGTCCAGTTGCTTGGTCCGTTGCTGGTAGTCGGGTGGATCCAACTGTCAAATTCTGCTTCCTCTGCATCCTCCTCGATAGCGTTCACCCTTGAGCTGGAGATAAACACCGGAGCTTTTTTGATCTTCTCTTTGCGCACAGCCCTCTGAGCCTCTGCAGTAAAGCCTAGCCCAAACTTGTCGTTCTTCTGAGTGAAGTCAGGAAGCTGACCCCAGTTTGCACAATTGCCTTTCTGAACCACAGCCCGGGCATCCCTTAGGGAAGCCATCTTCAAGGAAACATTCTCTTCAACCGTTGCTTCTGCTGCTGCTGAAATTGGATGTACTTCCTCGAAATGCTGAAAGGGGGTTTCAATGAACTCCCCGTCCATCTCAATGTACCGGAAGGAATTCAAATGGCTCACCATATACTCCTCTTCTCCTTGCACAGTGACGATCTTCCCCCTGACGGGATACTTCAGCTTCTGGTGCAAGGTGGAGGTCACTGCCCCAGCTTTATGGATCCAAGGTCGACCCAGCAGACAAGAGTACGATGGACGTATGTCCATCACATAAAAGGTAGAGTCAAACACTTGGGAGCCCATACGAATAGGGATGTTAACCTCTCCATGAACCATCCTTTTGGAACCGTCAAAGGCCCTGACGATGATATTGCTGGGTTTCAACTCCAGGCCTTCATAATCCAGACGATCTAAAGCCTTTTTCGGTAGAACATTCAGAGGAGATCCAGTATCCACCAATACATGCGCCAGAGTAGTGCCCTTGCATTCGATAGAGACATGCAGGGCGTCGTTGTGGTCTCTTCCCTTCGCGGTCAGGTCAGCATCTGAAAAACCCAAGCCATTGTCTGCTGTCAGATTCGCTATGCAATCAGTGAACTGGACTGCAGACGTTTCCTGCGGCACATGGGCCGTCTTGAGAAATGAGATCAAGGCCTTAGCATGGGCCTCGGAGCATAGCAATAAGGAGAGCAGGGAGATCTTGGAGGGCGTATGCCCCAACTGCTCGACAACATTAAAATCACTCTTCTTTATTATTTTCAGAATCTCCTCCATTTCTTGTCGGGAGGCCTCAACGTTTATGGGTAATGGTGCCTCCATCCGGGCAGGCTCTTCTTCAATCCCTTTGCCCCGAGCATTTGATGACCCGGCAGCAGGGGAAACAACTTGATCAGCAACAGTAACAGGTATACTTGTAGGTTTTATAAGAAGGGGTCTTCGAATAGCGGGCGGCGCAATGTCAGGCGAGAAGAGCCTGCCACTGCGGGTAACTTTGGCTGGACCAGTGATATCGCAGATACTGGCGCCAGCGTCGAATTCTTGTTTGATTCCATTTACATACACGTCTGCCCCATAATGCCAGGGGACAGCTTTATCAGATATGTAAGGGAGAGGCCCCGGGACAGTAATAATCACAGGTGCAACAGTCATAATTTGAACGGGCTTCCTCGGGGGAGCCTTGATTGGATTTTTGAAGATGGTAATCACAGAAACTTCTTTCATCGGAACCAACTGAACAACAGACTTTTTGAATAGAATTTCCTTGCTATCCATTAGGCCTTGGATGCCTAACCTCAGCAAGGGACAATCAGATAGGGAAATAGCACAGAACAGGCAACCTTCACCGCAACCCGGAAATAAACCGGCCCGCAGTAGGTTCTTCTTAACGGTCTTCAGAGGGGTGACAACTTCATCTACCGAAACAACGTACATTTCTTCCTCAATGGCATTTACCCTATGCTGGGGCATAGGAGCCGTTACAACATTTGGTCTTTCTGGTGCTTCAAACTGAATTTCCTTTGCGTCGATCAGATCTTGCACTTTGTTTCTCAAGGCCCAGCAATCATCAGTAGTGTGCCCGGGACTATCAGAATGATAAGCACACCGGGCATTTGGGTTATATTTAGGAGACGCAGTGTTGACGACTTTAGGAGCTTCTTTGAGGGTCACCAGGTTGGTGGATAACAGTTGGGGTAGAATTTGAGATAAGGTCATACTCAGTCGGGTATACTGCCTCTTGGGCCTTTCGCTTCTTTGTTGATTGTACTGCTGAGGAGCAGCAACAGGTTTTGAGATGACCAAAGCGTTAACGGCTTGGCGACTTTCGGGCTTGACTTGTCTTCTAGGACCATAGACGGCACTTGCTTCTTTCTTGAACGGCCTCTTCTCAGCACTTGTAGAGGCAGCCTTCTGTATCTTGCCTGACCTGATGCCAGCTTCAATTCTTTCTCCCGTCAATATCAAATCTGTAAACCCAGCGGAGGAGTTACCAACCAAATGATTGAAAAATGGACCAGACAAAGTCCCAAGGAACATATCAACCAGCTCTCGATCAGTTAATGGAGGCTGCACCCTGCCAGCCAAATCTCTCCATTTTTGAGCGTACTCTTTGAACCCCTCACCCATTCCTAGAGACATACCCTGAAGTTGGGTACGCGTGGGAGCGAGATCAGAATTGTATTGGTATTGTCTGTAGAATGCGGTTGCCAAATCTTCCCAGTGTCGGATGCTGGTTCCATCTAATTGGTAGAACCATTCAAGCTGTGACCCCGAGAGGCTATCTTGGAAGAAGTGAATCCAGAGGTTCTTATCCGCCGTGTAAGGTTGGATTTTCCTTACGTACGACCTTAGATGCAGCTTCGGGCAGGAGACCCCATCATACTTGGCGAAGGCAGGCGCCTTAAACTTGTGTGGAATTACCACTCCAGAAGATAACCCCGAATCTCCGAAATCCAGTCCCGGCACATTCTGAATTTCCATGGCGCTTAAGCGGTCCTCCAATTGCTTGTATCTGTCAGCAGCAGGTGGGTATTGTTCGTCGTTATAGTCCGTCTCGTTGTCGGAGACTGCGGGACTAGGAGCTCCTCCCCCTTGGGGACTGTTTTTCTCAGCAGAAGAAGTAGTTGGATCAACTTCATTGTGGAGTGTGTTCCCAAATCTGCGTCCGGTGTTGAACAATGCAGTCCTCTTTTTCTTCTTCTTTTTCAGGAGTAGAGTCTTTAACTCTTGCTGACCTTGGGCTAGGCTTAGGACCATTTCTTGAAACTGTGCACTTTGGGCCTGAAGGGCCTTGATTGCTTGCTCACTGGAGGAGTCTGGATTCATGATGACTGTTCAAAATAAACAGCGAAGGAGATTAAGCAACCTGTGAAATAGGGTACCTGCTATGCATATGGTGCAATGGAATGCGTATGTTTTATGTTTTCAAAGACAAACAAGGTTCAACTTTGTAGACAAAAAGGGAAACACTCTTCATTAGATTAAAAATTTCAATTGTTCAACAACTTGCCCTTAGGCATTACAGGAATGAAAAGTACTGAAAAGGAAATAAAACTACAAGAAGAAACATCCAAAACTCATCAATGCTCCCAAGGCCTCCTCTTTTCAGTGCTGATGTAGTTGTTCAGGACCCGTTCTTCTTCCAATTGCTTAGTCAGCTTCTGGATTTTCCGTTCCTGCTCGTTGAACTTCTCTCGATAGAAATCCCGTTCTTCCTTTAGCTGCGCCCAAGATCTCTTCATGGTGTCAAAATCAGTAGGTATCTGAGGAGGGAGAACAGTTGGAGGAATCCCATCTTCATCAGGAGATTCCAGAATGAGAGGTCTAACAGCTTCGTAGGGCATACCCAACTTCTGAGCACGGATGCGGACCCATTTGCAATAGGGCTCCATTGGTAGAGAAGTCTTTGGTCCCAACTCATGTGGGTCAGCTTTGTGGATTCTGTCCCAAGCTCTAATGAACCCCTGGCGTAGTTTGTCATTGTCTGCCTGAAACTCAAAATGGAAGTGAGGAACCAGCATTTCATGAGGCCCATCTCCTCTGGCTCTTCCAAACTGACGGAGAGCTAAACACGGATTGTAAGAGATTCCTCCTTGGATACCAATCAACGGGACATTAGGGTATTCTCCGCAACGGTCGATAACAGCTACCTCATCCAAACCTCTGAGAGTCCAGGTGATGTCATTATCAGTGAGAGACATTAACCTCCGAGCCCAACCTTTTCCTTCTTCATTCTTCAGCACGAACTTAGGAAGGTGCGAAATAAACCACCTTACTAGCAAAGGAGTACAAAACCACGGAGTTCCCCGTTTTCGAGCAGTACGAGCATAGAGTTGTTGTAGAACATCACCCAAAAGAGTGGGTACCGGATTCCGAGACATGAAGATCCTTATGACATGGATACTGATAAAAGTATCAGGGTTGGGAAACAATACCAGACCATAGATCAAAAGAGCCAGAATATCCTCGTATGCCTTGAAGTCCAAGTCATTCCAAAAATCATTAGCCTTGCCAACCAGAAATTTGACCAAAAAGCCCTTGATCCCATTTCTAGTTTCCCAGTTGGACAGTACCTCTTCCTTGGTCAAGGGGAGAATTGCAGCAATCTCTTCAGGTCTAGGAGTCTTTTCCAAACCAGTGAATGGAGTTTGTTCCAAGACAGGGATCCCAAGCAAGTAAGAGAACTCTTCCAGGGTAGGAACCAACTGGAAGTCTTGAAAGGTGAAACAATGATACAGGGGGTCATAAAACTGGGTCAGAACACTCATCAACTGTTGATCCCTCTTTGCAGTGACTAAACTGAGAAGAGGACCATGCCTCTGGATGAAGGAAGTGGTATTTGGAATCCTGCGAACCAACTCTTCAAGCAATTCAGGTGGGTGAACAAAGTTGAACCGGATAGTATTCCTTCGCACATGCATCATGATGTCCTATAAAACAGAGCAAAGATGAAACCTTTTTTGTCTTTGAAATGAGTTAGTCCTTTATACAGGATGCATGCAATGGTATGATGACATGATGCTATGATGAAGCAAACCACAAGTATTCCCATAGGAAAATAAGGCACACAAGTCACACAAGACATCCTTAGGTTTCAAGCCAGCACGAGTTTCAGGTATTACCCTCTTTTGGTTTTGTTGGTTAAAACCTGTCCTATCAGAAGTAACCGGGTTCTAGAGGATCTCAAATCATTGGCTACCCTCAATCGGTCATAACTCCAGCATCGCAATCTTTTCTCGCGGCCAGAACCATCTCGAGAGTTTAGCCTCAATGAGTGTAGCATACTGCTACTGTCCTAATAGCCAAGTTGGTCAATTTAGGGTTCTAAGGTTGGTTGGTGTTAAATGACCCCTTAGAAGACCTATATTCTCCCCGTTACAACACAAGGGATATAGGTACAGACTAAGATGCCACACCAACGTAGCCACTGCTTCACCCATGTCGGTCTACGCCGGACAGGTCCCTCACAAATTATGCTACCTAAAAAGGGTATATCCCAGATCCGGGTTAGGATCTATGAACTCCGATGCAAAGCCCACAAATATAAAAGCAAACAAAGCAAACAATTGAAAACAAAGGTGATCTAAGCCCTAAGGTTACTCCACTTTTATATTATATCCCCAGCAGAGTCGCCAGTTCTGTGATACGGTGGGAGAACTGACTTGAGGTTTTGCGTTTGTATTCGCAAATGTTGCGGTTAGCAAGAGTCGCCACCGACTTTTTATTTTATCCTAAGGAAAGGTTAAAAAGCACAGCAAAAACCTTTTGAGATGTTTTCTTGGGTTCGGGGAGTAGATTATAGAAAGGGAAGGTATTAGCACCCTTTCTATCCATGGTTATCCATGGGCTCTTAGTTACTTGCTTAGATCACTTGCCTTTTGTTTTCAATTTGTTTGAAATGGTGCTTTGTGTGTGTGGATTTGAAAATGTTTTGAAAAGAGGCCAATGTGGTGGCAATCTTTGTAATGATCCATGTGGGGATGTATACAAAGATGTATGTCTTTTGAAAAAGTTTTCATTTGTTTTTGGAAGTTGTTTTGAAAGTGTAGGGATGTGTGATTTTGAAATTAGGCAAGCGTTTTGTTTTGCAAGTTTGATTCAAGTAACTAAGAGGTTGTCTACTCCTAAATTTCTCAAAAGATCATTGCTATACTTTAACCCTTTTAGCAAGTTTGCTCCACCATTGTATTTGGTGGGCAACCTTGTGTTAGGATGTGAAAGGGACAGGCGCGGGTCATCGTTTTAGACCATAATTGCAACGGCGTTAAATGTCTTTGAGCAATTTCTTTAAGGGACTTGATCATTTGTTTTTGTTTGTTTTGAAAAGTTTTGTCGAGGGACTATGATCATTCAAATTGTTTGCTTTGCCCAAAGAAGTTCAACATGCAATATGGCCCATTTATTTGAAGGCAACAAGTGGAATACCCTAAGGGGTGTAAGTGTGATTTGTGAGTCCATTTTCATGCTTGTTTATCTTGTATTAGGTCCGACTATTTTTTATCGTTTTTTCGCATACAAACCCTAATTCTAACATGTTATCATTAGAAAGCAATAAAGTGCGAAATTTAAAATTACTAAGCTATTACAAAACCAAATATGGGAAGGGGGGTACAAATGTTCGAATGGGGATATTGACAAGAATTTAGATCTAAATTATTACATCATTTGAGTATTTGCAATTTAATCAATGTATAAAAATTAAATAACAATGCAAGATGCAAAAAGAATGTTTTGTATATGTATGAGAAAAGTATGGTTTATGTAAAAATAGAAAAGAAAATAAAAATTGTGTTATTTTTGGAGTATTTTGAATTTAGGGTAAAAACCCTAATTTTAAGGAAAATGTATTATTATCTAATTAAATACAAATGTTTATTTATTATTTATGAAAATAAGATAAAATGAAGTATATTAAAAAAAAGCAATTTTGTATCAAATATTAGTAAGAATGAAGAATTCAAGTATTTTTATATTTTAAACTTAAATATATTGATAAACATATATATATATATATATATATATATATATATATATATATATATATATATATATATATATATATATATATATATATATATATATATATATATATATATATATATATATATATATATATATATATATATATATATATATATATATATATATATATATATATATATATATATATATATATATATATATATATATATATATATATATATATATATATATATTAAACCTTAAATATGTATTATACACAAAATAAATATTTATTTAATATTTTAATAAAATAAATAAAGAGTATTTTCTATGTGAAATATTTTCAGAAAGTAAATAAAAAATAAAAATTGTATTAACATTATTTTTATATTTATTCTAATAATAGTATATATATATTTATGTACAAACAAAGAAAATAAACAAATAAATATGCAATAAATGCAAAAAATGATGAAAAAAAAATATTTTTAATTTTCTAATGTCATGAGAAAAAATAAACAAAGTCAACCAAAAAAGAAAAAGTCAAAAAGAGTCAAAAATGAAGCAAATGGGCTCAGGGGGGTGTAAACATGGAAATGGGGTGTGAAAAGAAAATAAATCCAGGCCCAGCCCAGACCACTTCTTCTTCAACCTCTGTACAACCTCCTTCAAGCAAAACACGCGTTTTTTATCTCTGGATTCCTGGACTTTCAAGCAAAACTCATAACATGAAAAGTGTAGAGCATTAAGAGACGGTTTCAACCATATAAAGAACATGACCTATCTCTCTAAGATGAGGGAGAATTTCTCCTCCCCCCATTTCTGACCTAACTTTTCCAATGTTCAGACATGAAATTCTCTAAGCACACGAAATATAAATGAAATCTAAACATATGAGCATGTTCAGGGCTATGATTGTGACATGTTTTCTTCAAAAATCTAAAGCTAACAATGCCTAATAAGGGAGATAGAAATCCATGAATGTACCTGTTCAGTTGGAGTCGAGCTTTGCAATGGAGGATGTTTCAGAGTGAAATGATGACTTGTACAGCTTCCTTGAAGTGTAAGGATGCTTTTCCAATTCCTACTTTGTCTTGAAACTCCCTGAATCGAGCTAGTGAACTCCAACTGCAAAACAGAAAATTAAAAATGGTGAAGTGGCTTGGAGGTGTTACAGGTCTGATTTTAGGACATGGTTAGCTTGTATATGTTGTAGGGAAGGTAGAGGAAAAGGTTTGGATCAAAATGCTCGAAGGGATTGGGAGTTTGCACTCAAACTGCAGGGGCTCCCCTGTTTGTGCAGTTTCAAGGTGATTTTGAGATGGAGGGTGCTTTAGATGTTCAGGACTCGTGCAAAAGCTTGGATGTGGTCTATGGAATGTGTTTGATAACTTCTCTCTTCTGTTCCTAAGCTGAGATGAGAGATGGCCTAAGTTATGGACTTTTCTTCTATCTTAAGCAACAAAAGCAAGTTGGTGGTTTTAGGTTAGTAGGGGGCCTCCTAATGTGCTGCATAAACATCTCTTGATCAGTGTGTTATGCACATAAACTTGTGCCAAGCAGATCTTCCATGTACTTGTTGGATTTCTAATTTGACATAAAGCTAATCTTTTCAAAAATGGAAATTTCACTTTATCTAGTTTAGGATTAATCTTGCATACAATGCTTGCACTCAAAGAACAACACCTTAACACATTGAATATGCATTAAATTATTGAGTATGGAATGGTTCAAGGACCTGTAATCAAGCATAAAGCAAACTGATTTCAAATTGGCAAGATTATGAACATGTCTTGATGAAGAACAAAAAGTGAATTTTTGCCAACTTGTGAAATTCGAATCTCTCAAGTTATGAGGTTGTTTGATGAGTTCTTGGACATTTTGGAAAGCTTGGAATGTGTACTACAACCCATCTTTGAAATGCAAATCAAAATTCCAAGTGGAAGGGTATGAAAAGTGGCCTTGAAGTAGGGTAGAAAACCTTGTCAAAATAGGTTAAATTTCACTAAGTTAAAAGATGGTTTAGTGCCCTTATTCAAAAAATTATAACTTGAGATACAAGCTTCAAATGAGAAAACTTTGTGAATCAAAGTTGTAGATTATGCAACAAGCTACAACTTTCATGTTTTGACTTTTGTTTGAATCCAAATGGATCATGGTGAAAAGATGGGGCAAAGTTGGGAAAAAATTAGGGTTTTTCATAACTTAGAAAAATTCTAAGTTATGAAAAATTCCATTTTCAAAACCTAATTTGCATTTTGAGATTTCTTGGTGAACAAGTTTCATGATTTGGCATGTTTTGATGAAAAATGAATCTTGACTCTTGATTTTGACCAAAAAGTCAAAGTTTGACTTTTCAGTATACAGTCAAAATTGATCAATTGACTGGGAAATTCAACTGTCAATCTTGTGTATTCGGGATCTTTTGATGAGCATGTCAAGATAATTCCATGGGGTCCTTGAGTCCATATGGGAGCTTGGTTTGCCATTGGTTAGGTCAAACAGTTAAAAATTGCCTTTGTGCAGTCAAAACCTTAAAAATGACCATTTTGCCCTTTTGGTGATCTGATCAAATTTCTTGTGGAATTGTGATCCAAACTTGACCAAATGGTCCATATGAGTTCATAATGTTGATGTGGATCAAATTTCATGAGATTTGACTGTCAATTGGCCACAATTGACTTTTTCCCCAATACAGCTGATTTCTAGGTTAACTGTCCAATTGACTGGGTAAAACTTGGAATCAAGACTTGAAACTTGGCATGGGTAAACTTGGGAGTCCAACATGAAGCATGAAACTCATCTTAGGCATTTTAGGTCAAAACATCCTTGGGCAAACACAAACCCTAATTTGAGTCCACAGTGCAAGGAGAAGTCTTGAGCAGAGGAAACCCTAACTGGATCTTGATCTTCAAAGGTATTGTGATGAGAAAATGTTGAGGAAATGGGAGGGCAAATTTTGGGGTACAACAATACCGATCTTGTGAGCTTTTCCCAAGTCTCCACAAACATAACCTCAAATTAGTCTGCAACCCAAAACTTTCAAATAGATGCATTTTTTTATCATCCCAAAACAAAACAAAACAAAAATAAAATAAAGGAATCCCTCCCCCACACTTAAAACAGATATTGTCCTCAATGAAAGGACATAAATATTTAAAATAGAGAGAAGGAAAGAAAAACTCCCTGGTCAAGTTTTAGGGTAGTTTGGTGCCTCCAAAGAAAGATCTTCTGTGGTTGCATCTTCAACTACTGCACTTTCATGAAATAGCTTTAGGCGCTGCCCATTGACCTTAAAAACTTTGTTGGTACCTGTACTTTTAATTTCTACTATACCATGAGGGAAAACATTAGTAACAACAAAAGGGCCAATCCATTTGGATCGGAGTTTCCCATCCATAAGCTTAAGGCGGGAGTTAAACAATAAAACCTGTTGGTCCACAGAAAATTCCTTCCTATAAATCATTTTGTCATGGAAGTGTTTTGTTTTCTCTTTATAAATCCTAGAGCTCTCATAAGCCTCTAGTCTCTGCTCTTCAAGCTGTTACAATTGGAGTTTTCTTTCAATACCTGCTTGTTGCATCTCCAAATTACAACTTTTCACCGCCCAATAAGCATGGTGTTCTAACTCAACAGGAAGATGACATGCCTTACCAAAAACAAGTCGAAAGGGAGACATCCCAATAGGAGTCTTGAAAGCCGTTCTTTGAGCCCAAAGTGCGTCTTCTAGACGACGACTCCAATCTTTCCTGTTTGGTTGCACCATTTTCTCTAAAACCTGCTTGATCTCCCTATTTGAAATCTCAGCCTACCCATTACTCTGTGGGTGATATGCAGTAGACACTCTATGCACGACTCCATACTTCCTGAGCAAAGCTTCCATGGTGCGGTTGCAGAAATGAGTGCCTTGGTCACTTATGATAGCTCGCGGTATTCCAAACCTGCAAAATATATTAGACCTGACAAAATCTGCAACAACTCTAGAATCATTAGTCCTAGTGGGGATAGCTTCCACCCACTTTGAAACATAGTCAACAGAAAGTAAAATATAAAGGAAACCAAATGATATAGGAAAGGGACCCATGAAATCAATTCCCCATACATCAAATACCTCACAGAAAAGCATAGGCTGCTGAGGCATTTCACTCCTGCGAGTGATGTTTGCACTTTCTATCTGGCACTCTTTACATGTGCGGTAAGTCTCAAAAGCATCCTTAAAGATGGTGGGCCAGTAGAATCCGGAATCTAAGACTTTTCTAGCAGTTCTTTGCGGGCCAAAGTGTCCTCCAACTTGAGATGAATGAGCAAAACTCAAAATAGATTCAATCTCATAGTCAGGGACACATCTCCTGATTACCTGATCACTACCAAACTTCCAAAGATATGGATCATCCCAGACATAATATTTGGCATCACTCTTGAGTTTGTGGATTTGTGACTGGGATGCACCTGTAGGAAAAACACCAGCAACAAGATAATTAACAATGTCAGCAAACCAAGGAGTTACCCCATGCAAAAGTAAAAGCTGCTCATCAGGAAAGTCATCTTGAATGGGGAAAGGATCTTCATCTCTTTCTATCCTGCTCAAATGATCAGCCACTAAGTTTTCAGCACCACTCTTGTCTTTAATCTCTACATTAAACTCTTGGAGCAACAACATCCACCGAATTAATCTTGGTTTTGCCTCCGGCTTTTTCAACAAATACTTCAAAGCTACATGGTCAGTAAAAACAACAACCTTGGAACCTAGCAAATATGATCTAAATTTATCGAGAGCAAAAACAATAGCTAGAAGTTCCTTTTCAGTGGTAGTGTAATTTGACTGCGCAAAATCTAAAGTCCTAGAAGCATAGTAAATAACATGGGCAGCCTTGTCAACTCTTTGTGCAAGAACAGCCCCAACAGCATAATTAGAAGCATAACACATAAGCTCGAAAGGGAGGGTCCAGTCAGGAGGCTGGATTATCGGAGCGGAGGTCAATGCTTTATTCAAGAAGTAAAACGCTTGCTTGCATTTGTCATCGAAGTTGAAAGTAACATCATTCTTCAACAGGTTTGACAGCGGAAGAGCTATCTTGCTAAAATCCTTGATGAAGCGCCTATAAAAACCTGCATGACCAAGAAAAGAACGAATCTTGCGAACGCAAGAAGGGTAAGGCGATGTAGAAATCACATCAATTTTAACAGGGTCAACAGAAATACCTTCCTCAGAAATTATGTGACCGAGAACAATTCCTTGCTTAACCATAAAATGACATTTTTCATAATTTAACACAAGATTAGTCTCAATGCATCTTTCCAAAACCATATTCAAGCTACTCAAACATGCATCAAAAGAGGAACCATAAACAGTGAAGTCATCCATGAAAACTTCCATGCAATTTTCAATGAAATCAGAGAAAATGCTAATCATACACCGTTGGAAAGTGCCAGGAGCGTTGCAAAGACCAAAAGGCATCTTCCGATATGCAAAAGTACCGAAGGGACAAGTAAAAGTGGTCTTCTCTTGATCTTCCGGTGCAATATGAATATGAAAATAACCTAAAAAACCATCAAGAAAACAGTAATGTGATTTACCAGCTAGCCGTTCAAGCATCTGGTCAATGAACGGCAAAGGAAATGGTCCTTTCTAGTCGCTTGGTTCAATCTCCTGTAATCAATACAAACTCTCCAACTGTTCTGAACTCTAGTGGGAACAAGTTCGTTCTTTTCATTTTTCACCACTGTGAGTCCATATTTCTTAGGTACAACCTGCACTGGACTTACCCATTTGCTGTTAGAGATAGGATAAATGATACCTGCTTGCAATAGTTTGGTTACCTCTTTCTTCATAACATCGAGGATCAAAGGATTAAGCCTCCTTTGGGGCTGCCCTACTGTTTTCGCTCCCTCCTCAAGTAAAATCCTGTGCATGCACATGGACAGACTAATACCAGGAAGGTCGGCTAATGTCCATCCGGTTGCCTTCTTGTGCTTTTTCAGAACCTGCAAGAGTTTATTTTCTTGATCGAGATCAAGGTTAGAAGAGATAATAACAGGAAGTTTTTCGTTATTCTCCAAATAAACATATTTCAGATTTTCCGGAAGTTGTTTCAGCTCTAAGGACGGGGGCTACTCTATGGATGGAGCATTTGGGGCAGCCGGGATGTCAAGGGTATCAACTATAAAAACAGCTTCATTAGCAACAACTTCACTGGTGGGAAACACATCATCCTGCAAGGCAACCTCTATTTCAGCACACACAACACACAAGTTATTGTCAATACAATCAGAACACAAGTAAACATCATCAAATCCAGATAGAGAAGGAAAATCAATGGAAAATAAATCAGAACAAGTGTCATCGACCAATTCCAAAATTAATTCGATGTGAAAAACCGAATGCTCCTCCGAAGGATGTTTCATGGCATCAAAAATGTTGAATTTCGCGACAATGTCACCAAATTCCATGGACATGGTTCCATCGTCAACATCAATCTTTGTTTTTTCCATTTTCATGAATGGTCTGCCTAAAATGATGGGAGCTCGGCTGGACTTTG